>VZTA01018004.1:0-90794 GCA_013398855.1 Mohoua ochrocephala | reverse complement strand
AAGGGGAAGGGGAAAAATTTTAAACCAAACATAAACTCCAAATTAAATTACTGTGTTATTTACCATTTGAAAGATAGAATGAGACAACACCTTATCATATACCTGAAACACAGCAGTATTCACATGTTTATTTAATAAAGGATAACTGCCTCAAGAAAAATGGCTCAAGGATTTCACATACAAAAAACTTACCACAAGAGAATGAATTGTTGTATACCAGTTGTTCCTCAGAACCTAGGCATTACCTGCTCTGGGCTCAATGCCTGGAAAAACCCCTCTGTTTCATTTCTTTGAGCTGTAATACTGTCACTCCTGCTGGCATTTACCACTGAATGCCTGCACTTAGGAGCACACCTGTAGAACAGCTGCTGCACTGTGAGGAAAACAGGACTGTAGCATAACTGCTTGTCTGACCTTTGCTCAGTCTGCACTCCAGTTAACTGAGTGCTTACCCCCCTAGCAGTGCTACTCACCATCATTTGCTCTCAGACTTAGCCAAAGTTCTGCACTTTTTTGCCCAGTAATGTGGAAACCTTCTAAAACTACTAGAAAAACAAAAGTACACTGCATGGTTCCCGGCTATGCATATTCATATAGCATTGAATACAATTTTCCATCTAGGCACAAAAATGAAATCACTTCTGTAGTGATTTATATGATTTTCTTTTTCAGTATAAGTTCTCCTTGGGGACCACAGCAATAGAAAAATGCAGTAGAAGAATATACATTTGGAATGAATTAAAACTGGTGAAGGAAGAGTACTTGTTTCATTTTAGAGTTCTGTGATTCTAAAGCTGTATAAATGATAATGTGAAAATCTGGCAGCCTTCTTATTCCTTCCACTGTTCAATGAGGTGCTCAGTTTGCTTTGGGATTATAGATGATAAGGAAGTCTTCTCTCTGAAAATGGAATAGATGTTTCTTGGATGTTAAGATACATGAAAAAATATTATTAGAACCACCTGAGACCACACTTAGAGACTTGTTTTTGTAAGGGGAAAAGAAAAGAAAAGAAAATGGTTTTATTATAGCAAACAGAACAACACATTAATGGAATTTTTGAAATATCCTGCTAGGAATTGGTTTCCAAGCATTTTGGGTATCACTGATAAGTTTTGATATTATGTTTATAATCATAATTTGCTAAATTAATCTATCACAGACAGTTAAATTTCTGGCATAATCCTAATAAGAAAGATTCAGGAAATATTGAAATAATGAAATTTTGAAAGAAACAGTTGCAAAGAAGAGTGGATGATAGATTATTTTTTTTAAATTTTGCATTAAAATTATTTTCCAGGTTAAGATGTTTGGACTTGTAGACCACATTGTTGGTATAATAGTTGTGTAGTTATATAAGAGTTGGTGATGGAAGAAAGCCCTTCAGACTGAAATGCTGCATGGCCATCCAGGATGAATAACAAGTCAAACAACTTTTCATCACTTTGACGAATGCAGTCAATCTGTGTTTCTGTCAGAGTTGGGATGGGGGGAGGGGTGTTATCTTTTACAGGATTTCTCCCTTTCAAGAAACATCACTTCAGTCTTTCTACAGCTTAGCTTAAACTTCCTTCCCATCAACACCTGATCTCTTCCAGCCTTATGGCAGTGGCAGTGGAACTGCCAGTGACAAATGATCTGTCAATGGAGTGGTGATGTCTTTTGGGACTGTAGCATTTCCCCAATAGGCTGTCATGTGGTGTTATAGGACTAAAATAAGCATAAGGATATTTTTTACAATTGTGTTGTAAAATACATTTGATTGCATCTAAAATTATTTATTGAATGGGTGTAAATGAGCTACATGTTCAGCCTTATATAGAGCAGTACAAGCCATTAACATTTTGCTTTTGTGATCTAATGAAAGTTTTTGTTATTGTGTACATCCTAGTGCTACTTAATTATATGAGTTCAGAATTAATATCTCCCATACTGGTCTTTTAATTGGGTGGAATATAAACATCTGTGTTCCTGACAGTGTTTCTCTTTAGCTGTTACATTAAAAGTTTATTTGATGACAGTAATAGAATGATTGTATTAATTACAAGTTGAAATGATGTCTACTTTTATTACACAGACATATTTACAAACCCTCTCCTAACCAGAATACAGAGTTACTGCTATATGATAAAAGAAATTGTTATATAAAGTCATTAAAAGAATCATGCAGACAAGAGTCATTAACCGTGTACATTTACCTAATGGAAATGGAAAGCAGAAATCTCCAAACTGATTCATAATCATTTGGGTTGAGGGCTCATAATCAGAGATGTGGCAGATAAAAAAAAAAAACTGATTAAAAGCTTGAACATGGTGGAAACATTATGGAGATGTGTGTGACACACTGCCAAAATAAAATAAAACTCACTGAGTGATATGTACTTGCATTTGAGATGATTTTGTCACTTCCAAAATGGTTCTATGGAATTATTCATCAGTCAGCAGTCCAAACAATACACTAAAGTACTTTTTAAACAAGATATGGGTGCTTGGCAGGCGCATTGTGTGATGAGAGTGTAACTTCCCAGATTTTTTATTCAGTGACTACAGCAATTTTATAATTTCCTGGGAGCTGGTATTTTGAAAGGAGTGGGGCTTGTCTTTCTCTGTTTAGTGACAGCATGTGGAATCTTATTCTCTGATTAGTTTCTAGCTTAGTATTTTTAGAATCACAGAATGGTCGGGGTTGGAAGGTACCTTAAATATCATCTGGTTCCAACCCCCTGCCATGGGCACGGGTACCTTCCACTAGACCAGGTTGCTCAGAGCCCCATCCAGCCTGGCCTTGAAGACTTAATCTTTCTGTGAAGAGCTTACTTACGGTGTGGGTTGTTATACAGTGACTTCAGGTTCATACTACAGTGCCATAGTCAGGGCTGTGGCTATATCATAAAAAGAAATTGTACCAAAGAGATGCATTGTAAAAGTTTCAGAGGAGGATTTTGAGAGTGGACTGTTGCATAACCACCCAGGTATCTAAATAACTTGTCTGAAGATAGCAAATTCTTTAGTCCGAGGTTGTTAATGTTTCTGAGGATCAAACTCAGAATGCATTTCTTAGGATGCATGGTTTATAAAGACTGCAAGGTGCAATGTGTGTCTCTTTTCTCATGTTGGCACATAAGGTGTTGCACTGGTGGGAAATTCCAAGCTTGCTGCTCCTAACAGGCTTCATAGCTGCCTGTAAGAAAGAGGGGAAGAAGGTTGAGGCATGTGCTCTGTAAGGATGATTGGGGACAGTTATTCCCCCCACCTTTATCAGACTCATTTATTACCAAGTAGAACAGGGGCCAATTTTTGTCTTATAATAAATTCTGTGAATTCACGTCTCAAGCTAATATACTAAAAATGGCAGCATCAACGTAGTAGTAGGAGATATTTAAAAAAGCCTGTTGGCAAGTACTTATAAAAAGTGTAACTGCAGATTGAAAATCAAGTGTTTCTTCAATATAATATGCCATTTATACAAAAGAATGATCTTAAAGCCTACCTAAAGGAATGTAGTTATTTTCCCGAACTTATTAAAGCAGAGACAGTAATGGCAGCCATTTTGAGGGAAGACATAAACTCCCCTGTAAGTAAAGGTGAAATAGGGCTTCAACAATGATAAAATTGTTGAAATGATAATTTTCACTGTACCAAGTAAGCTGCACTGAAAAAAGAATGAAACATGAGTTTATTTAGAATGGGTGAGTCATGTTACACATAAACTGCTGCTTTTCTTTATATTTTAAAAAGGTGTTCATTTCCTTTTTATCAGTTTGAAATAATTGAAATTAATATCAAGCTTTGAGGTTACAGTGTGCTTACACAAACATTTTTCATTAATCATAATAATTGACATACCGACATTTACTCAAAATGTTGAAAAATCAAGTAATAATTTCAGGATTTCTTGTTTTCCCACTTTTAAAATTTTTTTTAAAAAAAATATTCTCTCTTTTAGAATTGGGTAGAAAAAGCAGAGAAACAGAAACTGTTGTCAGACACCCTTGACCTTTCTGAGCTGTTTCATCCAGACACATTTCTCAATGCCTTACGCCAGGAGACTGCAAGGTGAGGGGAAAATGATGTGCCTATTTGTGCTAATGTGCCGTTGTTCCTTATGTGTGAGAATGGTTATTTCATTTTCAGGACACAGATCCAAAAAGTTACGTCGATTGCTGTCATCAGTCATCTTATTTCTTGCCTTGAAGTAAAATAGCTGTTACTTGTTTAAATGCCGATTGTTATATTTTTTTTCAGTTAGAGATGTATTTTTCTTCAAAGTAAGACTTAGTATGATGTGGTACACGTTGAAGATACATTGGGTTTGGTTTTGTGTTTGGTATCCTGTTGTTACACGTCTGTGAGATTTACTGTATATGTGTTTCCATTGCAGAGTAATGAGCTGTTCGGTGGACAGCCTGAAATTTACAGCTTCATGGAAAGGCCGAATACAGGAAGGCAAACTCCAAGTTAAGGTATTTTACTAGGATGTTTTACTAGGATTTTATGAGGATGTTTTATCAGTGCAGTCCAAATCATCTGTCCATAAACTTTCTGGAAAACTGAGCTATAAATACATTGGTGTACCTGAGATAAAAAGGCTGGTTAATGGTATACAGCTACAAAAATGGTAGTGCAAAATTCCACAGAAATTAGAAAAGGAAAGCAGTTGTCTTTTTTCTCCTCCCTAGTCACTGTTCTCATTTAAAAATTCAGCTTTTTCTTGCTCCATTCTCTTCAACCACCACTTAGATGACAACTGAAGATGCAATTTCATTAGTTAAAATCTCGCTCTTGTCCAGAAAGGCAAGTGGCTTGTAGGAAGAGGAAATACACATGTAAATCTGTAAGTCTAAGGCCATATGTTAGCATTTCTTTAATCCCTGAAAGGACACTGCTAAGGAAATAAAGCAGAATAAACTCTAAAATGACCAGTTTTTGATATGATTAAGACCCAACAATTTTTTAATGACCAGTTAGGCCTACAGCCAGCAGCCGTAAAGTCACCACTGATTGCTTAGACAGCAAAGTAGAGATGAATCCTCAAATGGTTTAATTTAGCTTCTTAACATTCCAGGTAAAACTGCCACTTTGGTCAACACAGGTCTCCGTGCACCTTTTTTGTACTTAATTTTGTAGGGAATTGACAAAATAAGTTTTCTGTGCTGTCTTCCTACAGATATGTTGATCCCAAAAGAATCCTGCAGAGCTCCAAGTTCTGTGTTCAGCATGGAGCACGGCCCTTAAAACCATGTCCTCACAGAGACACTTGTGCCCAATGCAGGGCACTCAGGTGACCTTGAGTCGCATGCTTTAGCATGCCCCACGTGCAGCTAAAGCAGAGATTGCTGGGCTAGGGGAGAGAGAGCAAGTGGCAGGGCACCTTCTCTAGTCTGATAATGCAGACAGACACAAGGCTGTGGGAGATATTAGGGTTCTGAGTGGCTGCTGACACTAAAATTATTATTACAGAATATGTAAGATTTCATATTCTTAAAATACTAATATATTGTAAGGCCAGTAACGATAACTGTAATCATCCAATCTGCCCTAAATACAGTGCAGTCTTTTGAACTTTGTTGAATTAATTCCTGGTGGAACTAGAGAATGTGATTTTGAGGATTCTTCAATGTTGATGTTTAAGTAAGAGTGATGGTTGCCTGCTTCATTTCATGAGAAGGAGATGGGGGTCTAGAACCTGGAGATAAATAAACCTAGGGACTTTTAGGGCTTGGAATAAAACTGGTATGTGACAAACCCTGGGGCCTGCAAATCACCTGGTCTGAGATTAGAGATTCAGCCAAGACTTCTAAGTCCGTGGCAGTAAGCTAAAACTGAGTTTCACATCTCAGACCAGTCATTCTAGTAGGTTGGCTATCAGCTGCAGATTATAGAAGCTTGAAGTTCTTCAAAACCATCCTAATGTTTTTGAAAAATGTCAGAAGTCAATGTTAAGTACCTCAACTCCCTGAATGAATAACATTATCTCAGTATATTCATATATTAAAAAATATCACAATATTTTACAGTTTCCAGATTGCAATAGCTGCTTGGCAAATAAAGAATGAGAGGAAAGAGTTTTGTAACAGTACTCCAGTTTTTATTAAACTTCTAACTGAAGTTTAAAATGATTTGCCGTGTGAAAATTTCTGTGGTAAATTTTTGGCAATACTAGTTCAAGTACACTCTTAGCAGTCTATATCATATGCAGGCAAAAAAGTTAATGTATATAATCTTTTGCTTTACAAGAATGTGTCATGTTCTAAGAGGGAATGAAAATCAAAAGAGAATTTTCTTTAAGAGGAAATTCTCTGCCCCAGGAGTAGTACTAGCAGTTAGGTGAGTGGTTATTTTTAGCAAAACGTAAGAATCCTGTCAAGTTTCTTCACTTGATTTGAATATTATCTTTTCCTCTGTAAGAGAAATAGTCATTGATTGTCTATTAGTAAGTATTCATTAGTATTTTCACTGCTCCTTTTAATCTTTGATGAACAGAAAGGCTTTGGAACCCTTTGCAATGCTGAATATTTAGATTTCCCTACCATGAGTCCTTCCTCACGCTCATGGAGAACTGAGGAGAAACTTTCCCATTAGTAAGGCTAAATACCACATGGACTGTAACTAGGGCATAAAAATGTCATCGATTCAGAAAAATCACTCTCTAAAATGTGTCTTGTTTGATAAGGATCCTCTGGATTGCACATTAAGCTTGGTTCACCTGAGCAGTATGAATTTTAATACTGGTAAACGTTGTATCTGCAGTTTCAAGAATTCAGGCTAACCTTGTCGAATGAGAAGCTATTCTGAGTGGGGACTCAAAAAAAAATTTCAATCATCAGAATAGATAAGTCCTTAAACACATACTGTGGTGAGATAGCTGGGACCTTGTTTTATCCCACCTAAATCAGAAATTGGAGTTTACCAGACTCCCCTACAGGAACCAGACCATGGTATAGGCTGTTCTGAGGTTTGTCAGTCTCAATTGATGCCAATGGTGTTATTTCACTTTATGTAACTAACTCCACCCAGAGACTTGCTTCTGTACTCACAGAGTTGGGGCACTCTGTTTCAGGGTCTTGGAGAGTCCTCCTCAAGTCCCTGAATCAACAAATATTTAAAAGCCTAATAAAATGTCTGTGTTGAAGGATTGGCACAAGTAGGAATGCAGATGAATTTAAACCTGATAGGCACACTTACTTTGTGTAACTTTCTTAGTAACACTGTCAGTAGGGTTTTGAAGACATGTTCTTCGAGATTTTTTCTTACCTTTAATTTTAAAAGGTTTTGATGGCTTAGAATTTGTTCTGTGATAAAGAAAAGGAGATCTCTTTATGATCTGTATGATGAAAATGCTTTCTCGGTCTTCCTGTGATTTTAAAAAATGGCATCAGGCTTCAGCAATTATAGATATTTGATCTTTCTATGCCTAAAAATACAAATAATTTACCCTGTGATCATCTGTAAGTTAGAAGCATGGAGTGCTAGAACTGTCCGTGAAACTACAAAGTAAGCAGAGGAACACTCAATCAGGACAAGAGCACACCTAAGTCTGTATGAATTACCAAATCAGGTGTTAAATTATCGGTGTTAATTCAGGTGATAGTTTAGATGTATGATGTGGAGTGGATCTTTTCTAGTAGGAGGTGATGAATATTTGATTTAGAATCAATCTGTATAAAATTACACCTTCTTTAATATCACTTAGAATCAATCTGTATGAAATTACGCCTTCTTTAATATTGCTCCGGATTGCTTTAACAAAAGGTACTGAAAATGTATGGCTATTGCACTATAATCACATATTGATATGCAAATACATCTCTTCTGTTTGCTTTGTGCACTGATTGTGCTGTTGTACAAAAGCAGGTAGTCATTCCTTTTGGCATTCCATTTTCTGTATTGTAGAAAAGAGCGAGAGAAAGGGAGAAACATGGCAAGAGACTTATTGGGTAGGAAGTAATATGACCTTGGGTAGAACTTCATATAAATAGTGAAAAATAAAAAATTATTGAAATCTCAAATTTACAATATTAGTATTGATATCAAAATTATACTCATAGCAACTGACAGATATATTATTATAAGGCATCCTGAGCAGTCTTTTTTTACAGGATACCTCCATCCTGAAATATCAATAAATTAATGATGGAGGCCTGTAGAGGTAATGAAGTGAAAATATGACTTCCTGAAGTCTGCTGCAGTTTGCATCATTTCATGGGAAATTGTGGCATTAATTAGTAAGGGAAAATCTGTTGCAGAGAATTTGAAATTTGGAAACAGACATGCTTTAAAACATGATATCAGCACACTTTCTACAAAGGTATTTTAAAGAAACATAGTCTGGAATGTGTAAAAAGAACTTTTTTGAACCTGAACTAGTACCAATAGCTGTGAACTGCCAAATTCTTTGTAAGAATTAAAAATTATGATCAACTCCTGCCATTACTCTCTGCTAAGTTTCAAAGATAACTATGATTATGTTACAGATGCTGTGAAATTCAGGTTTTTCATAGTACTTGTAATTTCTCTATACTGTTAGTTATAGAAATGAAAACATGGCTATGGGAGTACTCAGCTAAATGGTATCTGAAAGTACATTGTTCTGGTATTGTTGGGGGGTTTTTTTAATGTCTTTTAATATTGAATCTTAGCAAAAATTTGGTCTTAATCTTCAAAGGAGTTTCTACCACTGGTTGAAATTTTTCAGGAGATCAAATGGTATTATTTTACTTAACTATAATGTCAAAGGGACTGCCAATATCAAAAGAAGAAACATGCAGTAAAAAGTTTTTTCAATAGGTGACCCACTTCTACAGAAATTTCTTTCAGAGATGTTCAGGATGGCCAGACCTTTGAACACCCTAGCAATAAACTTTAAAACCACTTCATCAGACCAGTCTTTCTGCAATAACTTTGCCAAGCTTATTTATTAAACCTAACTCCCTAAAAATATTCCCTGCAGAAAGCAAGAAGGACAGAAAAAATAACATAGGAGATGAATACTTCTAATATTTGTGTGATAGGGGTAAGGAAGAGCTTTGGAAGCTTTCAATCAGAGTTGTAGTGAGATAAAGTGTAATCTAGGACTTGTGCATATCATAAAGTGAGGCCTTAAGTATGAGGCCTTAACAACAGAGAGCAGTAGGAAGGAGTCTGTGGTAGAGATTCAGTATATTCATTAGGAAGACTTTCTTCCTTTTGTGCCATTTAGGATACTTTTATTCGTAATCTTTGTTGTTTCAAGACAGAAGTGGCACTGGAATGTATATAGGCTATCATTAAAGGAGAAACACAGCTTTGTTCTATGTCCTTTTTAAATGCCATGCTTTATAACAATTTTTTTTCATATTAGAATATGTGCATCTGCATCTTGCACATTGTAAGGAAGAGTCCCCAGCTCAGCGTTAAAAGAGAAATATGAGTTTAAAGAAGCAAATTCTTGAGGAGTGTAATGCCTGTCTACAATCAAAAGAATAATTAGATATTAAAAATGCAAAATGTAATCTTAGCTAGTTTACAGTTAATATATTATTAATGAAAAACCACTAACACTTGGGAGGGAAGCATTGCTTTTCAAGCATGACAGTAACCCCCATTGTGTTACTGTTTAATTCCATCTTTTCGTGTCAAATAAATAATTTTAGAATACTAAAATTACCTAAGCAAATTATAACCATTATATCTTCTATGATACTGATCTTCATTGTAAAATCATACTTTAACCCCTTTTTGCAATCTGGTAGATGTTTTAAAATTTCTTGCAAAGGAAAATATATTAGAAAATTATATTTTTCTCCATTGTGGTTATGTGGTCACTCATCCAGTTTCCAGCAGCATTGTATTTCCTAATTCCAGCACTGCTTTATGAACCTTGCATTTGGTGAAAGCCACTCTCAGTACGATAAATTTAATTCAGGGCTTTGGTATGATAGTATAGCAGATGATGTTCAGATTGTAGCTTCTGTTGGAGATCTGCTGCAGCTGGAGAGCTAGCCTTTCGAAAAGCTGCATGAAAGTCATTACTGAATAAAGTTTTATTACTGTTAAAACTTAAGTTCTCACTTCAGCAGGCCAAAATAACTACTACTACTACTACTAGTAATAGTAGTAGTAGTAATAGTAGTAGTAGTAGTGGTAAAACTAGTACTATTTGTACTGGGGAAAAGAAAATGATCAACAAATAACGACTTTTTTTTAAGAAATCCAGAATAGATGTCACTGTCACTAATTCATGGAAGACTTCAGAGAAGAAAAAAGGGAACATGTCATTCAGAGGCTGAGATTACTTAATTAAAAGAAAGCACTTGAAACATGTTGCATATAAAGCTTTGCATACTTATTTAAAGAAGCTGTGATTATTTTTTAATATTTTTCCAAACAACAGTTTATCTAAGAAATCTTGGGTTTGTTAAATAAAATTTTGTCTCATATTATTTCAATATATTTAGTTTGCCTCTGCTGAAGCTGTGTAGCTGCACATTCCATTCTTTGAAAGCTGAGCTCAGACTTCCAAGCAGGAAGTCATGCTTATTGCAGTGATTGTTCTTCTCTTCTCCTAGACATTGTAATGATTGTGAACTTGGCTGTTGCTATCATAATTCCATTAATCTAATGCCAGGCAACTGCAGTTTCATAATTGGTGACATTTACAGGTATTTTTCTCCAACATTTCAAAGAATGTGAATCCAAATCAGAGGAAGTTCACACCGAAGTGTGGTCCAGATCTTGCTTTTAATCATGTTTCCTATTCTCACAAAGAACATAACAATAATTAATTTCCTGTTATTTAAAAATTTGGTCACAGTAAAAAGGTTCATCATTTATTAAAGCACAATGTAATCATTATTGGCATTTTAAGTCTATTATTTATGTTTGAATATTTTATATTTCCGTGGCAGATCAGTGGCTTACAACTGGAAGGTTGTCGTTTCGATGGAAATCGACTTTCAGAAAATCTGCATGATTCTCCCAGTGTGTCATCTGTTCTCCCTTGTTACATGGCCTGGATTCCACAGGTACTAAATTATTAAAAGCCCTAAACTTTCAAGACCCATAATTTGATTTTTCCTGTGTAGTAGCTTTTGAGTATGATGTTGCTGACCTGTTTTCCTTTCGTTTCAAAATAAAAATCCCAGTCTTTACTAGGAAAAACAGTTACTTTATTTAAAACAGAAACTTATTATAATTTTGTTAATATTCTTCAGCTTATATTGCTTAGATGAAGTCAAGGGCTTTATTTCAGTCATACCTTTTTTTATTTGTCTTTTAAAAACATTAGTATATTTTCAAACCTGTATGTAGTAGATGTATACATGTGTTTGGGAGTTCATGCCTAGCATATATTTTCTTTGCATTTTAAATATTAAACTAAAATGCAGCGGCAATAAAAAACCGTAGAATATGATGTGAGCTGTAAGCAAAGAAAGCCTTTCCCCTACTTAAACTAATTTAAAAAAAATGCCAGTGCTTGCAGATTTTAAGATAAAAGCAAAGTAATCCAAACAGTAAAAACTGTTACTGCTTCTGCCCTCCAATTCTCATAGCAATCGCGGATAAATAACGCAAAAAGTCACATAGAATGTATTCAGGGATGTGCCTTTTAACTAAAAAATTGCTTATTTTAGAATTCATCCCACCTACATTTAGGAAGCCTATCCCATCAGAAGGTTGCTGTGATAAATCTGTCTAGGTGTGACTCCAGAGACAGCCTAGACCACTAACTCTGGGACAGACAGGTGAGGAGAACCTCACGTACACCCATGCACATGGACATAAAAAAAGACACCAGAAATCAAGTGGAAATATCGAAAGTGAGAAATAGGAGTGGATGCAGTTTTCTCCTTCCATCTTTATCACAATAAATAAAATTAGCAGCGTGTACATATATATATATACACACATATGAAAAGAAAAATAATGTCAGCTTTTATCCTGTCCTGTAGAAATTAACTTGTCAGGCAGATAAATTTATTAACTATAGGAGATTATTATCTGGCAGGCCACATAACTCAGCAGAGTTATCTCTTAAGAAAGCCATTAGAAGACTGTTAAAGAAAAAAGTTCACTGGACGAAAAAAAGTTGAAATTTCAATTAGAATTGAGTTTATTAATTATGATAAATTATGGCAATGATGACCTTTGTTGTATATTGTGATAGATATTGTGCAAAGAGCTCCATTGCTAACACACTGCTGTATCCCAACTTTTTTTCCTCTCGTTGTTATTTCCAGCAGTGGAAATACAGCATTATATTATAGTAGAGCATTAGAAGTGGTAAAGGTCAACAGATTTAGACCTTGAACACAGAAGTAAATGCTAGCCACCATCTGCACCATTGCTCCCAGCTTGGTTAGGAGAGAAAATACTGAAAATTTTAAAAAAAGGACAAAAACCAAAAACATCACAAAGCCTCTTACAAAGTTGACCAGTGAAAGATTTTTTCAGTTCTTCAGTATTTACAGGGTTTGGTTTTTTCAGGTAAATAAACAGATTTCTAATTTACTTGAGAGGTGGTGCATGGGATAAATACAGAATTGCCAGACATTCTAATATGTTGGCTCAGTGGTGGATGGTGGAGGATGGGAATATATGTGGTTTTCCATGGTAACACCAAAAGGAAACACATTGAAAATGAGAATTGTAAGTAGTCCTCCCATTGTTCTGAAAAACATTCATCTTGTGTTAGAAATAAAACAGATTTTTTAGTATTTTTCTGAATAGGACTGTATTTTTAAAACTCCAAAGGTGGGATCCAGAAGTTACATGTGAAATCAGCAGAGAGCTTTATCTATAAAATTAAAAAATTAGATACTTCAGTAACCCATGAATTAAACTTTTTCAAATGTACTTATATGTGAAATGAGTAACAACTGGCATCTTTGTGTTGGAAAAAATACAGTTCTCATAAAACACAGGCCATAACTTGTCAACTGCCCAGATTTTAAATACAAAGTGTCTCTAAGGAGAGTTTTTCTGAACTGGTCTACCCTTGAGTTGTTTTGCTGTGAGCATCACTGTAAAAATTGACTATAATCAAATACTGTGCTCAGAAACCAAAGCAGAATTGGATATCATGCATTTCCCTTAATTTCATTATCTCTCCTTAGGAGAAGAGTGCATAAAATTGAACATATTGTCTTAGGATTCTTAGGTTTTGAATTAGTTTTCTTTTCTCCATAAATACATCTTTTGAAATCTAGTGAGCAAAAATCTATTTATAATTTAATGCTTTGAAGTAATTTTCAACCAAACTTAAAGTAGCCTACAGGATTTCCCCTCAAAATGCTGCAGTGCTCAAAACAGAATATTTTGAGCTACTAACATGATGCTTATTCTCATTAAACTGTGAAGGTCCTTTCCAGTCTTAATCCACTGATAGGTCCCATGCTGGGAAGAGCGTCACTAAAGGGGATGGAAATGTGTGTGATGCAGTCTGAGAAAGAGAATTTTTGGACTGTACTTAAGCCAAGGACATAAGGATTTGTGATTCAAAAAGACTTCCACAGAATGGCTTCAACCCTCCAATCATGTAATTCCTTAAAACATCAGTGGGATTGAGAAAGGCACAAGAATATTTTGTCCCTAAAAAGTGTAAAAAGAGGTCTTTGAAGGCAAACTGGCCAGCTTCTGGCTTCCAGCTTTGGCAAAACTTAAATTCTCTGATTCACATTTTACTCTGAGACTGGCTAGCATTTTGTCTTCTTCAGTAGTGTCAACCAAGGGATAAATGGGCTAAGTACAATCCTTCTGAGAACGGCTGAGTTCCTGATTATTAAGTTACTCTATACAAATCTTGCTGCACATAGATGTTCTGCAAGGATTTAAACACTGATGTCCAAAAGACAGGGGAAGTTGATTTTCTAAAGGGACAACAAAATTCTTCTGTAATGATTTTACACTTGACATGCAAGGCAAAGTGCTTGAGACAGTTATTGTTTGCATGTTTCCTTTTTCCTGTTTTTAGTTATTTTCTAATATTGGAGCATCACTAGCTCACATTTGATGTGATTTGAGTTTAAATGACACTCATTTTTATTTTAAATTCTTTTCTGACAAGTGCGCTGCTTTGTTATTTGGTTCTTGAAAATCTTCTGACATTTTCCTGTTGACAGGAAGGGACATTTTGAGTGTGATGGAAAACATGCTTAGTATATATCAGTTGAATCAAACCCTGAATTATTTGCAGTAACTAAATACATTATGGGTTGAAATTAAATGCTGTAGGAAGTCTAGACTGAGTCTTTGAGCTCGATTCTGGGGTCACACATATGGACAATGCCCCTTGCAAAGCCCTAAGAGGAAACTGCATCCAGGGCAGTTTGTGGTACAGACAGCAGAGAGGAGCTGTTCCATAGAGTAGCCTGGAACGTGTTGGGTAAGATTTTTTGGATTGTATTTCCTGCAGTATGATGCTTGCAGGTATCTCGAATCACACCAGGAGCTGTGCCACAGGAGGAGGGCAGGGTTTGCTGCAGGGATGGAGGGGGCAGTAGGATCTGCCAAGGGCACTGCCACCACAGGACTCCAGCCTGCCAGGATAGCTGCTCCCTACACTACAGCGCAGGGGCTCCTGAGCAGCTTTCTCCCTGCAGGAAACTGTTGAGCACTTCCCTTGCCCTGGTTGGCAGACACTTTTGACGTGCCATTTTTGGGAGGGTTCTAGCTGAAGGAAGATTTTTATACATAGTTCATAGGATCATGCCTGTTGTGTACTCCTGGTGGTTGTGTTACGGAGCGAGCAATCTTTCTGAAGTCTCTGCTTCCTTGGTAATCCTTCTCCTTAGTGGGCTGAATGAAGGCTTCCTTGTCCAAGGCTCAGTGTCCAAACTGTAGCTTAGCTTTGGATACCAGACCAGTGGAGATTATTGCTTTCTCGTGTTTTGTTGTCTTTTCAGGGGATAACTAAGTGCTTGTTTGTTGGCAGGATGCGTATGGCCCATATTCTCCAGAGGAATGCATCTCTTTACCAGTCTACACCAGTGTGGAGAGAGACCGTGTGGTGACAAATATTGATGTACCTTGTGGAGGAAACCAAGACCAGTGGATTCAATGTGGTGCTGCTTTATTTTTAAAAAATCAGTAATCTGAAACTGCAGTAACTCATGAAGTTAAGAGACATTTAAATGCGTAATTTCTTACTTAGTAAAAGAGAACTTTAGATTAATTGCTTTTATATTTTTAAAGAAACAATTTATTAATTCCTGTTTATTTTTTTAATATATATTCAAATAATTCTACTTGATAGAACTTCAGTGTTTTTGTTATCCCACATATCTTTGTGGGATATTGTAAAAATTAGTATGGCACTATTCAGCAAACTTCTAATTTGAGTTGTTTCTCTAGATTGTAATGTGCTGTATTTCTTTCTTGAACTTGTTGAAATCAAGTCAGCATTTTTTCTTTGATCTTTTCATTATCCTTTTGGAACTGTTATTCATATGCCTCTGTTATTTAATAAAATAAAATTTAAAAACTTACCTATTGTAACTGAAATTTAATGTTTTATTTGAAGATAAGAGTCAGGATAAATGTTTCAATCTCTTTTAATGATGTTTTACTTGTAATTATATTTCTTTGTATAGGTAGTAAATAACAGGACTCATGAACAACTTCACGTAGAGTTACAAATTCATGTGGCGTTACAAAGTTAGACTACCATCATGGTTATTATCTAGAAGTTACTGAAAAAAAAAGTTATGAAACTGTACTAAATTCCAGTAAAAATGTGCACATAAAGGCCCACCATAGCCAAACAATTCCTTANAAAAAAAAAAAAAAGAGATTTCCATCCAGTTGTTAAATGAATAACCGAGGGATATAATAGTGCTTTTGGTCTGTGACGTGAGAAACTCCTGGAATCTTGTTTTTAGTGCAGGATACCCAAGTTTGATTTCACTGTTTCATGATGTATCATGCTGGGATGCTGTCATAGCATTGGAGTGCAGTTAGACAAAATCCCAAAATTCAGCAGGAAGCAGCATTATTGATGTCTCAACGTAACAATTGAAAGTGTCTAATTTTTAACTGGAATTACACACCTCATGAAGATGTTTTTAAAAGCCAAAGGCAAAAAAAAGCACTTTCTTGGTTTGCTTGGAAAGCAAAATAGATGGTTTGGCTCTGATATATCTGCTAGGTTTTATATTTGTTTTGAAGTAGTATTTAAATTAAGACTATATTCACTTTCCTGGATACTTTTCATTGATGGTTTGAGGGAGAGAGAAGGAAAGCAGAGAAAAGATTGGCCTCATTTCCAGGTCACTTTCCTGAAGAAAGTATTTTTCTGTCTTCTTCTCGTCTTTTGTCTGTGTTTGGAAAGTTTTCCATTTTAGTTATTCTTCTAATTAAAAGCTGTCCTAAAATAATTTGATACAATTGCACATACATTTTTAAAATTGGATCCTGTCTAAAAGCAGAATAGACTTACTTACTAATTTTCAGATAATTGCCTCATCTTCCTTTATGTATTTCACTCTGATTCACTGAAGAGTAAAAAGGTAGCAAATTTGGAAAAAAATTGTCTCTGAAGAAAATTTTGGGAAAAAATGACAAAGTCTCCATCAGAACAAAAGCACTTGTGTAAATCCATGTACAAGCTCTGTGAGGTTTTAGAGGGTGACTTGTCCAGAGAAAATAGTCTGCCATACTAGACTTTCTTGGAGATGAAAAGTTTTTCAGAGGGCATGCTTTTAATTCCCATAGGCACATGTAAAGAACGTGCTGCAACTTTCCTTTTGGATCCAACATTTTCATAACCTGGACTGAATTTCAGCTTTCATATATCTCAGACTGAGGGATCTGCTGGCTCTTATGAATTCCAGCTTCTCCTTTGTGGGCAGGTAGAGAAATAGAGATACTCAGCTGTTCAGGTAAACTACCTGTTAGGGCAAAGATGTCTGGAAAATAATACATCTTATTTTAGTCTACCTTGCTCAGAAAATAAAGGCCAGAGATGATGTAGTAGGTGGCTTTGATGACCCCTCTTGCTTGTAATGGGAAATAAAAGTCTACTGTAGTGAGTGGTAGAAACCCTGAAATGAATCATTAGTAGAATATTGTGGGGGTTTTCCTGTTTTGTTTTTTAAATTTTTTTTCTCTCCTCATTGTAAGTTCCAAAGTGCCTTCCATATTGCCAAGAGAAATACGATTATTACTTAAAGTCTCTCTTTTTAAGTCTCCTGTTGTTATATATTTAGTCTTACTGATTCTAGTAATATACAGCTATTGATGCTATCACAAAGAACAGATATAAAAGAGACTCCTCCAGACCTACCACACTGTGTTTCTATTTCAGGGTCAGGAACCGATTCAATTTCTTACTGATGACTTGTCTGTATCCTAACCCCTCAGAACTGGCCTGTCTCTGGAGGTTTGTTACCCCTTCTATCATCCACTACTGGCACGGATTTAGAACTGTGGAATATTTCTCAGCTCACAGCATCAGGAGTTTTGTTCCCAGGACATGCATTCATGCGTTTCTGTCAGAGCCTTCTCTTAGCCAGCTTGATTAAATCTCATTTTGTTTGGTTGTCCTTTCAGTTTAGAGCCCTTTCACATTACTAGAACTGTCTGTTTGCTTCTGCTCTTTCTAAGACCTTCCCTGAATGATATGAAAAACCCAGCCTTCTTAATGTTTAGCTATAACTGGAGCATTGAGTTATATTTTTATTTGGGCAGAGGTCCTGTGGGAGCCCATTGAGACTCATCTTTGTTACAGACGTGAAAGGCTCTCTCTTCCTAGGTGTCTTTGATATCTTTATTTTTTTTCAGCACAGGACAAAAAACTGATTTAAATCAAGCTAATTTTTCAGCTTGAAATCTGGTAGATTTTTAATTATGTAATTTTACCATCACAAAAAAGCCCCCAAACCTTGGGAGCTGTATATTACACTCACAGTATATTAAGCAGTATGTTTGATACTTATTTTGTTTAAGTGATTCACTAATCTTTCCCTCTCATAACTGGAGTTATAACCCTCATGTTTTAGATGGCTCCCAGATGACCTAAAGAGGAAAAAGAAATTACTGATCATGTGTTCCTTGATATGTATTGTCTGTTTGCGTTGTATAATGTGCTTTCTTTCTACCCAATGTTGTAATCTAAATGAAAGATACTATAGGTAACTGCTACTCTAGATCATAGGAATTATATTTTTGGCAGTAAAAACAGAACTGTAGAGTTTTTATTACCACCAAAGTGCGGCTGTATCACATACATAGGCCATTGAGAAGTATGAATCAGGGAACACAAGAAGTAAAAACATCAGAAATGCCTTAATAGTCTGACTAGGGTTTGAAAGAGCCTGTTCTGCTATTCAGTTTCAAGGGTATAGGAACTTGTAAGACTAAAAAGAGATATATAAAGAGATCTTAGAAAACACACATTACTCCTCTCTGAACACTCGCTTTTGAAGACTTGAGAAAGGCATATCTTCAGTAAGTGCAAATTGTTGTCAACAGAAATCAAAGTGACAAAATGCAAAGTGAAAAAACCTTAAACGAATAACAAAACCTTTGAAAATAATGAAGATTATGCAGTAATATCTGAATGTCTTTAAAATACAAATAATTATTTCTTTTTTTTAAATGCATTTTTTTAAATTTGAAAAGGAACAGTTTCTTTTACACCTTATAGCAGTCAATATTCTGGGAGATATTGGTGCTGGCATCCATTGGAAGACGTGCTGTTTGGTGCATTTAGCAAATTCACTGCAAGTCTGCTGTCACAGAGCGTGCTGTGTGCCCAAACAGAATACATGTTTGTTGAAGAGTCAGACTCACTTTTTGCTGTTTGGGGTAAACAGCCTTTCAGAAACAAGACCTGTAATGTTGATAGAATGCCTCACATGTTTTAGTGCTAAGTCAAGTTGACTTAGAATTTTTTCCCAGAAAATTTTTAGCATTTCACTAAAATCCAAATGCAGCAGTGGAAGGCAAGTTATGCAAGTTATGCTGAGTATAAATAGAACTGGTGATGCAAATTGTCTTTCCCCTCTGTTTCTTTATTTCAGCTTTCAGGGACCAATACTCAGAAGAGCAGTAATTTGTCCCCAAACAGCTGTATCATTGTTAGAGCTGAAGGGGGAATAACCTGAACTCCATGCTCAAAAGCATCAGAGATGAATTATATGAGTTCTTAAACTGATAGACTGTCTTTCATTGACAAAAATGGGTTTGCATAAATTATACTTAATATTGGTTACCATAATAAAAATGTGCAGCCTTTACCAGGGCTAGAAATTTCCATATGAAGCTTTACATAGATGTTTTTAATTCCTTTTAAATTCTACATTTTCTATCCTTTGAAAATGAAAGGTGTGAATAAGAAACTACATGTGGGAGAGTCTCAAGACCAATAAAGAGTGGGTCACATTTGAGAAACCAAGCTCAGCCTCTGTGAGTTCTTATGCTGTGTTCTCCTCTGAGGGTGTGCATCTTCATCAGTGCATTGGAGCTCTTCACAGATCAGAAGCTTCTCATATGCCTGAGAGGCCGTCCTCCTTCACCTCAGCTCATGGCTTCCAACGGCTGAGGCTGCGTAACTCAGCCCCATCTCCTGGATCTGCTTTTCATTTCAGATACTGAAGCTCCTTGCAGCAGAGCTCACCAAATGAATGTGTTTTAAGAAATGCCGGTCTCTTTAAGAACTAGATTTCTTACTTCTGGTTCTCATGACCTTTATGTAAGATACCTAGAAAGCAACAGAAGAGAGTTTTTTCACTTTCTGTATGTTTGGTGCAAACAGAAAGACTTTTCACTGGCCTGTTTTAGAAAATCAAGGAGCAAAATTGGTGTTACTTCTTTGAACAGCTTCACAATAATTGCTCTTAATATGGGCTGCAGTTGGCCTCAGGAATAGTTCTTAGGATCTGATCTTTGTGGAACTTGAGGTGGTTATTTCCTTTTATTTTAAACTTGAATTAATTTGGCTTAATTATAGCACATAAATAATCACTGTAGAATATCCAGAAATCTTTGCACAGACGGTTCTGGAATGGTCATGTAGGTATGACAGGCTAGTCAGTGCAAGAATTTGGGTATTCACCCTGTGTTAGAATATGCTGCTATTCTACTTTTTCCTCATCAAAGCCATCTGCATTGCAGTGTCTTGTCCAACCCATAAATTAACTGAGAGCACATGTCATTTGAGGACAGTGTAAATACCCTGTGTGGTGTTCATTCCTGCTTGGTGATCCTGTAAAGGAAGTTGCCTGAACTGCAGCAAGCAGATGCCCAAGGTGGATGTCAGATCTGGGAGCAGTTTCTACGGAAGTGTCAGAGTTGCATCTCAGGAGACAGCAAGCTGTCCCAGCTCTCTTTAGAAGAAATCTTAGATGTTTTCTTCATCATTTTCCCCCAGTGTTAGATCCACTTAATTTTTCAGAGCAGCAAATAAGAATCTTCTTAACAGATCAGCCTTGGAAAAAGTAAGTAGTAATCGTGCTTCTGAAGTGTTTCAGATAGGCAATTTCATCGTCAGAGCTGTCTGACTCGTCTCAGCCCCTGGAAAGGTGGTTCTCCTCATGCAAACCTACGTGGTACTATTGCCACGCCTCAGAGGATTTTCATACACTTTTCTCTCCCTGCTGAGATCGGGAAGAAATGACAATGTCTTCGGAGCGTTTTTGGGATGGGCACGGTCATATCAGCGTCTCCCACTAGGTGGTACTGTGGGCTCGACCCTGGTGAGAGCCTGGCACAGGGGACTTCGGGGGCTTTGGGAGGTAAGGACAATTTATAGTCTATACAACATTGCATCCACAGTCCGTTCCAAAGGAAATTTCTTATAGCGGTGCTGAATAAGCAGCCACATCTTGAAAAATGCTTGTAGTTAGTTGTGATGTAGTTCTTTTTAGAAATTAGTGATTCAGCAAGTGAATTTCTCCTTCCTTCAAGACGCCTGGGTTGTACAAGTGGAAAAGGCACTGACTGACCACTCTGGCCTGTTTGCAGCTATTTCTGTGCATCTTCAGTATCTGCATAGGAAGAAGGAACTGTGGGAAGAACTGTGTCCTTGCAGCATGGAAGGCCAGCAGCCTCCTGGTCTGCGTCAGGCAGAGCGTGGCCAGCAGGCTGAGGAAGGTGATCCTTCCCTCTTTCCCTGCACAGTATTGGTGACACACCTCTGGCATTTCTGGGCACAGTGCTGGGCTCCCCAGTGGAGAGACACGGACATCCTGGAGCGAGTCCAAATAAGACATTGTCCAAACTTGAGATAGTTCACCAAGATGGTCAAGGGGCTGGAGCAGATGCCTTATGGGAAGAGGCTTAAGGAACTGGTCTTGTTCAGCCTGGAAAAGAGGCAGCTTTTACTGGGAGGGACTTATTGGCAGCTTGCCTTTGCCTAGACGGAGGTTATCAAATTTTGTGGCAGGAAGACAGGGGACAGAAGATAACTACATACAGGAAAAAATATTTTCCCCCGTAGACAGTCAGGCACAGGTTTCCCAGAGAGGTTGTGTGGTCACCATGCTTGAAAATATTGAAAATTGGACTGGATAAAACCCTGAGCAACCCATTCTGACCTCAGAGCTGACCCTGCTCTTGGGGACCTCACGATGTCCCCTCCAACCTGAAATATACTGTGCCTCTGTCTGGTGGGTTAGTTACATGTTCATCATTTCAAGCACAGTGTATAAATTACAGTAAGGAAATAATGTCATTTTGCTCTTTCTGCTTTGTGCTCCATATAGAAATGACCTGCAAGTCCTTCAGTTTTACTGCTGCCTCATAAGCTATCAGCAAGTTCAGGGGTTAGTCAATGGAAAATGAAGCAGTTCACAGAATAAATGGATGAATGAAATGTTAAACCATAATACAGCAAGCCAAAAACAATTTAGAGGAACCTCACTTAAGGTATAAAACCAAAAATAAATGTTCTGAACACTTCAGAAGCAAGATGCCTGCCAAGGGGAGTATTGGGTTATTAGATGAAGTGAAAAAAGAGTACTCAAGAATGGTAAGACCACAACACAAACCTAAATTCTTTACATCAAAATTCATTTCAGAGAAGCCGAGTGTGGTTCCCATACTGACATCTCGCTCCATGTTTTTTAAATAAGGGATGAGCCTTAGGGATCATCTTAAACTGACCTGTCAAAATAAAAAGTTTTAGAAGAAACTAGAAAATACTTGTAAGAAATAAGTCATTAGGTCCTTGTCCAAGAGTCCTAAAGAAACTCAAGGAACTCCAGCACAATGTTGCCTCACCGGTCAATGTAGGTGTCTAACCTATCATTTAAGGGGGCTGTGGTTCTAGGGGAAGGAAAAGTTCTCCTTTTTTAAACAGTCCTCCATAAAGACTTTCTTCTATGTAAAGCCTACTGAAATTGTAAACCAAAAAAATTTGGTACTCTGTCTTAAAAACAAGGAAGGTCAGCATGGGTTTTTTCTAAGTCGTATTTTAGAGAAATAATTTGTTAGCCTTTAAAAAAGCTTGAATTTATGAATGGAGTCATAAAAATAACATGGTACAGTATCCAGGGATTTGCGCAATGTGGGAAAAGTTGGGGGAAAGGAACTAAACTGTACAACAAGAAAAAATGAGAGAGAGAGATGGAGGGAGAGAGTGAATGGTTTTGTGCCATTTTATAACAGCTGAGGATCTCATTTTCCTGCTTAGGCTTTACCAGAGCAGGAATCCCAGGCCAGAATATTTGCTGTGGCTCTTCAGTGCAACGGCATACTTCTTTAAGGAGAAGTCTGCATTAATTTTACTGATTCTACTACATTCAGACATGCTGTGCCCAAGGGTAGGTTGTCTCTTAACCTGTGTACCTTTATGCCTCTCTCTTAGATGCTGTATGATTGATCATCCTGAAAGGTAGCAAAGAGGTAATCAGACAGCTTTTACTTTGCCTTCCCTCCCTCCCTCCCTCCCTCCTTCCCTCCCTCCTTCCTTCCTTCCTTCCTTCCTTCCTCCCTTCCTCCCTCCCTCCCTCATCTGATATCTGGTTGGCCATTAAGGTAGATAAAATGAGGAAAAACTTCACTGAAATAGGTGTTAGGAGAGAATGAAGAATTATTTTCATATCTTGGCAGTTATGATCCAGTTCATATCAAAGAATAGACTGTATCGCACCTGCTTCTAGGGATTGCCTGGAGCAGCAACAGCAGAAGCACAGGAATTAATATAAATAAAGGTATCCTGACTGCACTTCCTGGTCAACTCCTGAAGTAATAAGAAACAGACCTGAAAGTTTCAAGCTGATCAATTCCTAGCACAAAGCTGCTTCTAGGAGTGAGCTGATGAGATGTGAAATTTGTGTTGCCACAGGCAAGTCAAAATTACCCTGTCTTGTGTCTGTGATGCCAATGTAACTAATCCCTGTAAATCTCATTTTTCAACAGCTTAAGATAGATGTCTGAAATATGTTTTATTCTACTCTTATTGAATTCGTTGTCTTGCATGGGATGGAAACAAAAAGGTCCAAAGTAGTGAAACTGGAAACCAGCCTAAACTGAAGTACGGGAAAGCTGGTGCAGATTTCAAAAAAACAAGGGAAACATGGCAGTTTCCTAACCAATAAAAAGTTGAACAGAACAAAATTAAATAAAGGGAAAGCTAAAAACGAAGTGGTAAAAAAATCAAAAATTATTGAAGAATCCTAAATAATGGATTTTCCATGCTCGTTGAGGAATAGTGGAGTGCTTCACTACTGGAATGTGAAGCAACTGCAGTCTGAAGAGTCAGTCACCCACTGGCATCATGCCAGCTACCCTGAAGAGTAGAATTTAGTCCACACTGAAAATATATTGACTTGATGAAGAATTGTATGCCTTGTAATCCAAAAAATACTTGTGCAGTGGAATAATGCAAAGATGAGTGAAATTTAGCGTCCAGCTGGGTGCTGCCATCATGAATGGAAGGTGAACATTGCTGGTTTAGATCAGCACATGCCAGCTGACCCAGTGTGCTGCCACTACAAATATTGGGGGGGGGGAAATAATAAAAGGTAATGCACCCAGCAACAGGCAAAAGCAGTAAGGTAAAGCTGTGTATATTTCCTTCTGTTTCCTACAAACTAAAGGTTTTCTTAAGTTTTTCCAAAGGGCAGATTTCATTCCCTTTCCAGGAAAACGTGTCACCCAGTATATCCCTGAATGTTCCTGTGATGCATATATATATATACACACATGCATATACAAACCTTCTTTGAGTTGTCTGAAATTCTGAGCCCAAGACATACTTGTGACGGGACTTTTCTTTCTAGATTCTTTACTTTACACATGTTTATGATATCCCCTCTTAATAATTTCCTCCTGAACAAAACAATCATAGCCTTTCAGAGTCTATTGATAGAAAAAAAAGTTATTTCCCATCTAGCCATCTTCAACTAATTTTGCTAAGTTTTTCTGAATTCTGAACTGTCTTTTTCCTTCTTTTTCAATGATCAGGTGGTCACAAAGCTTCAGGCAACACCATGTAAAATTTTTGATTTTATTCGATATCCACATACTACAGTAAATTGCTTCCCACAGGGTTCATATCCTGTTGAACAGCACTCTCCCAGTGCTTTTTCACGAATAAGACAAGCCAAATATTGTAATGTGAGGGGTTGCCCATCTCCTTTCATTAAAAGAGGGGAGTTGAGCCAAGATCCATTAAGCAAATACTTACTTTTTCTTGCTATTTTACTTTAAAGCAACATTGAATTTAAATAGATCTTTAAAAATTTGAATTTATCTTTTAATGTTTAAAGTTATTTATAAACAGATCGCCTTTCTTTCCCACCTACAGATGGAACTGCTTCAGAGGTAGGTGTTTTGCAGAGAAATTTTTATTTCTCTGAAAAAATACTCAAGATAAAAGAAATATTAATTCTTACTTATTTTGTGACAGTACCAGTTTCTGGTGTAGCAGGACCTCTGCCCTCTGGTTTTTTGGGTTTTTTACCTCTGTCCTCCAGAAGGTCCCTTCAGCCACAAAGGTCTAGTTGTTTCCAAGGTGGAAGGTCCCCTCTCTTCCCCAGAGGTTTCAGGTGCCCAGAGCAGGCACACACCTCTTCTCACTGCTGCCAGGCTCTAAACTTCTAACAGAACAGAAATGGATTAACAGAGAATAACAACAGGCAGGAACTATATTTTCTTTCAAAATTGCAAAACCACTTTTATCTTAGCCTATTATGAACTGTTTTTAACATTATGGAGGACATTTGCAAAGCATAGGAAGAACTTAGTGGTGATTTTCTTGGAAAGCCAAGAAGGGAGTGATGCATCTGTTGAAGGACCATCTTTGCACTCAGCACAAATCATCTGCTACTGAATGTTGCTGGAGACAGGGGAGGATGAGGAGTTGGATCTTTGGTTTGATCCATCGTGTGAGTTGTTTAATCCAAGTGAGATTTAACAGTAGATCTCATATGATCAGCTCAGTTGGTTGGAGCATGGTGCTAATAATGCCAAGGTTGTGGGTTTGACCTCCACATTTAGCTCAGAGTTGGACATGATGGTCCTTTGTGGGTCCCTTCCAGTTCAGACTGTTCTGTGATATGACAGAAGTTATTTTTCACTATATTCCATTATGACCACCTTGAAGACCTAGGAGAGTCTAGGGGAGTGTCATTAACATAAACCATCGGAAGGGATAAGTGCTGTGGAAAACACGGAAAATTTACATGGACACTCTGAGCAGCTGTAAGTCAACACATCTCTGTTGTCTTCAGGGAAACTGTGCTGGTTCACGTCAGCTGGTGAAATGTCTCCTTGAGTTAATTTGACCTTAAACAGCTCTGTGCAGTGGGGGCCATGGCTGTGGCGAACAGCAGAACGTATTGGTTGGATTTTCTTCATGGGCCTGATTAAGAAATTTATGCTGATTTATTTTTCCTTTGGAAAATGATGATTCACTATAACATGACTTCTGAGAAGGAAATTACATTGAAACCAGTCTTAAATAAGAGATTAAAAAAGGGTTTTAACACTTTAGAGCATCCCTCTAGGATTGCTGCAATACAGAAGTTTTTATCCCTCAATTCATAGGAAGTTTCTGTTTTGAAATCTGAACATATTCCTCCATATCTAAAAGAATACCAGTATAAATGAAATACCAAATCCACCAAAGGATACCAAAATAAATTAAATGATGCATCTAAGACGAATCTAATTCAGTTTCTCTAACAAATTATCCAATCACAAAATAAAATATCTTCAAACAGTTAACACTAAAATTATATGTCAGGAGAATTAATTTGCTTTGTAAACAAGGATTTGATTTAATCCAAGATACATGAGTGCATTTTTTGTGAACTACAGGGACCCATTCCTGCCATTATAAAATTTAGTTTCCAGAGTCTGACCACTTTCAATGTACCAGTGTACTGTAGCCTTTTCTCCAAAAAATGTGACTACAATTTTAGATGCCTTCTGGATAAATTGTCTACCAGCTTATGACCCCAAAACATGTGGCATGGGAAATTCTTCTCCCAGACTACAATAGCATGAGCAGTCCAGGCTGATGATAGGAGATAAATTGTAGTCACTGTCTTAGAGCATGTTCCCTGGATTTTCACACTGTTTGGTTCCTATGATTGCTGCAATATTTGGTGGGGTTTTTTTTTTTTCTGGATGCTGGAACAGAAGTATAAAAAAGATATATTATCAGACAAGCGAGAAGACTACCAAAAATTTCAAATTCAGTTACTAAAATATCTGTTGCACACAGTACAAAGTACAGAAAACAATCTGAAACCACAGACACCAACATTTCCCTTCAGAATTCAGAATACGGGATGTGATATTTTGATAATTATGAACAGGACTTTGGAAGCACCTCAGGCTCATTAATCCTTTGGAGTTATGAACCTTATGGAAAATCCTGTCTTGTACTTTCAAGGATTTCATGAGGATTTGGTAGTCAGCAAACCCCAGGTCTCAGGTTTTTGCTGAAGTGTTGACACAGGCTTTTACTTGGGAATAATACCAGGGTATTTTTCTCTACACAAAATTACTCTCATCAGCATTTGAGAGTTTTACAGCCAAGTTATCCGGTCCAAACTGGGGCCAGATATGGCTTTCACTTGGCCTGGCAAGTCATCCTCATCTGTCAAGATGTGACCTAAAGTCCTGGTGTAGCTGTAGGTCCCAAGAGCCTTGCCCCAGTTCCCAACACCACCTAGGAGGGGTGGCAGGGCAGCTGGCTTTGGCACCGGCTGTCCTGGAACACTGGGCTTTGCTCACCATTGTTTTGCAGCCCCATTTTTTTTTTTAGTGAAAGCATAGCAGTCCTTTCATCCTGTGCTGAAATTGGTTTGTAAAATAGGTGGAAGGAGCCATCTCAATGGAGGTGGGCTGTACCATCAGATGACTCAGGGAGCTCCTGTCAGCCTGATCTCAGTGCTGAGGGAAGTTGTGGAACAGGTTATCTTGGGTGCAATCACACAGCACATGCAGGATAACCAGGGGATAAGGCCCAGCCATAGGTTGTGAAAGGCAGGTCCTGCTTGACCAACCAGATCTCCTTCTGTGACCAAGTGAGCCTCTCAGTGCATGAGAGAAAGGCTGTGGATTTTTTCTACTTCGACCTTAGTAGAGCCTTTAACACTGTTTCCCGCAGCAGTCTCCTGGAGAAGCTGGCTGCTCATGGCTTGGACAGGTGCACTGCTTGCCGGGTGAAAAACGGGAGGCTGCGCTCTGAAGTGCACTGGGTCACTTTGAAAGACAACTTAAAAGTCACAGAAGACCGGTGCATGGAAATGTTGCATTGTGTTCAAAAGCAGTGAACAAGTAGAGCCTTTGTTAACTCAAAATGTGTGAGATTTTTCCTCCTTTTCCTTTTTTCACTGGCTTTTCTGCATCATTCAATGGTTCACACACCTCTCAGTAGAGATGGGATGACTTGTTAAGAGCAAACAGGTCATGCACACCAAGCTGTGGTAGTAGGAGACAGACCTTTTAATGTCATCCCAACATAGATGAAATGAACTGGCTTTGGAATTTTCTTCCTTTAATTCCTCACGTCTAAGTCAAAACTTGTGAGGTCCCCAAAGCAATAAAAGAAACTCTTCAGCCACACACTTCATTGGTTTCTCCTGGTTCTGTTGGGCACAGAGGGGCATTCTGCCAGAAACAGTTGTAAATGGCACCATTCCTGTAAATGACAGTGAAAACTGTGTTTTCAAAACCCGTCAGTTGTGACCAATTCTTCCTAAAGACCCCTTGGGCTTTTCTGCAGGAAGAACAGCTGACAGGATATACAGAGGCAATAAAAACATTTAAACATTGTCAATACATCAGGCTGCAGAGCCATGAAAGCAGCAAAGCCCCAGCAGCACATCCAGACCGTGAATTTTGGCTGGAGTCCTGCATGGCTTAGAAACAGTAAAGGGCACAGGAAAGGGTGGAGGCAGTGAGTGCTACCATTGCCCATCAGAATGAAAAGGAATTAAAAGAGGCTGAGAGGCTTCTCTGAAACTTGTGCACTGAGGAATGCAAAACACGGCAGGAAAACCCAGTGCCTGCTATTCCTCCTTTGTCCCTCCCTTTTCAGGAGTTTCATACAGTGGAGCTGACTTACCTCAATAAATTGCTCAATTGTGAACTTTTATGTTGCATTGAGTTAGTTTTTGTATCCTGTTTAACAGAGCTAAAGTAATAAATTAGAGGATTCCTGTTCACAAATAATAATAATAATAATAATAGTAATAATAATAATATTAATAATATTATTTTCCTACAAATGTAGCTGACGCTGACAGAAAAGTTTCAAGATAGAGCAGTGAGGCAATGTAATAAAATTATTGAATAATTTTAATATACAGTAATTATTAAATAATACATACTCTGGGTTGATTCTCCATAGTGATTTCTTTGGACAAAATGGATAGTAGCAAGGGACAATATGGAAGAATACAGCAGATGAAGCCATAAAATTCTTCATCAGGCAAATGCTTTACTGCCATCACAGTGACAAGGTGAGATCAAGTACGAAGAGGTACAAGCTCATGGGTCAGAGACAGGGTATGGCCTCACTTGCATTGTTGAAAACTGGATTAGCTCCAATAGTCAACACAGACGTGCTGCAAAAATGAGATCTGATGTTGGCTATGAGAAGTTTCATCCCAACGTATTGAGATGCACTCCAGCTAATTTGAAGCAAGAAAACAGCTAAGCCAGGATGATTTGCACCAGACAGTCCAACATACTGACTGAATGGAAACTTGGTGAAAACCAAGGGCTATAAGAACATGTTCAATATTTAGGATAAGAAAGCAACAAACCACAAAATGAAAACAAAACACATCCAGCCACCTTGGGGCCATATTTGCACCTTGCAATGTTGACTATTTCTATATTATCATAGAATCACAGACTCTTAAAATATCCTGAGTTGGATTGGTTATCAAAGTCCAGCTCCTGGCCCTGCTCAAGGCAACCACAAGAATCACACCATGTGCCTGAGAACATTGTCCCAATGCTTGCTGACCTCAGGCAGGCTTGGTGCCGTGACCACTTTCCTGGGGAGCCTATTCCAGTGCCCAACCACCCTCCGGGTGAAGAACCTTTTCCCACTATCCAACCTAAACCTCCCCTAACACAGCTTCAGGCCATTCCCTCAGGTCCTGTCACTGCTCACTACAGAGAAGAGATCAGTGCCTGCCCCTCTTCTTCCCCTCATGAGGAAGTTGCAGACTGCAATGAGGTCTCCCCTCAGTCTCCTCAGGCTGAACAGACCAAGTGACTTCAGCTGCTTCTTGTACAGCTTCCTCTCCAGACCCCTCACCATCTTCATAGCCCTTCTTTGGATGTTTTCTAATGGCTTTATATCCTTCTTACATTGTGTGCCTGTTCTTGCTCCTACAGCCTCACTTTGCTGTTAGTCCACAAGCAAAACAGGACAGAAATGGTATTACCTGCAATGTTTGCCCACAATGACAATAGTGGTTCCTCACCTTGGTGGCTGTCTAGGCGCTGCTTTAGGAAGCAGCATTGTTACAAGAAAAGCAGGATGCACTATTTCTCATCTCTTACAGGTTTGAAAATACATAATTTTTTGTATATTTGTTTGCCTTGTTCAGGATGCATGTTGTGATATAAATTTGGATCTTCCTAGTAATCGTTAAGGTTTCATCTGTGTCTAAATTATTCAGTTAGATTGAAGTTGCACTTTAAAAAGCAGAAGTTAAGTTCTTTTTTTTGCAGAAATTGAGGAACTTGATACCTGGGAAAAAAATATTCATGAGCACAACTCCAGATGGATGTGCTTGGTGGAGAAATATTTTTATCTTGTTAAGGAAAATGCATTAATGCAAATGTGAATACGAGAAGTTATAAACATTAAAGGTAATCCCATCTCAAAGCTACTTACAGAGACAGAAATTATTACCCAGTCTTTATAATGCTGTAAATTGTGTCTGATTTGAACTTCATTTTAAACTCCATAGTGAAAGAGAAATCAAAATTTTCTGTTAAATACAAAAGCTTAAATGAGAATTCAGCACACAGGAGACAGCAGACTGACAATATACAATCTCACTGAAGCTTGAGTGTGCATAGACTAGCACAGTTAATCAAAAACCCCACTCATCTGCCAACTCTTTATGCATTCATCAAAGCTCAGCAGAGAGTTATCAGCACAGAAGATTCATACATCACGGCTTCAGCTCTGGCTTCCTTGACATCCCAAGCAGATTAGTCTGTGACAGATTTCTGTAGCCCAGCAAGCATCCCAAAGTGCAGCTACAATGGAGATGACGAGCAAATCCTTGGCATCTGATGCCATGTCCACTTGTTCCATCAAAGCCAGCAAGGTTTCACTAAGGTTATTGAAGTCATGCAGGTTTAGGAGCTGTGTTTTTATTCAGACAACATGACAGGACAAGTCCTCAGTAGCTCGATGCAGGCGATAACCTTTCAGAGACCACATGAATAAATAAATCCCTTTCAGACTCCTTTCAAAACAGCCATGTGTCTCCCATGCAAACAGACCAAAGGACCAAAGGAGGGCTGGATCACAAGTAACTGCTCAAAAATGCTCTTTCTGTCCTCACAAGGTATCCCAAAGGAGATCATGATGTACTCCTCAGTGCCCCAAGGAAGCAACAGCAGAGCAGTTATCTCCCCTCGTGTTTGTGTGCCTCGTGCGGCTGATGCTGGGCATGCACTGGCTGGATGCAGATGTTTTGATCTGGGTTTGAAGCCAGTCGTTAAAGGGCATGCTGCCTGGGAAAATCCCACAGTATGCTTCCTTAGGAGGTCAGGCAGTCTTTTCTAGCATAGGACTGGGGCTGAGGTAGAAGAAAACACCATCCCCATCTAGGGATCTCAGGACTAGGCTCTGGGCAGGAGCAAGTGTGCCTGTCTTCCTCAGCATGCGAAATCCTCCAGTTTGTTCATTTTGCTTCTCTGTGTGAGACTGTAATGTCTCTGTCTACAAAGACACCATCGTGCCCCATTTCCCTGCGACAGAGGTGCAAAGCCACCGCCTCTGGGGTTGTTCAGCCTGGAGAAGAGAAGGCTCTGGATAGACCTTATTGTGGCCTTTCCATATGTAAAGGAGACTTAAAAGAAAGACGGAAAGAGATCTTTTACCAGGGCCTAACAGGACAAGGGGCAACAGCTTTAACCTGAAAGAAGGTAGATTTAGATTGGAAATAAGAAAATTTTTGTGATGAGGGCGGTGAGGCACTGGAACAGGTTGCCCAGAGAAGGTGCAACATCACTGGAATTGCTCAAGGCCAGATTGAATGGGGCCCAGAGCAACCTATCTAGTGGAAAATGTTCCTGTCCTTGCCAGGGGATTGGATTAGATGAAAGGTCCTTTCTGCCCCAAACCATTCTATGATTTTATGATCATTCCACTGAGAATTTGCAAATGGATCCAAGACAGTAAATTTACTAAAAAACCTCATAGGTTGAGGTAAAGACAAGTTAATAGCTAAGGCAAAAGTTATGCACCCAAGAAAAGCAAAACAAGGAATTAATTCCCCCCTTCCCATGAGCAGGCAGGTGTTCAGCCATCCCTAGCAAAGCAGGGATCCATCACACACAGCAGGGACTTGGGAAGAGAAACTCCATCACTCCAAATGTGCCTCACTTCCCTTCTCCTCCCCGCAGCTGTCCATTCTGAACATGACACCATGTGGTCTGGAATGTCCCTTGGATCAGTTTGGGTCAACTGTCCCATCTGTGTCCCCTCCCAAATCCTTGTGCACCCCCAGCCTCCTCACGGGCAGAAAAGGCCTTGGCTCTGTGTAAGCCCTGTTTGGCAATAATGAAAACATCCCTCATTTATCAATACTGTTTCCAGCACAAATCCAAAACATAGCCCCATACCAGCTACTCTGAATAAAATAACCTCTACCCCAGCCCAAACCAGCACACTCCCTTTTACCCTTCCAATCTTCTCCTGCATCCCACAGGTAGAGAAAACGTCTGCTTGGGGCTTAGCTGCCTGACGAGGTTAAACCACACTGGCTCACAGTGGTGTGACGCTGTTTGAAGGACAAGGCAGCAGCCAGGCTCGTTCCAGTGCTGCCTTGTAAGGCTCGTTAAGTGTAAGCTGTCAGCCAGGTATTAGAAAAGGATGGTAGATCAAGGCATTGCAAGAATCTATAGAACGATAACTCTCCTGTGCAGATGGTTGACCAAGCATCTCCACATACAGAAAGGGAGGGAATTCCATGCCCTGTTACTTCCTGCAGCACACCAAGAAGCCTGGATTACATGAGTTGCATCAGTCATGCCACTCACTCACTCACCAGAAAGTAAATTCTCTGGAAGTGATATACAACTTGTACTAAAGTCACACCACACAAAGGAATATTTCAGGTACAGGGAGTTCTCCACTTTCCCTTGGTAAAAGTTAAATCATCAATACCTAAACAAGGAATTTAGCAATGCTTTTGTACATAGGCTTAGATTTACTGTAAGTGCTGGAATTATGAAGAGATGCTGCTCCCTTTTAGAAAGCAGCAGATAAACTGACGCCTTAAGGTTGCCATGGAATGTTCTTTTACAGACAGCTTTAGGAAATGTCAGTTCCAAGAAGACATAAATAGCCTGTAAAAATTCTTGAAAGAACAGGCATAAACCTTCAAGACACTCAGCAGATTTTTCTTCCATATCGATATTCTGCAATGGACTGAACAGATTTTAAAGGTGTTTCTCCTCAGAGGTAGCTGCACTTCAAAGGTCTCAGACTGGTGAAGTCCATTCAAAAGGGAGTTTAAATGCACATATAAGTAATGTAGAGAGAATGGTTTTCTGATAGTGATGAGGATAGATACATTAAAAAAAGATTCCTTCTGGAACCATGTCTATTTGCAAAGAAAAGTCTAATTTCTGCACATTTTAACAGGGTCACTAATTCAGTTAAAAATGGAAATGTAACAGGGTCTAGGATTACTTCAATCTCCTTTAGGAATGTAAAGTGCTTCAAGAACGTATTTTGCTTCCCCAGCTCACAGCAACCTGATCATAAGAAGAGTGACAACTGTTTAAACTAGCTATAAATTATGGAATTCAAGCATCTGAGTCAACTGGGCCAATAATCCATTTACCAGAAACTGGCTTTTAATGGTCATGTAAATGTGTAAACGCTGTAAACTCATGTAAATTTTCTCTTCATATTTTATTTCATGCACATACAAACACACACATTTCACTTGTTTTAATGTATTTCTTTCATCTACCTGAAGGCTGTAAACCTCTTAGCATGCTTGACCTGCAGGTCTGTTTGGGGCCAGAAACTATTTAGGGTTATTACAGATGTCCCTGTGAGTAGTGTGAACCCCAACAGGTGCTGTACAAAATATGGCTATTATGGCTGGCAGTGATGCCCAGGCCTGTCTGAGACCAGGAGCAGGGAGCTGCCACCAGCTGGCTCCAGGTGATATCTGGGCAAAGAAAAGTTAAGACCTTCTACATTAGGAAGTTCCTGACTGGCATCACATCCACATTAACAAGTGGCTCGGTTCATGAGGACATCTCTCCCAAGGCAAGTTAACTCCCAGGTGTAGCTGTGTCAGAGATGGAGTCAAGCACCTCACTTGCGAGAGGGAAGCTACAATATACTTTATTGATCTAAACCAGTGAGTTGAAAGAGTTCAATGGTAAATGCAACAGTGGTTTAACGAGATTTGATAGCCAGATAAACTTGGTTATTAACTGAATGCAGGGTCAGAATTATCAGAGAGACCCTCCTGTTGAGTTGTGGGGCTCAGAAAGGACCCCCTACCTAAATAAACTATCCTAAACTCCTCTTCAGAGAGGAACCTAGGTGTAGCTGTGTTCAATTCTAGTCCCAGCTTGGTCAACAGTTTATGTCTGAAGGATTGTATATGCACAATCTTTTATATCACTCAGCTAAGGTTTCAAAGTTTAGCATGCTAAAGTTGCTAAAGATTTCAAAGTTTAGTATCTGATGCTATAAGGACTCTCTAAACACTGGGGAGTAACCTTGACATCCCTACTCTAGGGGAGATCCTGGCACGCAGCATTGCTCAGTGGGCCCTGGCCTGTCCACTCCCTGTGGAGTAAGATGACCGACTTATAGTTGCAAACCAGCAAAATGTTGGGGTCACCATGCCACACCACCCTCAGCTACCCTGTTGACATCTGCTCCCCAGATTCCAGGGTGAACTGGATGCAGCCATCACAGGCCCACGGAGGGTTATGCCTTAACCCCAGGGCTTGGGGGAGGACACTGCCACAAGATGCTGATGTGATTCGGCTCCAAAACCAAAAGCAAAGGGAAAGGCAGCCAGACTGAGCTGAGGAGAGCAGCAACACTGCAGACACAAAGGGCAGCCCCAATAAGTGTCTCTGGCAAGCTCAGGTAAACCAAATGGCAGGTTCTGGTAGCGCTCTCTGTGCTTGCTTGGCCTGGGCTGCTCACGAGGGACAGGGTGGATGCGAAAACCCCCTGCAGAGCTGTATCCCACCTCTGGGCAGCAACTGATGTTTCAGGGAAAGACCAAGCATTCCAGTAACATGTCAGCATCTGCTCTGGGCTCTTCAGGCAGCCTTTGGGAGATAAATTCTTGCCTTGCACCCATAAGTGATCAGCTGGTGCCCTCAAGCAAGGAATTCCATTACTCGTATCATGTCTTTACCTGCCCACTTGCAAATGGCTAAGTGATAAGATTTTCCAGCCTTTCTAAAAAGCCAGTCACAGGTTTTGCCACTGTGAGTTCCTATGAACAGACAAAGCATTTCCCTCCCTCCTTTTCTCCCTCTGATTCACGTAGTTCATACCTGGCCTACCCTTTCAGCTGGGATGAGAGGGTCGTGCTGCACAGCCAGGGTTTGCTTTAAGGGCAGCTCTCTGAAAATGGAGTGATATATTTTTTATAATCATAAGATACTTCATCACTGAACAATTCTGTCATTGGGAATATTAAAATATGATCAGAGATATTTTATGCAGCTGTTATTAAATAGTCATTAAACATTTCTGGAAATAATACTCCTCGGGGGTTTGACATTGAAGAATAGATTGTTGAGGACCAGTCTGAGCCATGACTTAGAAAAATATAAACCTACCCAATGCACTAATCTTGTCTTCATCATCAATTATTTCTGAGTTCAGCAGTTTTCTACACTGGGGTGTCTGTTTCTATGCACGCCTCACCCAGGACCATGGTGTCTTACAGGCACGTGTAGCACATGGCTGTGCAGCGCATCACAGGAGGCTGCAAAAACACCACAAAAAGTCCATTTGTCTGAAGATCTCAAGGGTCATTTTTTAAATTAAGGATAAAGTGGCAATTGTCTCAACCAATTTTATACCTACAAAACAGGTCACCATGCCAGTGCTAGGAGGCAGTGTCTGGGATCTATGGGCAGTGGAGTGACACAAACTGATTTGGGGCACAGCTCCCAATATGTACCTGTCAGATGTACTTCATGGTGGTTTGACCTCTCCTTTGATGATGACTGTTCCTTGGCCAATTATGAAGGCAACTATCTCAGGCGATTGTTTCAGGTGCCCAGACTTTGTGTCTTCCAGGCTCTCTCATTTAGAGATCCAGGTTCCGCTTCGTCTACCCCTCAAACCAATCACAAACTCCCAGCAGCAGCGTAACGTTTCTTCCCCGAATGTCATTGTTTTCACCTGGAGATTGATAAAGACAATAGGAGGTTTTGTGCCTCTTCCAAAGGTATTCTCTCCAGATGCAGAGGTAACAGTCTCTCATGCTGCAGTGAGGGGAGCACACAGCAGATTTTTCTACTTTTCCCTAATTTTTATATGGCTTCAGGAGAAAATGTAGTGCTTCCTGCTGTCCCTTTGAACTCTGCAGGGATTTTGTCTGCAGGGAAAATCCCCTCTTATTTACAGACTAGTCCAGGTTCCCAGGGCATTCAAACTCTCATTCCCACTGCTAGAGATGTGGCTCAGTTGTAACCAGGCAGCTCGCCTGACTCTGCTGGAAGTTTTGGTCCTCTGCTCTCATGCAGATTGCTCTGCTAAGGGAGAACAACTCTCCTTCTTAATGAATATGCAAAAAACCAATTTCCACACTCATAAGTCTCTCAGCTGGTTAGTTAAAAGCCTCCACTGGTGGTATACAACAGCAAGAATAACAGCTTGATTAATCCCCATCTACTGGTCTGCGCTAAAACCTGTGCCATTTTGTAACATTGCAGTGACAGAGTCATCATAAAACAATGCAGCTCAAACTGGGTCTCACAGATTCAGAAGGCTGTAATGGTATCCCCACTGACCCAAAATGTCTGGGGGTATGGTAATTTTCCTTTGCTGAAATGAACAGGGGACTGATTTTGAGATTTCATTGTTATGGAAATATATTCTACTCGGGACAATTACATTTGACTTCCCCCAGCTCCCCCTGAAGCATCAAGAATATTTAATGTGCTACGCTGATTAACAGTGTTAGTCTCCTGTTTCTGGGATGATTTGTCTAGGTAATGTATGCATAGAGAATATGGCAGAGGAGAAACTGGGGTCTTTCACTACTGATCCCATCATCAGATTCGCCTGAGAAAGACCTGCTTTTCCATGGGGAGGATCTCAAAGCATGAGTAAGGGTAGCCTTATCACTCCTTTCTGCTTAATGACATTGATGTTTCTTAGTTACCCCAGCCTGTGGAGACACCCGTGTGAGGAGCGGACCTTGAACTACTTGGCAGGCCTGGACACAAGTTATCTGCGGAAACTTCAGGTATCTCCTCCCAACCCATGCATGTTCTTGGCTCTGTGTATTCATCAGGATGCTATGGGAAAGAGATCTGGATTGCTATAAAAGCCATTATGCCCGAGACTGAATAGAGAACAGAGCAGTTACTTCACTAGTGGCGTATTTATAATTTTAACATGGTTTGGAGGGAGGTTGTGAAAAAAACCAAACATCAGTGACTGCTTAGTCAGATCTATCTATCTGAAGACACTGACAACTCTTTTTGTTTATATTGAGCCATCTGCTCCAGCAGTGCAGCTGGATTCTGCCAAATATACTGCAGCCACCGCTATACCCTGGCTTCAGGTTCATGCTCTGCCTTTCCTATTGATTTTAACAAGGCAGAAATATCAGGGCATAAACAAATATGCATAATATTTGCTCTAATTATTTTTACCATTATTGTTTTGGGTAATATTTACTATCTTAGGGATGAGCATGAAACCACAAAATGTGAATCAGTTTGCCTTTTGTTTTTGCAGATTCCATGTTGAGGCTGAGTTCCCGTTCTCTTTAGAAAGAAATGACAACATTTCAAATCTCTTGTGTTTCTAAACAGTTTACTTAATTGTGTCTCTAAAACTGTTGATTATAGAGTGCATCTATATGTAAGCACATGTATATATTTTATTCATATTTGAACCTAAGCTGCAGCTCAATGCATGCCTCCATATTAAATACACAACTGCATTTCCCACTCTGAAACCATGTATCCCATTGTGTTAATCTCTCTTCCTCCTACACCATTTTGCTTTCAAATATCTTCCCTGAAAGTAAAAACCCACAGCATTTCCATTTAAGAAAAAGGGAAAGCATAGCCTAAACATCCATACCCCATCAATTACACATGAATAACATACAAAATAAAAAAAAAAACAACAAAAACAATCCAGTTCTGAATAAGAAAAAGACTGGACACGTGGAGGTGAGGATGAGATAGCATAAAATGAAACTTGCAATAACAGATCATGTCACAGTAAGCTTTTTTTCAGAAAACAACCTTAGGACTAATATTTCTTAGAGACAGTAGTAGGGAAGGATAAACAAGAGCAAAGAAGATTTGTATGAACAAACAGAAACCTACATGGCTGTGAGTAAGATCAGACAGAATAATGGGTGTGTTTCTGACTGCAAGAGCAAGAGGACACTTGGATATATTTTCTTTCCAGCAGGTGCATCCTTCAGCATTTCACGATGGATTGTGCTCGAGTAAGGACTGAGTTTATATGAGGTAGCCCGCAAAGGCCGTTGCCGACTACAGTCAGTGACCCAAGAGTTCACTCCAAGTCCTGTGCTACCACGTACTTCACCCTTCCTCTGCTGATCCTCTGACGTCTACTATCCTTCTGCATCCTGTGGCTCAGATATTGTGCTATGTTGTCTCAATGTATGTAATTTTTAGAAAGGTATCTCACTCCGATTGTCTAGAGAAAATGACAGAGAAAAGGAAATTTTCTGCAGTCCCCCATCCCATTCACTTCTGCGTACCATGTATCTCCTGTTCATTTCTCTTGGCCAGACCAATGAGGCTTGATGGGATGATGGGAAAACAAGTCAGCCTAGATCTGGTCTGGTTCATCAGTTGAGGAATTTAAAAATTCTCTGTGCCTAGTGGAACATAATATATTCAACCATCCTCCCCAGGACTTCTTGTGTTATGACAATATGGGAAACCTGCCTCAAACCAGGAAGACCAAGAAGCTTAGTGTTGCCAGACACTCAGGAGCTGTGCAAACATTTCCTTCGCTCTTTCAAAGGCATTCTCCCTTCCCAGACCTTTTCATTACCCTTTTAATCACAGTGTAATAGTTCTTGTTTCTTCCTCCCTGTGACAACGCAGATGTAGAGTCAATAGATTGAATGGCAAATACATAATTGATGGCTTCCTGTGTAGCTTGAAGTTTTTTGAAGCACATGATCCTGGTAGTCTGCTGGTCTTTGCTCAAAAGCTGGAAATATCTACACTGTCTAAAATACCTTCACAAGGAAAGGCTAAGGATCATGTCCTTTCAGATCCTCACATGTATTACTGCAGTGATAGCAACTCAGAAAAATACATTTTATTTTCACTTTCAAAAAGTACAGAGGCATTTGAATTCTTCATGAACACAACTCCATACTTGCATTTCTACATTCCATGATACTTTTTTGGCTGCTTCGACTTCACACAGTGTCTTCTGGGTAAAGGGCAAGCTAGTAAGGGTTAAAAGGACTATTGATGCTATTCCCATTAAAATAAAGGAGAACTTGCTGCTGCTTTTCCCCATGTGGGGACAGGTGGCCTGTGACATCCTGATGGGTTTATTCTGTTTGATGCTGAAACTCAAATACAGAGCTATGGCCCTTTTTTCCCTTCTCTATTCTTCTCCTTCAACTTCCTGTCCTCAGTGCCAATACATTTTAAGCGTAATGAAAAAAGGAAACATGCTGGTGCATGAGGGGATAGACAGATAGACTGTTTACCTGCAGCAGCTGTGAAATACCAGCCAGGTGCCTGCAGATGCACAATTGGTTACCCCGTATTGTAGCACTAGCTACAATGTGCTAGCTGTTTTCTTAATCCTGGAAAAGGAGTGTTTTCTGCTTTGAGAGCTCACAGCCCTACGGACAGACAAAGAAAGGGAAGGAGGAGGCAGCAACTCCCAGAAGTTTATAAATTAATTTCTCCTCCTTTGTCTGAGTGAATGGTGATGGCTTTGAAGCCAGCTCTGGTCTCAGCCATAGCTCTGGCCTGCTGTGCTCCCCTTCTTCTGCCCTTTTTTCTCCTCATTGTTCTGTTTAGATCACAGGAGTTTGTCGTTCTGCAGCTGCACAGCCAAGTGGGACACTGGTCACTTTCCTCTAGGCATTTTTGCAGGATGAACAATAACTTGTGCAAAATGAAACTCCCTCAGAGTGGCCTGTCCAAAAGGGGCAGGGAGCTGCAGGAAGGGTTTTCACGTGGGACAGGGTGTGTCGGGCAGCAGGAGGTGCTCCTGAGAAGTGTGGGGAGAGCATGGTGTTGGCTGTGCGAGGGGCTGCTGCCGGGGTGTGCAGCACACGGAGCAGGGCTGAGTACGGACAGCTGTGGCTGAAGAAGGAAGGGTGCACACAGAGCTGTGAGTCCTGGACAGACACGTCCTGCAAGGCCACCTCTTGCTGCCTTGATGGATGGCAATCCCTGTCAGCCCATGCATGGGGATTATTCTTTGCAAGACTCAAAGAACCCAATTCATTATAGCAAAGCCTATTTTTTTTTTCCTTTTTCCACTCCAGTGGAGCATAAATGACCCGAATAAATCCTACTCCTTTGGCACATGTAATGCATGGAATGTGTTGCCGGTGCTGTAACAAGATTTATCTCTTGGTGCATGTTGTGAACACACATTTCTTTCCAGTCAGTAGAATTGTTATAGCTATGGACCTTGATTATTGAAAGGGGAGCTGGTTGGTGGAAGGAAGATATATAAACGTGATATACACGGTACACGTCAGCCACACCAGCTGGAAAAATCCATTTATTTCCGCTGACTGAATAACTCACTTTTGATTCCAGTTTATACAGGTAGGAACATGATTACTCAGAGCTTGTCTCCAATAACTCAGCTAGTGTTGAGCTTTGTTTCGTCTCTGTGGCCAGAGCCAGCTCCTCTCTAGAGCTCCATACCAGCAATTCCACAGGTGTTCAGAGGTGAGCACTGGTACACACCTGCCCTGCTCTAGCTTTGACTTACATCTCAGGGCAGGTGGCAGTATCTTGAGTCCACCAGGGGCAATGAATATATGTAAAGGTAGAAGGAAATGGACAGGGACAAAAATGGATTTGTCTTGTACTTAAAACCATAAAAAACCGTTAGATGTTTGGTGGGATGGTGGTTATGCCACAGGAAGCAAGAAATTCCCTTCAAAGTGTTGGAAATCCAAGTTGGTTTTGCAAAGGTCCATCATGAGGTCTCCTGCTTGAACAGGGGCTGTGAACAGAAAGATGTGTGAATCACTAGGAAATAAAAATCCTCCACCACAATGCTTCAGTGGCCCCAGCCTTCTTGGAGGAACAGTTCTGCTGTTTACATGTGGATTTCAGGGAATGTGGCTCAAATGCTGTTGATGCTCCAAGCAGAGGTGGGCCACCCAAATGGCTGTAGGACACCAGGCTGGCTTCTCCCCTCCACATAAGGGGGGTAACTGAGGTCTTGTGAGCCCACTCACTGCTCCTGTGCCTCTATCCAGCCTGTCTGTGACGTGTCTGAAGTAATTTCCACTTCTTTCCATCCTTTTCCCACTCTACCTTTCCTTTGTGGCTAAAAAGTGACCTCCAGCTGACTTTCTTAGCCAAGGCAGAGATGCCTCCCAAGTGCTGATAGCTCCCGTCACAGTGATTTCCAGGTAGCCTGTCCCCCGCTGAGCCCAGAGAAACGGTCAGGGTAGAGCATCTATGTTTCACCAGTGAAGGAGCTGGCACACAGCAGGTGAACATCCTCACGAGGATTTTCAGCCCAGCAGTCACCAAGCCAGGTGTCTCATTACTGTGTAAAATGAAATAGTATCCCAAGAAGTGGGGGGGGAGATAAACAAACATACGTCAGTCAAAAATCCCCTGATTATGGGAAGTGTCCACTAACAGGGTGCCCAATTAGTCTGTGCAGCTTTATATTTTGCCCATCTGTTATTACTAATCTGGCCTCAAGTGTGCAGTTCAGTGCTGTAAACCTTTGGTTGGGACTGTTTTATTGAACTCTGTGGCCTGCGGCATCTGCCTCCAGCTAGGAGAATTGTTTTGGAAACCTTCCAAATCACAACACCAGTAGTTATGTTTTCTGTGTTCCAAACACACTTCTGGCCTGGTTGGTGCTCAGTTTCAGGGAAATATATCCATATATCTGGGTGATTTCTTGGAAAAAGGGAGTCTGCTCTACAGCTTTCGTGCACTAGACTCTCCACCTGGCTGGGTCTCCCTGCTTGGCTCTGCCCTCCATGCCAGTGAGGATCTGGAAGACCAGAGTCATAGCTCCTCATGCCACACATGGTCTGCTCCAAGCACCCCCACTCACCCTCCTGTGCATGCTTTGGCTGCAGACAGAAGATCTCTGAGAGCACGTCTTGACGTTTCCTCTTCTTCAGTGACCTCCCTGTTGTAACCATGCCCAGAGTGGACTCTGCTCCCAAGCTAATGTCTAATCCTGGTCTCTCTGTGAACACTCACTTGAGAGTCTTCTCTCACTTCTTCCCCTTCCACTTCTGTTAAGTGAATGCAAATAATTTCTCGGTTCCCCCTTTTCCTTTATTATCCAAGTCTGTAGGCTGGACACCAAGATAAAGAGTCATCTGCCCAGCGGTGTGGAAAGATGACTGGAAGCTAAGCCAAGGATCAGGAAACCAAAACGGCAATGAAGAATGAGAGAAGAAAGAAGCACACCAAGATCTAAGCCAGCACAAGGAAGAGGGTCCACAATATGCTCAAGAGCACGATGTCGTGAAACACTGACCTTTGTATGTCTGTCAAGTAGTGGAGGAGCTGGTCATCAGCTGCTTCTTTGTGTCTCCAACAGCCACGCAGGCTGCAGCTCCCTGCCACTGAATCCTCATCTGGCCAGATTTTGGAAGCGAGTTTGCCGTTTTGCTTAGTGCTGTGCACAAGCCCAGAAGGCGATGAGTATCTGCGTGCACAACCAAAGTGCAAGGCAGAAAAGTGTCGCATGCAGATAAAGGGCATAATGAAATCGTGAAAGAATATTGATTGTAATGAATACTGCATAGGTATGTCCAATATGTTTGTTTTCTGTAGTCATTCATCTCTGGGGAGCTTTCGGGAAGTTAATGCTGTGAGTCTTTGAGACTGCTTAAAGGGACTTTTTCACTATTTTGAGGACATATTTGGAGAATGCTTGAAGGTGATACTTAGAAGATCTAAAAGTTGAGAGACAGAGGCTGTTAGCTGGGGCTATCAGATGCAGAAACTAACTTCATGATATGAAGGACATTTTCTTATGTTTTTCTTTTCTTACTGAGCTTGTGTTCTGCAGTAACAGTAATTCTTTGCTGTCAAAGTATCTAAGACAGACACTCCCATAGGCTTGTTATTTTGGCCAGCTTGGAAGAAAACACTGTATTGCTTTAGATAAACAAGGGTTCCTTGCTTTGTCATGGAAAACTCATCTAGCAGGAGCTCTCAGTTTCTGCTTTGAGACATCTTGCTTTCAGATACAATGGGGATATCAGCTTTGACACGTTCATTGCAGTTAGCTGTATTGCAGAGATGCAGTTGAAATCAATGTCCACTGCTGAAGCCTTCCTTAGTCAGAATAACTCTTCTTTGGGAGATGGAAAGCATTTGCCTAAGTGAAAAGTCTGATGCAGAGTCAGATTTGTACAAGCTCTCAGTAAGCTTTGAAGCATTTGCATGTCTCCTCTCCCCCTGTTCAGTAATTTAAATTTTTATGATCTACTTGGTGAAACATACTGTCACATAAAAGATTTAAAATTAAATATATCTTTCCTATCAGCGAGCATATTGGAAGGTATTTTCACATCTCTTTTTAAGGCATTGGGAGAAAGTTGGACACGAATGCTGAAACCTATCTGGTGGTTTATAGGATAGATGCTCCATTCATTATTTGATTCAGAAAGTGGCCCAGAGTAACAATTTGTCCTTCCTGGACTATAGCTTTGCAGCAGGAAGGAGCATCAGCTGTTGTCTGTGCCACTTGTCAGCCCTAACTCAGTGCCAGGGCCCAGCAGCGGTGCCTGCGACAGCTGGCAGGAAGGCAGCATGTGTCAGTGCACCGTCTTTATGTGGATCCTATTGTTGATAGACAGCAGGAATGGAATAACCCCTAAATGGATGCTTATGAAAAGTACTCTACAATATTTGCGTGTTTCCAGCCTGGACACAGATGTTAAGAACATGATTTTCCATGCTGAAATACTTCTCAGCACTCACAATGATCGGGGCAATAGGAAATACTTCTGCAGAGAGAAAAGAGGATTATGCTTTATGGCATATATACACATAACACATGTTCATGTGCTTTTATTAGCTGTCACCCATGCTTAAGGCCAAATGAGGCATGCCATTTTGCTAATGGACACCTGTCTTGGGAGGGAATTGTTCATTCACTGCTCACAGATGTGAACAAACATCTTAGACCAGCATCTAGGAATTTAAGGAACGAGTTGTGATAGTGCACCCAGACAGATGTCAACTTGGATTAATCAGCTGTACTTGTCTCAGAGACTACTACAGTCCCGCTGTATTATACACACCAGAGAATCTCAATCAGATAACCTTCGTGATCAGTATCGACTGGAGAATTGATATAATGTCCATTTTCTCTGCTGTCAGTTCATAGTTATTAAATTGTTTTTGCTGTCCCGAACTCCTGAATATATGTTAAGAAAGGTTTAGTTTTCTTCAATCAATACTTTTCATGATATTTTATGATAATAGCTCACTTATTGGATAATAAATGTTCAAACTCTCTGTCAGCGTTATCCTGGAGGGAAGAAAGGCATTCGCAGTAAGAGAGATGACTCTAACAAGCACACCAGCCATTTACCTGGAAAGGCAGAATTTCTGCAAGTTGATCATGTTGCCACAATAAAAGTTCACCAGCCATGGCATGTTTATGGGAATAGCCGTTTAGCAGGACATGCAAATCCACAGAATCTGACAGCAACCACAATCACGTGATATGGGATGGCATCCCTTCTGCTCAGGTCACTGACATCTTGAACGCAGAACTGAGGACTGAATTTAAAATGAATGCCCAAGCAGTACTTCTGCAGGGAGCAAAGAGGGCTAAAACCGTGGTACTTCCCACCAGAGGTTACATGACCAGTTTCCAATGAGTGTTGTTAAGACATGTTACCAATTGTGGAAACTCAACTGTTACAGCAAAAGACAAATACAGAATCACAGAATCACAGAATTCTGGGTTGGAAGAGACCCTCAAGGATCCCAGAGTTCCAACTCTTAAGGGAATGGCCCAGATGAGGGTCAAATGCATGACCTTGGCACTATTGGCACCATGCTTGTGCAAGAACACAGATTATGAAACCTGCTGATTTTTGCCAATTTGGGAGAGAGGAATCAGTAGGGACCTAGCCAGACCTGTGAATTCTTGTATGCCATGGGCCCAGTTGTGTGAAAACATAGCGGTGTGGTAGAAAGAGGAGCTAAAAAGCAGTGATCACTTTGACCTTACTACTGACAAGAAGCTCAGTCCACCTTTCTGAGGGTCTCTCTAACCTTCCGATAGGCAACAAGTCTGCCTCTGAAAGGTTTCCTGTGCTTATGATTGTGTTGAGCAAGTCCTGAAGTGGAAAATAACTTTAAGGGCTGACACCACATTCTCTGTAACACCCGCAAATTGAGCGGTTGCTTAGCAAAATCTGAATGAACTGTTCAGATCTTTTTGCTTTTTGCTACTGTGGTACTGTGTTCTGTTCGAGAAGGAGGGATGCAGATTCTGATTGCACAAATGTACTCTCCTACTGCTGATTTTAGTAAAAAATATTTTTTGGCATAAAAGAATAGTCTAACTGTCCCTCACTGGAATATTACAGAAGAACTGGCCATGTTAAAATGGCCAGTTCTTTCCTGTGAAACAGAATGGCTCACTAAAAGTACAGCCAGAAATGAACATGTAAAACTGGGATTTTTCCCAATGATAAATCCATGTTTGAACTCCCTGTAAGATACTCTCTTCCCTTGTTAGGACTCCTGAGATGGATCGGAAGGAAGATCTCAGATGTTCCATGGCATGATTGTCATGCTCTACAATTAGAAATCAAAAAATCCGTGCAAAGGTGCCTTTAAGGCAAGGAACAAAGTATACACTTAAAAACTCCAACATTCCCATACATCCCTGGAACATACGTGAATATTGCTAAACTCAGGATGAGGTGAAATAAACTGAATTTATTATGGATTTTAGGTTTCTGCTGATACTGATACCTACATACTAATGAGATGGACTCATTAAATGTGCATAGCTAGATAATTTACCTTGATTTTTTTGGAGGAGGAACTTATTCAAAGTAGAAAGGATATTTTATTCAGAAAGGTTTGATGGTAAAATATTTTCTCTCAGCCAAATAAGATATGACTGAGAATTTTTTTTAATTAATACAAGTAAAACTAGTGAACAGGGAAATTAAATTCCTCCAGAAGTAATTTTGCAGATCTGTTTAGCCTGAGGTTAAAGCTTCATTTGAGGAAAAGGGAGGAGGATCTGTTACTGTCCATGCTCTACTAGGACTCTAGTGGAATTACTGTTTCATAATAGAAGATCTGTGTCTAGTTAGCCATGAGCTAGAATATTGAGTCAGAATATTTCATGTGAGGACTGATCTGAGCAGCAAGACAGAAACCAGAAAGTCTTCAGCCCATGCTTGAAACACTCATATGTGGATCATCAGCAATCCTGTCACCTTTCACATTCAGAAAGTTATTCCAGAATTTCAAAGTGAATTATTTCATTTAATGCAAAATTTGTGTTGCAACCATTGTCTCATTTTACGCTGTTGGTTTGATTCTTGGTTCCCTCCAGGACCCTGTTCTCCTGATTGACCATGGCCTGCTGTATTAGCCAAAAGAAAATTTTGAGAGTGGAAGAAAAAGATATGTAAAAACTGTGGGTGGTTTGGTAGTTGGATGGTCCAGAGACTGTACCCCCTGGCAGTATAGATGGGACTGTACAATGTCCTGGTGCCTCGGTCTTTGAAGGCTCTTCCAAAAAGCCTCTGCTTTCCACATGCCTTTGTGCTCTGTTGTTTCACCCATGTGTTACATTATAGGGGTAGGAGTCATGGCAAGTTCCCACAGAGTCAGTCCTCTCATTGTTTCACAATTCAATATGAGCTTCAACAGCATTTTAAATGATAAACTGTCTGTGACTCAAAGGGCCTCAGAAGGGAGGAAATGTGCTCTCAGTTATTGCTGAAGAGGGGCTCATGGTGGCTGGGAGCCTATGGGCCCCTCAGAACCTGTGCAGGCGGCCTCATACTGGGACTTCCAGGCACAGCCCCAAGCTTTGCTACTTTCCACGTGGGAAACCACCCTGACCATGTAAAACAGGTGTCAACAGGATTTTCAGTGTCACAGGCACGCGAGACAGCATTGGGGGTCCCATTTGTCGAGCATCTCTTAGATGCACTGCAGGAGGTGGCAGTCAGTCACTCTTCCTTTGATGCCACTGTGGACACTGCCTCTGCCTCTTCCGCTCAAATCATGGGCCACCCTGGAAGCAAATCACAGGGATGGTACATGAGGAGCCATCAGGGTTCCTGTCCATCCTGATGCTGTCATTTAAACGTGGCTCTGAACCTCATCATAAGCCTGGACTATCTGCGCTGCTTTCCTGTGCCTCAGGGCAGGGTTAGGAGAGCTCCATGGCTTTTGCCTGGAGGAGCTCAAGCCTTAGCACAGCCCAGTGCATAAGGACATCAGACCTGCACCAAGCAAGTGAAAGTGAAGCCTTCCTCAGCTCTTCCTAAATGATGATTTTTGTGGGTCCCTTCCAACTCAGTACATTGTATGATTCTGTGATCCTCTAAGCACTGTGTGGACGAGCTCGAAGCCTGACCTGCACAATGCAAAACTGAGCAAATGAACAGAGCCTGCATGGACTCAGCAGGTGTAAAGCCACAATTCAGCACGAGGATAATCTGGTGATATTTGCCATGACATGGGAAAAAGAGGTTGCCCAGGAGCCACTAGGGGCAAGAATTCATTTTGCACAGCCACAAATACAGAATTCTCACTAGTGGATGGGTTTGCCTCCTGTAGATTAGCCAAGTACACATGCAGTGTCTGGAGAGAGATGCTCATATGAATATGCACTTCATAGCTGGCCTGTGCTCCCAGTGGTCACTCAGCTCAGCCTTTTGGTCACTGAATGTAGCAGGGATGCATCAGAATACTGCTGAACCAAAATGAACTCCTAAGAAAAGCAGTGGAGCAATAAGATGTGTGAATGGTGAGCTGCCAGACCCTCCCCACCCGTGTGAGAAGGTCATACCTTCTATGTACCACCACTTAGGGCATCTTGGCCAATGTATCCATCATCTTAGTCTGTAGATTACTTTATGACAATATTCATAAAGTACCTATCTTTTTTCCTGTAATTATAGAATCACAGGTTGAAAGGTAACTCAGACAACCCTGTACTCCTACCTCCTGCTCGCTGTTAAACTGAGAATCCATGGATGATCTTTTATGATTTAATTTCTGCTACATTTGGAGTATATGTGGTTGGGGGGGATGGGGACGGTGTTGGTTTTTTGTTTTGTTTTGTTTTGTTTTTCCTTAAAATGCTTATGTTGTATTCAAATGCTTAATTATCTTAGAGGCAACCAGAATTCAAGTCTGATGTTGACATTGTTCTTTCAGAATTTGCCTATATTTAGGAAAAAATAGGACAGTGAATGAATTATATCATGCCAAAAGATATGTATACTGTCAAAGCTCTCTGTTGCACCAAGGGTTTAAAAAACCTTGGAGAATCATGTCTGTAGCCTCCATTTTGTATAAAGGTAACATTTGTGTTTTTAAAAGCCTTTGTGAGGAAAGTGAACTCTTTTCTCCAGGGAGGAGAAGAAATGTATTAAATACAAGTTAAATTTAAAGGAAATGAATATGGAACAGAGCTCAGTTACTTTTCTTCAAGGATCACATTCCTGAGGATATTGTTCCTAGAAATACACTATTGTCCCAGTGAGGATATCTGCTGTGTGAGTGTTTCCTAGGGCAGGTACTCCACTGCTCCTTTCTTCACTGCCTTTTCTTCCCTGGAAAAGCCTGGCAGCTCTGCCTCTAGCCCAGCTGCTGACCCCTGTGAGCCACAGCCCCAGGCCTGTCTGTGAGGATCTGCCACATCCAGCCCTTGGTGCCACCCGCGTCCTCTTTTGGGAAATAGTCCATCTTTGTGCCTATTGTCCTATGCTGTCCCAAGCCAAAGATCACACACTCCCAAGTCAAAGTCAAGCACCCCTTGTCGGGTCCCAAATTTTATTTGGTTGGGTGCTTCCCACATTTTCAGGTGCAGTCTTCTGCTTGCCCAGCCCTCAAAGCATTTGCTTCATCACTGTCTGAGCCTGCTTAATGACCACATGTAAATCAGAGAGTTGCATTATTTAGCTGTGAGTGTTGATTCAGAAGGAGACTTCACCAAAGTGAACCCATTACACTGTATAACTTGGGAGGAAATAATAAAATGGCACTCTGTTACAGAAAAACTGTTTTACCTTTTCTGATTCACCCTGTCTGATGAGATTGACCGATGCAGATATATCAGCTGAAGGTTAATTGCCAGTGAAATTTTATATTAACACTTTTTTTTTTAACCAAAATTTTGAGATTTAGAATCATTTACTAATAAGGAAAACACAGAGAACACGTATTTCATCATTTAATCATGTATTTCATCATTATATATAAGTCATGTAATACTTTAAATAAAGGGTTTTTTCTTAAAATTCCTAGCTATCAACCCTTAGAAAATTTGAGTAAGACTTTCATCTGTCTTTCAAGGCAGATCATGTGGTACACCTCTCCATTTATTTCCAAAGGGTGTGTACCTGAGAATATTTCTTTTTACAGAGCTAGTAAGAGCCTGTCCAAGGACTGGAGCTTTCTTACATATAGTAAGCAAAACTTCGGAGGCCTCAGCAGATGTAAAATAATGAGGCCCTGCATGCAAATGAGCCTTTGATGTTCAGCGTAGCATTGTTCTCTCTGAGTTTTAAAAAAAAGCATGTGACTGCAGGTGCTTAAGTTTTTTAAGTGAAGCATCCTTCTCTGACAACAGATTGCATGAACTGCTGGAGAAGTCAGTTAATATTTTCCTGCAAGCCCAGCAGTCTTACTTAAGGTGACTTATGTTATTTGTTTTCATGAAGATCTCGCCAAGATGAAATACCTGTGCTTTGAATTTTTTCTGCTGAAAAGACGCTTTCAATGTAAATGATTTGTATTAGTCTGTTCACATTTCCATGTGCATTCATCTTGTTTACTCAAAACTATAAAAATAGAAAATTACGGACTTCGAAATCCAATTGATTTCACTTTGTTACCATTATTCAGTTTTCGCTGAAACCAGGACTAGGATCCCTGGTTCACTTGGAGGGCTGCAGGGGATCTTGAAGTTTCTACATATCTGGAGGTTTGAAATGGGCCTGATGGTTGTGATGTTTCCTGTGCTATGCAGCACATCTTACTAACTCATCAGATCTCTCTTCTGAACTAATCAAAAGTGATGACAATTCATTTATAGTTTGTTAAAATAATGGATTTAAGGTTGTTGGTTCTTATGATATTTGTTCTTCCCATAAATCTGTGTCTTCCATAGGAAATGGGCACTCATAAAGAGCTTCAGAATTATAACAGACCTTACACAGGTCATGTTTAAATTGCAAGGGACAAGCAAACCTTTTCTTGCAGGTGGTCAGACCTTACCTTCAGAAGTACAGTATGTAGAAACGAGGTCTCTACGTGTTGCAGGGTTTCTCCTGTATCATAAAATCTGCATATTCCTACCATCCAAGTATTTTGCTTTCCAATATTATTAACTGTTGTACATAAAAATACTATGGAAAATAAAGATATGCTATTTCACTTTGACTGCATTTTTCCAAAGGAAAGTAATTACATTAGCATTTTTTTCTGAATTTACTCTCAATGGAAATCAGTCTCTGATAGTCATAGATTAAACCAGCATTGTCTCCCTGTTCCATGGCTTTGCTGGTTTCGTCTAACCACAAGCACAGTATGGCTATGCTGAAAAATGTTCATTTTTTCCCCCTTTGTACAAATATTCTGTCAGTGCAAAATCAGGTATTGTTAACCTTCACGCTCTTCGGTATTTCTAATGGCTACCCCCTACTTTGTCTGCAAATGTACTGTAAGTAAAAATTACTTTCTTCTTCTATCATCATGATTGTTCAATTCATTTGGGAAAATATACTGATTGTCACCTAAAAGCTTTAGGTACCACTTTTAATGCTGAGTGGCTGATAGCAATTTGTCAGGAAAGTGAATTTAATCAGTTATATCTTAGGAAAAAAAGGAGGAATGCGAGAGAGAAATTAGTACTCACAGAGTGCAGCTCTCCTGGGTGCTCAGTAGCTCTCTGACATTGCAGTCTGCAATGGGATCTTGGCACAGACCTACTGAGAACCACCACTAGGCAGCAAGGTGGGGACACGAGGCACACACACAGGTGCAGGCTGCTCCCTGTCCCAGCTCAACTGATTCTGAGGAGACCAGGGAATGACACAGGCAAAGCCAATGCTCAGCACTTTAGTGCTGTTTCAGCACGTATTCCCACGCATTGCTAGTGGTAGCAATGGAAGGTCTTCAGAGGTCTTCAGGGGATGGTGTCAGATTTGAAGTATCATGCACGTGGGGTAATTTTTGGATGTAACCCATTTCATTCAGAGACTTTCCTTCTAGGAATGTGTTTACAAGGAATACACAATCATGGGAGGTCTGTAGTGGGTTTTGGTTGGTTGGTTGGTTTGGTTTGTTTCTTTGGTTTAGTTTTTTCTCATGATCTGGTTTCAGTCTGGGTGTTTTTCTGGGAATGAGCGCAGGTACATGGTTTGCCTGACTGGCCAGAGCAGTTGATGAGCTGCAGGGCAGGTTTGCCATTTAGAGGGAACTGGAGAGGCTGGAGAAATGGGCTGACAGGAGCCTTATGAAGCTCAGCAAGGGCAATGTCAAAGTCCTGACCCCAGGGAGGAACAACCCCAGGCACAAGACAGTCTGGGTATGACCAGCTGGGAAACAGCTCTGCAGAGACACACCTGAGGAACCACAAACAGAGCAGAAGGTGGAAATGTGCCCTGGCAGGTTCCGTCCTGAGCTATATCATCAGCAAGAGAAGGGGCAGGAGGTTGAGGAAGGTGATTTTTCCCCTCTGCTCAGTATTGGTGAAGTACAACTGGAGTTCCAGGTCCCGTGCTGGGCTGCCCAGTACAAGAGACACTTGGGTGTTCTGGAGCAGGTCCAGAGAGGGACCATGAAAAGGGTGAAGGGACAGTAGCATCTTACACATGAGGAGAGGCTGCAAGAGCCAAAACTTTGTAGCCTGGAAAAGAGAAGACTCGGGGAAATCTTATTCAGTGTCTAAATACCCAACCAGAGAATGCATAGAAACCAGACTGTCTGTGGAGGGGCTCTATGAGAGAGCCCACAGACTGTGGGCAACAGATATGGAGTTGCATTAATGAGAAGAGAAAATCCGTACAGCAATAGTGGTAAAGCACTGTCACAGGCTGCCCAGAGAGGTTGTGAATCCCCATCCTTGGAGGTACTCAGAACTCAGCTGCCCAAGACCCCAGACCTGATCTGGATAGGAGTTAGCCCTGGTTTGCACAGGAGGTTTGGATCTGATGACTCCCACTCTTACTATCCAGCCTATGTGATTCTGTGATTTTAAGATCCTGCAAGGTCAGTTGTCAAATGTGTGATTTCAACTATGGAGGAATTTATAAACTAAATGTTTTGCTTCTCACGAAAAGATTTTTCAAACCAATGAACAAAACTCCTTTATCATGTGAGGAATTTGAGTGAGAAAACTTCAATTAATCGATATGCTTATCAGTATATTCCTTTGAAAGGTAGCTTTGGTCTGAAAATTTAAGCAGTATAAAGCAGAAATGAATAGTCTTTACTAGTCATTCTTAGGTCCCCAGCATTGACAAGGGACATACTTCACGGATCTACGGACCTCTGCAGTTATCTTGTACAGAGAGATGAGACTCATCTGTAACCTTTGGCATGTTCTCTCCTGCTGATGTCACCTAAGAAAGTCTTTTTTTAGCACAGCCTATGTTAGTTTTGTTTTGTTGATGATACTTTACTTTTTTTCTCAGATGGTGGGTCTGAGATGGCACTGTTATTTTTTTCTTTCTTCCAGCCTCACAAAATGGTGTCTGTTCAGTGGGGTGCAGCATGTTACGTGCTTGCAGCAGTGCTGACAATATTCCTTATGATCTCCTCTATGGTGTTCTGCCTTCTCATGACTCTGACAAATCTCTATCACTTTCTGCTCAAGTGCCACAACTGTGAAGAGCAATGTGTTCCTGTGTCACCCCTTGGATGTGCATTTGAAACAAGCTCTGTCTTGGAGCTGTCACAACCTGAGACCACAGCTGGTCAGGCTGAAGGAGGGAGGCAGGTATGCACTAAACATTTTTACCATCCTGCTGTAGAACTCCAGGCTATTATCACCTGCTTCCTAATTCACTAATCCATTCACTCAGTTTAAGCCTTTGATGTATTATAAACTATTGTACCTAAACACTGTGAGCAGTGATGATAAACACCAGCCCGAAAATAACCATTAGCCCTGCTGTCTGTGGTCAGCATGCTCTCACGCTTCCAGAGCCCGAAGGTTAAATATAGCACTCTGCAGTGCCAGCCTATCTCTCATGCAGCTGATGCAATTCTCCATAGCCTATTAATTTCAGTCTTTCATTTTGTTTTCGCATTACGAGATAGTGTAAAAACTGTTGCCCGTATCAGATTTTTAAAATGGAACCTAATCAAAGCACTCTGTGTTCTGCATCCAGCGCCACAGTCAAGATGCTTTAGCAGTGTGGTGACTCAGGGTAAAGGCTGGCATTTGAAAAATATTCACATCATGCTAATGGTGAGTGGGTAGCTTGAGCAAACAGGAGAAAGTTAACTATGGAGGGGCATGAAGGGAATTTAAATTGACAAAATCTTCTTTGAAAAAGCCAAGGGCAAATCTGAATACAAAGTGCTTCCTGTAGCTTTTGGGTTTGGAGGAAAGAGGGGTTCTTTCTCTTATTTTTTTCTTCTGGGGCAGGAGAGAGGTTGTATCTTGTGAAGGCTGTGCTTGCTAGCTTTGTGCAAAGAACAGTGAAGAAGTTAAGAAAATTATCATCTCGATTGCAATAACCTTCCACCGGGAGACAAAGAGAAAGAAATGTTTCTCCTTTGCTTATTATTTCACAGTTGAACTTTTCAGTTACTTAGATTTGATTTTGCTTATGCTCTTAGCCTTACACAAACAAGAAGCCAAATAAAACAAATCCCAAAGCACATAGCGTTGCATCTCCCAGGCAGATGTAATTTACAGAAACAGTAGGCACACTTCAGGAGTTCACCGTGCTTTCAGAAGCATTTCCAATTCCAGCTATATTTCCCATGCTCAAATTGGGGCTCTGCTAGTCTCTCAGTAGTCAGAATTAACTTTGCAAGTGCATACATACTGCAGAGCAGCAAAGCTTAGCACAAGCGGTAAATCTGCTGCAGTGAGGTGGAGAGACCCTGCTGGGAGCCTGACACAACGGAAGCCAAAGCCTGTTTTTCTAAGAATCAGATATTTTATTTGGAGATTTTATTTCATTTTTTATCTCAAGGAGAAAATGGGGTTCATCTGTGTGGAGATGGGCATGCACACACCACACGTGCCACACGCTGTGGTCAGTGCTTCTTAAAGTTACTGATGCAGGACAATTCCCTTCAGAAAACATGGGGTTTTTTAACACAGGTAAATAACTTCTCAGACCAAATCTTACTTTTTATTATTTAACTAACAAATCTGATGATGAAAACAGAAAGGTGAAAATTGGAGCCTGCATTTCATAAGTGAGTAAGGCACAAGAAGGCAGCATCTGTTTGTCAGGTTAAAATTGATTTTCTTTCAGCAAATGGAATACTTTCATTTCTATTGAAAATACCAACAGTTTTAGTTAGCATTTCCCATTTTTAGCAGAGGCATTCTTCTTTCCATAGATTTTAGCATTCTTCATAAACAATCTAATTCAGTGCAGAAATTAATTTCAAAATGCTGCCATTTCTCACACAATGAAAATCATATTTTCATGAGCTAGCCCAGCACTAAATATTCTTCCTGGGTTCTGTAGGATGAGAAATATTTTGCTGTAGTAGCACACCAGAGATGCCTCGTCTGGCACAAGGCTTAAGTGTCCTTACTAACAAGAGGCCCCAGAACCCCAAAACCACTGCTCTTTTGTGGAAATTTGTGTTGCCTTACTGAAGATAACAGGAACCTGACTTTCTTACAAGGCTCAAAAAGAGATTAAATCCCATAATCTCTGCCCTGTTGTTTGCATTAACCAGTCTCCCATGGTCCATTTTCAGTTTTCAGACATCAAGGAGAAATGTCAGCCAGTTACCCCGTGCCAGCTTGGAGGATGTCCCAGGTCAAAAAAGAAGAGGAATAGTGGCCTGGCTTACACAAATCAGCTTTGGGCAACTTGAAATACAGGAACACCAGGTGGGAATATAGAGGATATGAGGATGTGTGTAATGGTGTGCACCTTCCAGTAAGCGTATGAATAGCTGGCAAACCAAACAGAAATGCTTGGCAGCCAGTGCCTGCACTACCTTCAGCTGTTTTCAAAACAGCTCAACAGGATCCCATGTAGCAGGCTTGTGCTCCCCAAGTGCCTCTGCGTCTGAGAGCCTTGGGGATTGGTCATGGGCCTGTGTGCTACCTCTCAGAGCATGTTTCTGCATGTTGGCATCATGCAAAAATGCAGATGTTGGCAGCACCGTTCTACTCCGGTGCTTTGCCCATGGATAAGGCTGGAGAACATTTGGATAATCGGAGAGTGACAGGAATCTTGTCTCCTGAAAACATTAATTGTATTATTTTTACATGTATTTCTATTTAATGTGTTCACTGTTGATAAATGGCCACTCTTCATTGCTAAGGAAGCTGCCTTGTTCTGACTGCTCATCAGATCGAAGACCCAGCAGATGCTTCGGGTGTCACTGACAGTCAGCGGATGGAAGTAAACACAGGTATTTGTCTTCTATGTTTAGATGATGGCTCTTCACTGAATATTAGGGAGAGCTTGAAAGTTAAGTGTTTTCCACAGTACAGAGAGAAGTGGTTGAAAATTGTGGTTTACCTGGCAAAAAGTTGGATAGTCCTAGACCGCAACTTGATGGTGAATCTGAATATTATACCCCAAAGTTGCATGTCCTTACTCACTTTCCCTTTAAAGTTTATGTCCTTTCAACAACTTTTGTGGTGGAACATTGTTTTCTCCTCCTGAGTCATGTGTGTGGAGGGGAGGAAAGAGAAAGGGAAGGAGGAGCTTTGAATATGCGCAATGTGATCTCATAAACTTGCTATGGGCTTTAAACCACTTTTGCTTGAGTGAACAAGAGTTAATTTATTCAGAGAAATTAAGTAGAAGGTGGAATGGAACAAGGAATTTAGATGCATGGAAATTTAGTTATTAAGTACATGCTATGTAATCCAGTGCCCAACAGAAAAGATCACTGGCATGCTGCAAAATGTAAAAGTGCAACACATTAGCAATTAAGTTTTATACTGTGAAACCAATTATCTTCTTTATTCTGTTAATTTTGAAATGAAAATCCACATTTTCATGAAGAACAAAAGAATAGCAGAACAGAATATTTATTGTCTGGAGTGAAATCAAGTTGTGAAATAATTCCAGACTTATTATTGCCCCCAGGCCCAGTTCTCTTAATTGAGAGTACGTGACTGAGATGGGTGGTGTTCCATAACTGTGTTTCTGTCTGTCAAGAGAAATAGCACCTGATACAGCAGCCAACCTTCCAAGAGCGCTGAAATGACAAACTGATACCGAAACAAGAAATGCATAGCAGCTCTGTCTGTGCTGGGGGGCACGCAGTGTGACAGTACAATAACTCTGCATTCCAGCTCCCATCTTCGGGGAATGCTTGCCTTCATGCTCCTGAAGAAAGAGTGGCATATGAATATCAGCCTTGGTGGCCTGCAGAGGCTAGGTCTTTTTTGTACATATGACATATTTAAACCTCCTGCAGAAGTTCGTAGGTTACCCTATGGTATCCATTCTTGCTGCTCATCTGTGATTCATGCAGTTCGTAGTGGGGAGAGTCTGCCAAAGAATGAGCGGGCTGGGGGCACTCCAAAGCCTGAGTCCTTTCTCTTTGGCTGCAGGAAATGCTATTGAGCTGGCTGAAGTCTTCCTCACAGTGGATACCAACCCTATGGACAGCATTTGCTCTTCAGCTGTATCAAAAAACATCCCTATTGTCTCTGCTGGGAAAATACAAGATTCTGCTGGCTGTATTTAGGACATTGTTAAAATTTCCTCCTTGCTACTCAAGTCCTTTCAACATTATTGGGGTAACATCAGAAGTGCTAAGTGAAGCTGAATATTACATGCTTTTAAGCAGTGAGTGGGAAAATCTATGTGGGAGGTTTGGTGGATGCAGGAACACTTAGGCTGTCTCTGCAAGTGCAATGCCCTGATGATCCATACTACGTGTTAGTTACTTCTGGGCTGGACAAGGTAAATTCTGTTCCTCAGAGCATTGTTTACCAACTAGACTTTCTAGCCCGCTGAAGTAAATGAAGAGCATGGAGTACAAAAAGCAAAGCAGGATTTGGCTTAACAAAGGTGGAGCAGTTTAATTCCAGTGTAAAATGAAAGACTCCTCAATGATTATAGCAGTTACTTGCCACTCTCTAGTCAGGGTTCAGTTCCTGGTTTGATCATGAACATTTGGTAGCCTGAAAGATAATATTGATTTATTTTGTATGATCATAGTCAAATCACTCATCAACTAAAAACAAAGGAAGATAGTGTCCCATGTGATATCAAGGTCAATGTCTTCGCTCTGAAAACCAGGGTCTTTTTAAGGTTTCTGAAACCAGGCATCTCCAAAATGAAGGAAACAATAATACTTTGCCATGCTTGAAAGTTTTTTGTAGTATTTTCATAGAGATTGTAGTTAGAGACTTAAGAGAATGATATTGTTTTAAAGTTCTTTTGTACTGAGGGTATAGCTCTGAACATATCCCTGTACTAAGAACAGTACTAAGGGGAGGCAGGACTGAGTAGTTCTAAAGCAGGTGAACAGGACAGTTTTAGGAAAATCATATGTTAAGAAACAGCTGGTTTAATACAACTGTTCCTGCAGCTCCCACATTATCTACACACAAAGGCACCGACATTTTTCTTTCAACCGGGCAGGTAATACAAATTGGTCTTAAAGCTTTCAGGAAGAAAAATGGTAAAAATAGCTAATTTACCTGATTTATGCGAGCCATTAACAATGTACTGCTATGTTCTGGTTCAACTTGGGTTGTAAATTTCACATGACAAAGAAGACAATTAAGAAAAAACAGGTAAGAAAATGAACGAATCGTTATTTTACTAATTTCTACTTAGCAAAGATTTTACCACCACCACCTTTTCTTTCAAAGCATCTCAAATTGCTATCCGAATGTGTACGTCTTCTTATCTCTTTCTTTAGCTGACAGAATCAAGATTGCTGGCCACTCAAGGGACTTTAAGTTTCCTTTTTATGATACAAAATACCCTTCCCTGGTTTATCTACCTATTTTTGTCCCAGATCAGCCCGACTTACAAAAAATCAAGCTAGTTTCTTGTTCTAAGTTAAAATAAAAGGCTCCATTTTCTTCCCCTGTTTCTTGATTGCTGGTCCTTCATTAATCAGAAGCTACTATGCTGTGTCTTTGGGAAGGCACCATGTATCTTTTGTAGTGCTCTCTAAGAAAGAGCAAGCAAGAACTGGGAGGAAAAATGTCTGGCATATATTCAGCTTGGGCAGGTAAACAGAACAGGCATTTCAGCTCCAAAATGTGAGTGGGGTCCTCCAATGACGAGGGGATTTTGGGGTGCTCAAGTGATGCAATGGTGCTGTGCTGCTGCCTTCTGAGACCTTGTGAGAATTGCCAACACCTGCAAGAAGAGCAGTAGACAAGGCCTGCAGCAATTTGTTTATTCTGGATGGGTGAAATGACGTCTAGCGGGATGAATCAGTGGTGAATGCAACAAACATTCACCACAACAACATCAGGTCTTTCTCTGCCCAATCAACAGGAACATTTACAAGACTCCAGTTCCAGATGTTGCAGCTCATCCCTGTGGTATGGAGAGCTTTTCTGACCCTTCCCAGACCCCACAAGCACCACGCATGGAGAGGGAACACCAAGCAGGCCTAGTCTGTGTCTGTTGTCTGTTCTGCCTCCCTGAGTAGCCTCCTCCTCAGCCTGTCCATTCTGAAAAAGCCAAGACTGGGGGTTTATGAATGCCTGCACTTTCAAGCCATGCCTGGGTCTCAGGTGAGGTTTGACACTTGCCTAAACCCAAAGTTCTGTAAAAGAGAACGCTCTCACCTTGCTCCTTTTCTTTCCATCAAAACCAAGTGCCTGTTTGCATTTGTCAGTGTGGCTTGCTTGCATCTCTAAATTAGAGTTGTGGTCCAGAAATTTAAATGAGGCAATAGTATATCATCTTAGTTTTTGGGCAGAAGTGTCATTGCTAGTCCTCATTCACTTCTTAGGCAGATAATCCTTAATACCTCCAAAGGAAACCTTATTAAGAGCATATTTTTCTTGCTCGTTATTCTTATAGACTTTTTATTATGTATTTTATTCTATGAACATTCAGTGAGAGAGTGAATGAGAGATGGTAGCAAACATTCCAGCAACCTTGATGAGAGAAAGACTTTCACTGTAATAACATTCCTGCAATGATTACTGAACCCTTCAAGTCAGGCTCAGGAAGAGAGTATACAGAATAGAACCCAGGACAAGAGAATAAAATTACTTCCGAACAAGGTGGACCATCAAGATATATGTTTCTCTTTGTATGCTTTTTACTTACAATTTTTCCCTTTGTCTTATATTTCCAGAATTCTGAAAGAAATTTCTCTGCAGGCACCAAGCCTTTTCTCCACAGACCTTCCCTTCAGCTGTGAATTCTTTTTGAATCGTGGTACATGTGAAGTGATAAGAGTGAACAGAAGGTATGACATTCTTTTCCAAGAGAAGCTTTAAAGGATGATAAATATTTGTCTAAGCAGAGTATTCAAGCCATATGCAAATTTGCATAATGGCACTCCAGGTGATGTGACGCATGGTAATTACTTGCAACCTGATAAAACGGAGAACTTCAGGAGCATGCTGCTGAATGCAAACATTCATCTGTGAAAAACAGCACTATCTTGTCACTCCTTAATAAGGGTACTATGAAGAAAAGACATGTCTTTAGGGAAGGGCATGAAGGACATGTCCAGCTGGACATGAAGGACATCTCCCTGCCTCCCTCCAGGAGTGTGATCACTGTATGCTCACTTTCTGAACATAGCCATACCTTGCAGCTTTTCAACTTGCATCGATTCCTTAAAAGCTTAAAGATTCTCATCATCCCCCAGAACTACATACATATTGGAACTACATCTTGGCCTGACTTTTCCAGCTCCCCCAGTAACATGGTTTGTGCAGTAATCACTCTCAATTAACAGCACTCGCATCATCAAGGCGAAGAAGAACACATCGGACTTACTTGCCCGTGGGCAATTAAATCGAACAAACAGCACCTTGATGCTTGAGGCATGACAGAAGAAGGTCAATAGCTCAGAGCAGACAAATAGTGGATGGTAGCAGTGCATAAAGGTATAATTAAATATCCATTTACCATGGATGTAAAGTCCAGAATAGAACCATGTGTCAGATTGAATGTGATGAGATTTTGCCATTGGCTTTGCTTGGGCCAGAATTTCACTCTGGGACACATTTTTTACCTACTGGGATACTTTTTTTCTTAGTCCATCTGAGTGAAATAGGGAAGTATTCAAAACGGGTAACACAATTGTCTTCACTTTGAAGTTTCCTTACATGGGAGAAATACATCAGGATAGAAGTAAAAGGAGTCCTGCAAATAGTTTTCATGTCCTTGACATAGTGGCTCCATGGTGGTCCACAACAGGCTGTGCCTGAAGGAACAGATGCATGAGACAGAGATTCTGCTGAGCATTGAAGGAGAGCTCCTGGCCAGGGCAAGCAACCACACTGTGTGCTTCAAAGTGAGCAGGTTCAAGGTCAAGCAAGGCCTGCTCACTTTTTTTTCCCCCTTTTCACTACTTAAAAGCATAAAATATTGCAAAAGTTTTCTGTGCTTAAAAAATACAGGGCATTGACTCACTCACCGATGCAGCTACTGGAATTTGGGTAAGGGAAGCCATACTATACCTGCTTAGGGAAGGTACCTAACAGTGTGTTGCTGTCAGAGCCTTAAGTCCCTTTCTCCACGGTGTGCTCTGTGCATCCTCTTTGTAATACGGCTTTTAAGTGGGATTAATGGATTCCTCAGACCTACCACACAATAGGAAGTTCTGAGCATTCATTTCATATCCGTGAAGAAAGAACACAGCTAGAGCAAATACTAACATTGCTAATATGAAAATATGATCTAAAAGCACACAAGATGTTACCTGGCCATAACTGTGGAGAATGAACTAAGGTTTTTGCTGATGTGGACAGCCAGAAGCTGATGGACAGCACAGCTTTTAAAATTTCGGTGAAAATGGAGAAGGAACCGTCAGAAAAGGAAGTAGCAAAGTGAATAACTTGTGGGAAATTATCATACTAGAGAAAATAAATTCAAGTAATCACTAGGAATGATTATTTTGGGTAAAATATATATGTAAAATATTTTTAATACTATCATGTAAGGAGGTTTGACAGTGATTGCTTCAATATACCTAACAATTTCTATTTTAAAAATATCTGTAAGAAATTACATAAGGAGCTTTCATAACTAATTTTTTTTAAATGAACAGCAGACATAAGACAGAGAATGTGATGGGGGCCAAGGAGGTGTCTTTTGTCGTTTACTATTTGAATTTTGGTTGTACAGATCCATTTCCTTTCTTTTTCTCTCCATTAATTTTTTGCCCCAGGGTTAGAAGGACTCCCTCTTGCATTGTTCTAAACACAATAAGTACAAAACTCCCTTTGAAACTGTAGTTTGCTGAATATTAAGTCAAAACTAAATTCACCAAGTCAGAGTTGCAGTTATGTGGGGTTTGGCAGAAGACAACATGTTCTGGAAAGTAGGATCTTGTAGCCATTCTTTGACTTCTTTGAAAATAACAGCATTCTTGGCACACTTAAAGTTTGTCTAGGAGACAGTAGGACATTTGATGCGATACCAGTTTCTCTAGGTATTAGGTTGTGCAACCTGAGTAGCCAGAACTCATCACACCTTCCTTTCCTAGTTGCAACAACAATCATTTTATTGAAAAGGAAATTGATACTTCTCCCTTAGTTTTGCTTTCTCAAATTTATATGGGTACTCTCTCTTCCTTAGATTTTTCTTCCTTGTTTTGTCTTTATATTGGATGAGAAGAACATATCTGTTCAATAAAGGCCTTCCTAGTTTGATGCCCACTGGGAACTTTATCCATCTAAGCACGTCAGCTGGTGGATGTCACTAAATCCACTATAGAATTGCACTTCTGTGTAAGACCAGCAGAAAAATTAATCTCAGGCTGGGGTTGAAATATATATTTATTCTTCTCATACAATAGGAATCTAAACAAATATTTAAGATGGTTAAAGCGATTAAAAAATGTACAAAAAGTGTCAGGATAAAACTTAATATCAGGGATTGCCGCAGATAGCTGCAAAAGGGAAATAATGGGAAATCCCATCACTTTGCTATCAGTGACTCACTGCTGTGCATCGAGAAAAGGTCTGTAGATAAGGGCCTGACACTGGAAGTAACAGAACAGATCCAGCTGATCTTTCTGCTTCCTATTTTCATGCAGCTATGTGCTATAGAAATTCTGACTGAGAAGCAGAAATTCTTTTTAAAAATTTTTAATAACATAGTCCTCACTAAAGTCTGAGATTTTCAAACAGAATTTGTTCGATCTCCTTAAAGTTTTAACCATCTAACTTGCCTACTCCTTTAACTACCTGCCATGCAATTACCCAGGTGGCTCTGCCTGAGTATGCTATTTCCTGCTGATCCAGTAATTGATGGATAACAGGAAGCGTCTGAACGTGGATGTTAAATTTTATTCACTGTAGGAATAGATTGCATTGCCACCACTGTTGCTATATTTATTTAAGCCAGTAATCATTGTTGCCATTTTATGTGCCCTCAGGAATTGGATGCTGCTGTGCTTTCCCAGCACGTCTCTTTTTCCAAAGACGTAACACACGGAAGGGACAATGGATCGAGGCAATTGCACAAAGACGGGACTTCAAGATTTGCCCACTGTTTACATCACAGAAGCCACTGGTCAAGCACAAACATTTACACTTTGACAAGGAAGAAAACAGCACCAAGCCTTTGAAATGGAATGAATTAGTACTGACCTCTGCTCTCAAACTGAGAGTGCCTCTGGCGGGCAGGATGGCGCACTGGTTGCCAAACCTTCCACTGTCTTTTGCTCGTGATGTTGATTTTACGAGTTTCTTTCTCAAGTCTTACGGTTTTGGCAATTCTGACCAACAGAACCAAAAATTTCTATAGCTGGACATTTTGGGTGGGGAGGGGTAAAGGACCCAACCATGGATCTTGGATAAGTCTTTTTGGAAAGGAATGACTGAGCAATGGAGAAATTAGGGACTATTTTTCCTATCATTCTTACTCAAGTCTCTGTAAATCTCTGCCTTGGAAACCACATGGGAACTGTGATATGTGTGTGGGGTTGATTTCTCAGTTATGGACAACCTTATCAGTGTGTTAACCACAAGGCTATCAAAAGCATAATTTGCTTCTGCATATGCCAGTGTAAGCTAATCAGAGAAGGATGGCAAGTATAATCAGGGCTTTTAAATAGCATGGCTATAAAAAGAGATAGAATTGACAAGCAGCTTTTAGTTTGGAATAGAGATGACTATTGTATATATATAAAAGTATAAATGGCATAAAAAGAACAAGAAGTGACTGAGATTTGAGTGAAAACATACTTAGGAATGAAAGAAGGCTCCCCTCTCCACTGCCTTGAAGCACAAAGGAACAGAGGAAACCTCTTGCTCTGAAAAGCCTCCAGACTGAAGTGGGAGGACATACCAGGGGAAGGATAACTTGGTATTTGTCCTGCTTTTATATTCCTGTCGTGCCTGCTTACTGGCCTTTCACAGGCACGGTGCCAGGCTGGGTAGCCCTCTCGGTGTGGCCCTGGCTATGATTTAAGAGGCAGTGCCTTTTTACAGCATTCTTGCAAGTACAGGTATGTCAGATATAACTAGGCCAATCTTTTCCATATCCTTTTATGTACTGTGGGGATTTCAAACACAGACACAGACACACACATACATGCACGCACTTTCAGAGTACATTATGCAGTACTCCTGCCTCATGCACATTACAGGTATCACACTGTACAGCTGCCACAATATTCGTGTTTCTGCTCAAACTCTAATAGGAGTCTGCATTTCAAGGTGAGTGTACCCACAGTGACATTACTTAAAAGATTTCAGTGTAGGAAATGACATAATTAAAAGCTATTATCCCAGATGTAGAAACAGAATAGAAATATGCTGTGTTATTAAATACTTCTGTTTTGTGAGAATGAATTGTGTTAGGAGTGTTTGTTTGTAAACTGATTAGAGAGCTAATGATATAAAAAATATGCATAAAACATAAACAGAGTCTCTCACAGGAGTTTCCCACATGCACAAAGGATCCATAATCTGTTTCTCTCTGGCCTTGCTACTACGTGGAAGGCTTGGAATATAATATTAACCCTGAAATGACCTTTAATTGGGACAGGACTGGATTTCCTCTGTAACAGTGGCGCATCCTGTGGGTGATTGGTAGTTGTCATGGGAAATTATTCCATATATATTTCTAAAGCCATTTGTTTTCCAGGGCAGCACTTTGACTAAAGGTATCATTGCAGACAGATCAGTCTGAGTAGGAAAACAGACTCTTGCATTCCTGCTAAAATTCTCAGGCAGATGAGGAAGACTGTATTTTGCCAAGAGTCCAACTCCAAACTATGGAATTCTCATATCTTTTCATAATTAATAAAATGAGTTTTCAGCAATTATTCAACTTGATCGTCTTTAGTTGCTGTATTAATTCACTTCATTATTGTGTAAATTTATATTGATATTTCTTTATAAAACTTCCACAATGACTTTTTGTTTATAATATCACAGGTTAAAATGTCTTGTTTGCTTCTTTTCCATGCTTAATTGAAGTAAAAATAAAGGTAAAATTAAAAATAAATGTAAAATTAAAAATAAAAATAAGAATAAATTGCCCCAACTGTGATCCCATGAGCAAGCTCTCATGACAGTGTCAACCCCTGTTTGAGAGAACAAAAGCTCAATTCATGATATACCTATTTGCTCTGACTCAAGGGGTTTTTTCCAGAGAAATAGAAGGTTTGAGGCTCTAAGGGGACAGATGTTGTCATGTTGTCTTGTTCTCCTTGTATCACTATGGACTTAGTTTCTGAAAGCTGCCCCTGCTGCCGTTTGCACCTTTTGCAGTACATCACTAAGCTGCTTTGTCAGCTTGAGGGCTGGCTGTTTAATTTTTCAGAAACAGGCAGCTACTCTTTTAACGTAGCTATTAGTTTGCTGCTCTTTGCTGACAAGGGAAAAACCATTTCACGATAGTGTTTTAGAATTATGTCACTGCGAAGATGGACTTGTCCCCAGATGCCTCGACCCAAATTCCTCCATGTCAAGCAACGGCTGTAGCCTGTATATGTGCTAGACATTAACGGGCTATATGGTTAAATTAATGAGTGAAAACAAAAGAACATTTACTGAAGCTGGCTTTAAGTTTGCAGTGATTAATATCTCCCACTAGCTCTATTGTTTTTGGCATGCACCTCTAGTCAGTTTGTTCAGACTCAGCTCAGCGAGAGAGCTCAGGTGTGTAACTTTTACAATTGTGGACACATCAACCAAAGTCACTCTCATGGCTCACTGCTGACCTGTCTCTTTCTTGGAATTAATTTTATCAGCTTGAGAAATCTATGATGTGTATATTTGCCTTGTGACTTTGAGGTGCCCTGGGGTATTTACAATGTACACAGATGCCCAAATCCTTTAAGGCTAGCGGTTGCAGTCACCCCGATGTTAAGTCACCCCAATGTCCCAAGACACCCAGATGTGGGCAACTGGATTAAGCCTCTGAAATCTGGCAAAATGACCTGTACCTGTGGTGTCTGTGCTGTGGGGATGCAGCTTGGATGTACACTTGTTTCTGGGCTGATGGACTCAAACTGTTCACACATAATAAAATTGTTCCGTGGGAAGAGGGCTGGTTGGCAGTAAAAACAAAGATGAACTGAATACACGAATCTCTGTTTATCTCTTGAAGGCTCTTACATCAACTCTTCTCATTCCCAGAAGTCTTCTCATGTTAAAACCCCTTCCTGCCCCACCAGCAATATGTGTAAATTGCCAGTGTAATGGGAATGGCTGAGATGGAGTTGATTTTCCCCATGGCAGCTCCCACAGTGCTGCGCTTTGCATCGGTAGCTAGAAAGTTGTGGATAACACACAGCAGTGTTGTGGCTGCTGCTGAGCAGTGCTGGCACAGCATCGGCACTGTCTCTCCAACATTCCCCCCATCAAGGGGCTGGGAAATGGGCAAGATCCTGGGAGGGGACGCAGCTAGGCCCAAATTAACCCAAGGGGTATTCCATACCATATCACATCAGCTCAGATATAAAAGCTAAGAAAAGGAGGAGGAGAATGGGGCACTCATTATTTGCAGCGTTTGCCTTCTGGAGCAATTGCTGCTTGTGCTGAAGCCCTGCTTCCCAGGAAATGGCCGGACATTTCTCACTGGTGGGAAGTAGAGAATAAAATCTTTTTTTTTCATCTTTGCTTGTGCAGTAGCCAATAACACAGATACTTAGGGTTCTATTCAGTCCCAGAGTCAGAATCTATTAGTTTAATTCTTTCGGTGAAAGGCCTGGAAGGTGAGGGGAATTGTATTAAAGCATGTCCATAGTTTCAGCAGACGTCTGTATGAATTTAACATATTCTGTCTACATACTAGACTTCCCTTTTAGTTTCTAAGGTAGCAAAAATCTAGGTAATCGTTAATACCTGCCATAGTCATTGCTCTAGCCAAAGTGATGGTTTTACTCCAAGAGACTTGCCTGTTTGTATGACATTGGAGCCATGCAAAAAATTATTCTGCTCCATTCTTATTGGAATATCTCCTAGACTTTCCTTATCTTTTTTTGCACTTCATTAAATCAGCTACATCCCTGCATTAAATCAACCATACTCCAATCATTGTCAACAAGAGGAACTCTACCCTTTGCTATTAAAGCATATGGGCCACAATCTGTTAGTATTATTATATCTGACAAATATAAATTTGTTAAATCAGAGGGTATGAGTTTTGTCTTCCTAAATAATCTTATAGTCTCTCTCTTGCTACTTTCCATTTCTTTCAACAGCAGTCAAATTATCTTTGCCTTGCAGTAAAGTATGGCATTTATTTGTCTAAAATAATAATCTACCCTCCAAATTACTTTTCATCTGAAGATCATGAAGTGCTTTACTTCATGAAGCTTGCATAATCTCACCATCATAGAGAGAGAAAAAAGGAGAACTGGAAAGGACCTTGAGAGGTAAGTATTTGACTCACCCAAAACCTCCTCTGTTTTGACACAGAACTAAGGTAATATAGCGAGAATAGTGCAGTCAATTTTTCTCTGCTTTTATTTTCCTCCTGGTGATATTTTGAAATGAAATAATTAGGCATACAGAGTTACATCAGCTTAGACTGAAGTTAATCAGTTGATTTGGATGATAAGATTTCAGCTACATATTTGCCCCTAGGTGGCTGGGGTAAGAAAGAATAACAGAAATGCAACTGCAGATTGATTTTCATTCTGCCTTTTGAAAGAAATCTTTATCCCTTTGACAAAAATTTGCTCTCATTAACACACCAAGCTTGTTTGCTATAGCCAGTGGGGTCATCCAGAATATTGCTAAAAGCAAAAATTTGGTTTGTTACATTCGCAGCAGCTTTTCAAAATATTCGATATGACAAGATGCATAGCTGTTCCTGGTCTTATGCATGAGAATGGTAGAAGAGCCTTCAGATGCAGAGTTGCTTCAGACTTCCTCTGAAATCCTTCTGCCTGAAATGTGCAGAGCTCTGCCTGTTGCATTTGCAAAGTCAGGACTGAAAAAAATGTATCTTGAAGCTTTTAACTGCTTATTTGGTTTTATGCTACAGCTGTAAACTCCGTTCTTGTTTTATTTTCTGATCTGTTTTATTAGGTGCCTTCTGATGGACAACAAGAAGCACATAATAAAAACCATCCGCAATATGGTGGCAGCTTCCTTCTTCTCTCCACCACAGACCTTAAACTAGTCCCCGGTGTGCTGCTCTACACAACCCTGCCTTGTTTCTAATACTTGTTACTGAAATGTTCGTCTGGTCCTGGCTGGCGTTTTTGGCTGAATTTGGATTGTGCTGCTGTTAGAGAAGACCCTTCCCTGGGAACATTTTTTCTAGTTCATTTGTAATCTCTTCGACAGCATACTCCACTGGATAGATCCTCAGTGAAGTAAATATCGTAGTCAGATAAATACATGGAAGAATGAGACAGTTTACATTTGGTAAGAATCTTCCCCTTATCTAATCACAGCAATCACAGCAGATGTTGAAGTTCTGATTTTGCTCTTCCTCGCTTAGCACCTGTGTACCACATGCAGTGTTTTATTACACAGTCATGACCCATTTAGTCATAGCCCTCCCCCTTGCTGCAAAATTATCTGCTAATAGTGTACTATGCAGTCAAATTTTAAATGACTTCCATGAAAACTCCTACCAGGTCTAATCTGAGAGGACCCACTGCGCCTCCTCTCTTTATGCTGACTGAGGTGGAACACCAGAAGTTCCTGTTCATCCTTTAGGCAGTGTTGTGCTGATGTCCAGGCATTAGGGAGTGTGTTCAGCCAGGCTGCCCGAAGACCTGCTGCTCCATGGGATTTGTTCTTCTGGGAAAGGAGTCATATTTTCATGATACATCATGAGTGAGGTGAAATGTTGTACAGGACTCAGCCACAGCAGTGTTCAGGTTTCTTGAAGATCTCTTTGCCTCTCTAACTATTGACAGCAGAGCAGGCAATGCCTTCCCTGACACTCCCAGAAAATTCACACTTCTTGCCAGTGCAGAATGGGTCCTCAAAGGCGCCATTAACATTGATGGACACAATCTCTCACTGAGAGAACTGAAGATGCAGGAATCACTTGCAGGAACCTTCACCTGGAGGTGTTAAAGACAGGCAGTGTAATTTAAAAGCCAGACTCTAAGGACTCAGAATTTACAAGGGTTTAAAATTTTGATGAAAACTGATGTAAATGATCCTGGCTGCTGTAAATGATCCATTTGCGTTACAGCACCTTCACAAGATTGACCTTGCTTTCTGGTTCAGACTTTATTTCAACTAAATATCAGGATAATGAATGAGATGGTACTCTATTACAGTTCAAAATAATCTTAATTCATATTGCTGGGGTATGCAGTTAGCGCTTAGCCTATATTTTTTGCTTCTTTTTCAGAAACTTTGAGAAGCCTCCAGTGGCTCCAGCAATCTAAATATCAAACGATGACATTTAAAGTTTGGAAGAGAAAGAAATATACTGCTGCTTGCCATAAATGCCCATTAATTACCTTCTTCTTTCACATTTAATAGCATTTTATTCCCTGTAAGCCACTCCCAGAGGCTGGATCCAGTCTTACCATCATTTAAGCGTGCAATTTGAACCATTATCACATCTTAACATTATCACATTCATAACAAGAAATTATTCCCTGTTTATTTGATCCTTAAAAATTTTCCTTTGCACAGTAGTGAAACATAATACTCTATTTGTGAGCCTCATGTCCTTTTAGTATATTACAGAGCTCTAGTCTATGTTTGGCTGGAAACAACTCTACAAAGTTAGTGAAAAGTCATCTTGCTTATGTAGCAACTACTGGCAGGAGTAGCCACCTCCTCTTTGCTGTGACCTCAAAGCATCCAAAATTATGTAATGCAATTAGAACTGTTTATGACTGTCTCCTTTTCTCTTAATTTAATGACAGCACTAAATCAAATCAATCTTTTGAACATTTAAGTTTTGCAACATCTGGTTCAGTTTTTATTTCCATATTTACATCACTTGTAATTATATTAACTAATTTGCTGCCTTAAACAGTGAAAAGAGAGATGTATGAGAAACTTTCTATCATTAATAAATATGTTTAACCATAACAGATTCTTTCAACATAAGCCTACTTCAGAATTAGTGGTTTAGATCTGAGTCAGGTCCTGCTTCTTTTCTTCTGTGAAGAAAAAGCATTTGAGTCTAATGACTTCTACCAGTGTAACTTTGTCCATATATTTCCAAAAAAATATCAGCTAGTAAGGATGATTGTGTTCGTTCTTGAAAATGCTGGGCGTATCTATACCATGCAGCCAAAAAGTTTTGGGCTCAGCATACTTGCATTGATCCCTGAAGTGATGGCACACCAAGCAGGGAGAATGGGGGCAGTGTGGGAGACAGCCCAAATGCAGGAGTGTGCCTTAACAAGGCAGTAGCAGAACTAACATGGCTGGGCTTCTTCCAGGCTCAAGCCTCAATCAGCAGTGACTCTCACACCTCTGCTGGTTTGGGCATCCCCACGGTGGAGCTAGCTTTGACATCAGAGCTCTCCACAATTTCTTCTCATCTCTGGCCACTAACCAGAGAGGTTGTTGATACTCTTTCACATTCTTTGAGTTCATAGTTCTCTCAGGAACCGTGCATTTTTTTCCCATCTGTCTCACAAATGGAAATGAATGTTCAGAGTTGACTTTATTTTTCTTTTTCCCTTTGTGTATGCTTTAAGCCTACAAAGCTGATAAAAAGAAAGATCTTTTGCTTGCTGCTGTCATCTCAGTAAATGTTCTTATTTTTTTACAGAACTGCTTTCTGTTTACCAATTCCTCCTTTCTTTCTCCAAAGTAAAAGAAAATCCACCTACTCTTGTTTTTGAATATCAACTGTAATTCTGTAATTGCTTCAGAACAACATGAGGACTGTTGCTGCAAGAAAATCAGAGCTGTAAGAAATACCTGTTTATATCTTACATCCAGACCCATGTCTTTTACAAGTCAGGTGCTTAGCAGGCTCCAATCCCCTCTGCTTCCCAGAAAACAACTCTTAGGAACTTTCTGGTGTGGATTGTCCTCAGCATTATGGTTACCGCATCCACACATTGCACATGTCTTCAGGCCGCCTATGCTTCTTGTCAGCTCAAGCTGTTTGGACACGGAATGGAAAGAATTTTGAACATATAATGGTTAATACAAATCATAACATAAAAGATATTTCTATATTTTAGAAACTTATTTCACACCACTGGAGTCCTTAAATTCTGCTCATAACTACTGGTATGAACCTGAGGGGTTATTTTTACAAGCTAAGTTCTGAGGTTCAGATGGAAACAAAAAACCCTTCTGGTGTTGATTGGAAGGGACTTCAGCGGTCATATTGTCCCTCCTCCCAGTGAAACTGTCACCATCACTAGACCAGGTCAGTAAAGACTGTAATGAGGATCTACCACCACTCTGGATAACCTGCTTCATTGCTCAGCTACCCACCAGTGAAAAAGTTGACCTCAAAGCAGAAGTCGAACACCTCAATTCACAATGTGTGACTGCTACTCCTTGCACATGTATAACCATATATCATGACCAAGAAGAATTTGACTCTGTTCTTTTGTGGTTCCCACATGCACATTTTTGGACTGCATGCAGACCAACACTTTACCAGACTAAACAAGCCAATGCCTCTTGGCATTTTCTCATAGGCCCTGTGCTGGCTTTCTCGGTAGTTCTACAATGGGCCTGGAAGCCAGAATCCTGAACTCCTGACTCAAAACTACGGTGTCTGTGATTCTATATTAATAAAGTTTCTAAGTCAGGCATTGAAATGTTGTGCATGTAGGTTCATGGCCTGCCAGTGGGATGTAAAGCACTTAGGTATGTGCCCAGACTCCCGACACAGTCAGCACAGAGATACAGGCACCCCGGCACGTCTCTCAATAATGATCAAAAGTGGAGCATTTACTTGTCTCTGCTGACTGTGCCGGGAGCCTTCATACTTCAGTGGAGCCATTCAGCACTCTCAGATGGAGCAGGGAGCCAGCTAACCTAACCCAGCAGGGAGGTCACGCACAGGACTGCGCCAGAAAAGGCGTCCAGCTCAGAAGCGCACAGCAGCCGCCCGGATCCCCTGGGAGCTGGGACACAAGGCCAGCCTCAGAGAGCAGGTGTCTGACTGGAGAGGATGTGTGTGGCTCAGAATTGCTCAGCACAGGGGTCTCAGACTTAGCTGAATAAAAACCTCCCCACAATTCTAATTTGGGTTGGTTTGGTTTCCTTTTTAGTAAAGCTGATAGAATCTCTTAGTAACTCTATGAAGTATAAGCGGCCGAGACTTTGAGGCTACCCCCTTATCTCATGGATTCACAAAGCCATGTTCTTGCCCTCAGCATTTCTGAGCTAATAGAATAATGAAGATAGCCTCCAAGTTTGTGCACTCCTGCTTTGTGTTCAGTGTTTTGGGGCATGTTTCACAGAGCGTTGGAAAATACCGATAATGTTCAAGCAGTCACATTTCCCTCCTTTTCACCAGGTCAATAATACGCTGTTTAGCAAGTACTGGACACCGGAATCAGTAATTTGAAATTCTTCTGAACAGGTTCAATCTAGACAAAAATGAAATTGCAGCCATTCAAAGATAAAAGGTAGGCTTCATTCAAATAAATCTGGTCTTCTCCAGCTGTACTTAAGCTAGATGATCCTTCAGCTTCTTAACTGGTAGTGTACCCCTTAGGACAAACTGCTACTTCATGCATTTTTAAATAGAAAAAAATATTTTTTTTATATTCGATAAGCTGCTAAAAGCTAAAAAATATTATCCTAATTCTTTTGAAGTAATTAATTAAAATACTTTTAAGGTACTTTAAGGTATTTTTAAGGTATTTTTAAGGTCCCTTTATTCATGCTGAATAGTAAATTGCAATGCAAATAAAAGATTACAGGTATATTATACAAACCAAGAAAAAAGATGTGGGCTGAAAAGATTGCAGAAAAGGTTGGAATGGAAGCTAATTTAATATATTTGCTTCATAAACCACATGATTTTTATTACGAATGCATAATATGGACAAAGGCTATGAAAGGAGTAAGAAACATTTTCAGAAATATATTTGAAGCTTACATTGTTTCACTTCTCATTGAATAAAATTAAACCCTGTAACAGAATTTTTCCTTCCAGAATTGGATATATATTTTTTCATCTATCATTGGCCCATGACAGATCTGCTTTTCTTGGTGCCTTCTGTATTTCTGTAGGTCCCTTAAAGCTAAGAGAAGGACTGTACAGTATAATATAGCCTAAAACTAGTATAAATAATCTGATAAAAATTGAAAGCCCGAAGTAGTAACAGTTGAAGAGAGGTATTTCAGCATCAAAACTGCAGTAGTAGATTATGATTTACCTGCCTTACAAATATTCCCATCTGCCCTATATTTCTTTCTAGGTGTTTAAAATATATTCTGTTGCTTCAAAAAAAATTCACATATTTTAAACTTCAGTCAAAATATTGTGGAACCACATGTGATCTTATCTAGACCAGATAAAGTGAAGCAATTAACGGTGTTTGATTAGAGAAACCTCCAATGCCATCTGAAGCTTGATCTCTCCCTCTTCCTGGGCCATATGGAGATGTGGCTGTAGCTGCACTGTCACGTACATGGCTTCAGAAGGGCCTCTCTGAAGGTACCTCCTTTTTCCCATTCTTTAACAAGTTCCATATTACTTCCAATGTTTTTTAAACTTATCTGTCTCAGCCTTAAGCGTAGGCTTATTTCAGTCCTGCGCTGCTCTCATAAAAATTATTTTTTGGATCCTTGCTGTTGTAATGCTTATCTTTTTTTTCTTCCTAATTTCAAGCCTAAATTTATTCATACCCAATTTATACTCATTTGTTCTTGTGTCAGCATGGCCTTTAGCTTAAACAGTTGTTTTCCCTGACTGATATTTACATCCCTGAAATGCTTACAAAGAATGGGAGAGAAGACAGATGGCTATCGCTTAACCTGTAATTTGTATTAATTATAATAATTAATCAGGGGGTTTTGAGTTCAATATGGTGTGATTCAGCAGAATTTGGTATCCTGTTAAAATTCCTTATCAGAAAAGTTGATGGAAGATTTTGAGTTTGTAAATAAATCATATATCCTAGTAGTAAATGTTTATTAACAATACTTATTACTGAGCTGAACCACAACAATACTACCAAGCGAAAAAATTATAAAGTGGGTGTCTGTAGTGCTTTACAGTCTGTTGTAAGGAAACCTCAATGGGCCACAGAGGCTGCTGGCAAACAGTTACCACTAGGGTTCACTCAGGAAATCCTTCAAGGCTGTACCTGTGTTGCCATATTGGCTTGGATTCTGAAGTAAAAATCTCCTGATTGTCCCTGTTATCGGTGTTCTGGCTCCAGGACGGAGCAGTTCCAGGGGGATGAATTCCAATCCTTGGAGACAGGGCAGAATGGAGAGGTGCATGCCTGAGCCACAGCTGGGCAATCGCCTATGGGGTTTCCCATCCACAGCACCAGATAACTGCCAGTCCAAAGCAAAACCTCCCATGTGGTCCCGTAGGGCGGACGTGTGGACCTCAGGATGACACACATTGCTCCACTTCTGTTTTAAATAGGTGGTAGCTTAACCACTGCTCTAATTTTGCATCTGTTGAATCAGATTTTCATTTTCCTTATTTAACCTTGCACTCTGTCTAACTCGTTGGCTACTACCTTTAGCTGTCAGACACCCAGCCTGTGTTACAAACACCAGTGTTCCCATGAATGAGGGGCATTAAACTGCTCCACACAGAGAGGGCCCAGCTCCAGCATGGGCAAAGGTCCAGCTTTCACAGGCCATGCCAGCCCCTTGCCTTGCCACCACCATGGTATTGAGTTGCTCCTTCTATATCTCTGTGGATCTTACTCAAGTTCCAAGGGTCTCTCTTGTCTCTGTTTTATTCTGTATGGAACCAAGTGCAATTTTTTAAACATGGGAAAAGTATTTTGCACATATTTATGCAGCACCGACAACAAGCAAATAAGAGCTAATATGTCCTTGTTATTCCCAGGACTACAGCTATTCTCCAGAGAGCTGGCCCAAGCATTTCTCGTAGTCTTCAGCAACCCAGATAAAACAGCCAAGGCTGATTGTGTGTTGATTGTCCTTAAAACTTTTATAGCCATTTAGGTTAAACATTTTTATGTCCTAGCTATGTTGATTTATTCATTACATTACTTCTGCTTTATGTCATCCTTGTTTCAGAGACACTGCAAAATGTTTTTAACTTCTGCTCATAAAATGTGCAGAAAGTAGATGGAAGACCATGGGATCTTCTTTGCTCCTATTTTCTGCTATCAGAGGGACATGGAATTTCTCTGTATGCCCTTTACTGCAGTGATATTCTGCTATCTGCCTGGATAAGATCAAAAAGCTTCAGTGGTTTGGCAGTTTAATATTAATTTCTACTCTTGTAATGACCTGGGAAATGTTTGATATTGAGAGATTAATCTCAATGTGACCTTTGAAATTTGTAAAATTTTACATCCGAGGGAATATATGTACCTACAAATTGTACTGTCTGTCGCTGAATGAAAAGCACCACTTCCCTCATCCCATTTCTGTTCTCTTGTTTCGCTAAGCTTTAATCTTGTATGCAATTTTCTGTGCAAAGATGCACATAGTGCTACTGTTTGAGACACTGTAGTAATAGCCTCCCTGTAGATATATTTTTGAGTAGTTCCACAGAAAAGGATTCGGTGCACCACTTCCTCAGGAAGCTTGTGATAAATTATGAATAGCTGCTATTCAGGCAGCACTGTTCATTCCAGGCACTGAGACAGTTAGGGATGGTGGAGTGGGAACTATAACGATTATGAAATCTGCAGCTCTCTTCTGTTTGAATGCTTCCATGAGGACTGAACTTGGATTTTACATTTGAATGGCTTGCTTTGCCATGCTTTCCCATTTTGTTTTGGGTTTTTTAATGCAATTACCTTAAAAAAAGGCAAAACAAATCAAACCAAACCCAAACCAAACCAACCAACCAACCAAAGAAACCCCAAACAACAACAAAACCCACAAACCAAAAAAATCAACCAGCCAACCAACCAACCAAAAACAAAAACCAAAAAAAAGAGAAAAAAATATAATAAGAAATTTGCACATGGGAGAATGCTGACCCTAAATGAGGTATCAGCAAGCTAAAGGTTATTTTCATAGACTTTGGCAGATGAAAATAACCATCTGTGATTTCCTGGTATTTTGGACGTCCACCATGGTGGCACATTAAGCTGTGAAACTGCTGACAATCTCCCAGCACGGAAGGGATTGTGGAGATTTGAAAATGAGAAGTTTAATTGCAAGTTTTGCAGCAGTTAAATACTTCTAACTTGGTAAATTAAATGGGAAGAGATGGCATGAGGAAAGTGAGTTGCAGAGAAAGTTCAGTTCAACACCAAGTAGACACTAGGACGCTTCTGTCAGGAAAATAGAGTCCCTTCTTTTCTACTACGCCATTCATCGCTCCTTTTATGTGCATCCATTTTCTTCCCTGGATTGTTGTCTCCAAAATTTCCAGACCTTTTTCTGTACAATCTCCTGCCCTTGCAATAGCTGTCCTGTTCCTCATTGTCTCTCTCTTCTCTGTGTATTTTTTGCTTACAACAGAGTTTCTCTATGCTTCCACTTCTAATAAAGATTTTCCTAATTTTCTGATTCTTTGTGCTCATTTACTTCTGGATTCTTAAGGCCTGGAGCTGTCTCAGGAGAGTGCATTCCCATCACCCAAAGGCCAGCTGGCTTTGGGAGGGCGAGGAGTACTCTTCTACTCTACAGCAGTAATGGGTATCCCATAGGTCTTTACATATGTCATGGACTTGGGGTGAAACTCTTAACCTGGAGTCACTTCGGTGGTCACTAAAATGTTTGGCCCGTGATGCAGGAATTTCCTTTGACTCGAGCTTAAGTGAGAGGAAGAGCAAGAGCACAGCATGTAGCAGGGCAGGATAGACTCTGACTCAGTTTAGTTGGCTCAAGTCCTCGTCCTTCCTGTCATTAGCAAGGGAACTAATCTGACACAGATCTTTTGGAAACTTCTTTCCTTTACACTGGTCTACTGTGTGAGGTAATGTTATGGGAGCAAACATCCAGCCAGGAGGCTGGGACTTCTTGCCTCCACACAGGGCTTTGCCAGGGCAGGTAACTCACATGGATCCTTGTGCCTCTTACACTGTTGTGCAATTGATCACATAATTCACACAGATAAGTTTGGGTTTTTCCATTTGAATGATGTAAGGCCTTAGCCTAGTCATGTAGTGTTGACATGCTCTACTCATAAACAAACAGCCTCATTTTTGGATGATTGATACAACAAAGCCTGAGGCAAATGGTCAGCGTGGTCCTCTTGGCAGAATGTGGCTTTGCAAACACGAGAGGCAAGTAAGGCAATGACTGCCATATCGCATGGGGTTCTTGCAGAAATTGGTCTCTGCTCAATTGGTTTTCATGGTCCTTCCCAATGGAGTTGCTTGTTTAAGATTGGTCTTAGTCCAAAGAAAGTGGCAGTACCGAGACCACAAACTGGATAATTGCTTAGAGTAAGATCTTGTTCCTAGCCTACTCCCAGCAGTACAAAACCACCAACCTTGCTAACTTTTCCAGAAACAACTGACAAACTTTTGAGGGGCTTTGTTACTGCTGGATTTTTTGATTTGTTTTGTTGTTTTGTTTTTTCTTTTGCATATCACAGAGACATCTCAAGAAGTCACATCCTCTGTCAGTCAAGTTGCCCAGTGCTCAGAGTCTGGCTACATGGCACCTTTACCACCCAGACTGCTAACCTGCATAGTCTGTGGTCCATTGAAGAATTTGTCTTCATTTACCAATGCTGTATTTTCAGTTTGTAAAGAATCTGTGCCAAAGAAAGTTTTCAATTTCATTTTTTTTTTTCCCAGTAGCTCCAACTACACAGAAGAATGTGACTATCTAGAGAATCTGAAAAGAACTTAAATTTTGTCATGGAGATAAGTTTTCCGAAAAGATGGTGTGGTGGGTTGACTCTGGCTGACTGTCAGGTGCCCACCAAAATGCTTTCTCACTCATCCTCCTCAAAGGGTCAAGGGGTAAAAAAATCAGACAAAAAACTCTTGAGTCAAGATAAAGGCAGCCTAATAACGGAAACCAAGGGCTGTGTTCAGAGGCAAATGATAACAAAAATAGTTATTCTCTACTTCCCATCAGCAGGCAGTGTCCAGACATTTCCTGGGAGGCAGGGCCTCATTATGCACAGTGATTTCTTTGGGAGACAAACATCTTCATAAAGAATGTCCCCCCTTCCTCCTCTTTTTTCTTAGCTTTTATTGCTGAGTGCAACATCACGAGGCGTGGAATATCCATTTGGTCAGTTTGGGTCAGCTGTCCCAGCCATGTCCACTCCCCATCTCCTGACCTACTCCATCCTACTGACTTTTTGTAGGGTTGGAGAGACAGCCTCGATGCTGTGGGAGCACTGCTCAGCAGCAGCCAAAACCCTGATGCATTATCAACAGCTTCCAGCTACAAAGCACAGTGTTATGAAGGATGCTGTGGGGAAGGCTAACTCCATCCCAGCCAGACCCATTCGGGGTCTGGATCTACAAATCAAACATGTGGGTCTGCAAATAATTATTTTCCCCAAAATAATGACAGTTTTTCATGGAGACATCATGGAACGTAGTGAACATGATGAACACAGCATTGTGATTCTCCTGATAAACTGGAGTGATACCTTATGCCTCAGAGATATTTTATACACCTGAAAATCACACTACAGAAGAGAAATGTTTGCCACTTGTTTTCTCCCTGTGCAGAGACCTCTCTTTGCTATGAGGATGGTGTTAGCAGACAACGGAGCAGGATGCCATTCCCAAGCATGGAAATCCATCTCATTCCACTTGAGATACTCTAGGGTTTCTGATGCCTCTTCACAGGCCTGGTAGGTATTCTGTGGCAACAATGTAGGGCATACAGACAGTGTTTGGAAGCCACAGTGCATTAGCTCAACTCAGATGATGATCAGACCTATGTTTAGCATTTGAAGCACTCCCTTTGTGGTTTAAGATCCATTTTAAATAAGGGAAATTACATTTATTTTCCAGAAGTGCAAAGAATGCTGAAAATCTTTGAGTCGAATGAAGCTTTTATCTATTAACAATCACTCATTGACGTACAAAGTTACACCTCATTGCGCAGAATGTGTCTTTTTATTATTTTTTGTTATCAATGCATTGGAAATGCTGCAGCTTCCTGTCCCAGTGCATGTGCGGTCTAATACAAACAAGAATGTCTATTGAGCATGACTCCTAAGGAAATCTGTGTTTGTAGTTTTGGGAAAAAAAAGGCACTACACAAGCCGAAAAGAGTTGATGTCCTGAGCAAGGAAACACACTGCACCGTGAGACTTTGGATTCAGTTCTGGACTGTGCCTCTAGGGACAATGGTAAGGCTTTGTGGAGGAGCGCAGAGCCACCTGCAAGCTCCCTTTTCGATGTCGGTTTCTGGTTTATCTGGTCCCAAGGCTGGCCCTTAACACAGGTCTGCACAGCCTGGCTTCACTCCCTCCTCCCTCACCATTACCAGCAGCCGCAGTGACGGGAGTGCTTTGTGACAGAGGGCCAGAGGGTTGCCCTGGCCTTGACTTTCTCTCTGACATTAACAGCCAGAGCACAATGTGGGAGAGGTTGGGTTGGCATTGAGCCACAGAAGTCCCTCTGCTCTTGGCTGTCCACCAGCAGAGAGCTGTTTTGTTCTCTTGGCAAGGTGAGACAGCCTCCATGGCAGGGTACTCTCCCATAGGATGAGTGGAGACATTGTACTGAATTCCTTCTTCTGAATTCATAGACTTTAATGGAACAAAATGTCAGGCATTTCAGTGAGTTAATGTCCTTCCTCACGAAAGCAAAGTACTTGCTTGTTGGTAAACAGAGCCATGTCATACTAGCTGTTATAAAATGAGGAGCCGATCGAATTACAATGTTGGTAACTTCTTTTTGTCATATAACTAACTCACTGTGCAACTTCTTGGGGAACAGTTAAGTCAGTACACTTATTTTCCCCCCAAATACTTCAAGAAATTAAAGGTTTCCACTTGTTGGGGAATTCAGGGATGTTATTTTTTTAAAACAAATATTAAAATGTGAATTCACAGCACTTTTCAATATTGTATAACTTGCAAACATTGCAAAATATCTACAGGAATTAAGGAAATATTCTGCAAAGTGTCTGATTTTCTTCCTGCTTCAGTTTCATGCATTTCAAAAGAAAAGGATAGAAAAGAGAAGAAGAGGATGAAATCTGAATTACAGATGAAAAGGAAATTGTCCCAAATGAATGCGGTTACATCAAAAATCTTGATGAGAACTAAGCTTCCTAGGGGGAACTAAGAATCCATCATTAGTTTAATTAAAATCTTTTATGTCTAACTAAAACTTTTCTTGGTTCATTTACAATATTGCCAACACTGTTAACAACACATTTAGGGCTGATGTATGCAAACCTTCTGGTACCTACCACTTCTCCCTGCTGTTCTGCTCACCCATCCTCCTCCCTCATCTTGCCACAGCCCTCTCAAGAGAACAGTGGAGGTTTTCAAGAAGTGGTCAGTGTCCCAAGTTGTTTGTAGGGAGGAGTGTGACACTGGCATTCCTCAGCCTGGGCTCTGCTTGAATTATCTTTATATGCTATCTAAACTAAAATGTTGCTTCCTTTAACTCTAGTAATTCCCCATTTCATATTTTGCTTGCATTTCTGTTCTGTGCTATTATCCTTTAAAAACATTTTACCAGACACACATGGCTGCACTCCTACAGTGCCAAGTAATTGGCCACTACCATTTGTGTTTGCAGTCCTGGGGTTCTGGTTATGTCTGTTGCTATACTACGCTGCATTTTTATTCTAGGATCCTATTCTAGGCAGCTCACTCCACCCAGAATAACTGCTTGTTATCACTACCTCTTAGTTAGCAGTAGGCATTTATTGCACTGCACCATTGCACACAGCTAAACTAAAGCTAAAACAATTTAGCACATAGCTATGTGACCTCTAGACAATTGCTGTCACAGCTGTGACATGCTAAAATCAGCTCAGGACACAGATTTGCAGACAAATCCAGAGTACTTGTATTGCTGGCTTAATACATAGTCTGTGGCCTCTTACCAGGAATGGCAAACTCATTTTTTCTCAGCTACAGTGCGCAACTTTCGGTTTGGAAGTTCCTGTGAGGGTGTTCTGAAAGTCAAGGATTTTTCTGAAGTACTACTTATGGAAACATGAAATTAGTCAAATAAGTATACAATAGTTCATGAAAGAAGCCTATAAACCTTGAAATTACGTAAATATACAGTGCTTTAATAAATTTATTCCGGTAAGGCTTAAATATTTAGAAACACTTATGGGTGGTCTGCTTAAGAAAGGCTTAATCTTGTCCAAGCCTCAGCTGTTAAGCCAGAAGAGAGTATCTCATTACAACTGCTGATTGGAATTTTTATGGTCTAATCGCTGACAGAAAACTTAATTATTGCAAGCGTAATAAATGAATGTATTAATTGTCTGTCTCTTGACAAACTAAATTTAACCTTTAACCTAAATTTTAATTTCAGTGGTTGTCTAGACAATTTAATCTAATTTTGTGGTTTGTTCTAGATGCGTGTGCACCGTTTGCCACATATGAACATTTCCTTTGATTCTGTTTCTTTTGGCATCCTTTTTTTCTCTTTTGAGGATGTGCTAGGACATCATTTTCATGGTTTATCTAAACTTAGACAGACTTGTAAAAACTCCAAGTGTCTTAGCATTTCCACATTATCTTTAGCATGCTTCATATGCATTTTATGTTTTTTGTACTAACAGCAGCCTTTGACTCTCTAGTCAGTAGAATTTGGATTTTTGAGGTAGTGAATTAGGATTGCAAAGTACTCAGTATTTGTACCCATGAGCATGGAAACCATAGAACAGTAAAAGCTCTGTGAGTCCTTGGATATCTAAAATAGTATGCCTTAACATGAGGAAGTCTTGCCAGTCTGATGCTATCGAGGCCAAAATGAGTCCCCCAGACAGGGCCACCTAGCCCAGGACATACAGTTGTGAATGAAGTGCTCATTGAGCTACCCTGAGTAAATAATTCAGCATCCAGAGTTCTCCTGGCAGCTTCAAGATTCTGAAATGGTGAGTTTGCAGGTGGATTTGTTTTCAAATGTGCACTTATAAAAATGGCAGTATTCTTCTGAGGTTTCAGGAGCCCTCTAGGCAGGTTCTGTATGTAAAGGCAACTCTATTTCTTGAAAGGGTATTGGGAAATTACATTTTAATGGATCTGTATTGTTCCAGTTTTCTTGTTTCTATGAGACCTTTGGGAACACTCCTTCAGAGTGTAATTGTCCTTAAGCTTTTATGAATTGTTTTAAGAGGCCATCAAGTATCCAGCTACAACCGTTTTACACAACATGAGAAACTTTACTGAGCAAAGTTGCTTGTCCTGATCAATGTGACTCTTGTAAAAGCCCTGTTCTGAGACTGGCTGGTTGATCACTTTAGGAACAATTGCTTGACTTCTTTGATGGGGAGGGGGCATGGTTGAAAAGGAAATTCATAGTGTTACTTGATGTCATCATTTTTTAAAAAATGTGTCAGTTGCCTTTAATGACTTGGAGCAGATTCTTGAAAGTTTTCAAAAGTGGAGATTTATAGTACAATAAAATCATTCATGGATGAGCTTGTACCAAGAACAGGTAAAATGATTTGTCTCTGATAATGTTTCAAAGTTTTTATGTCAATATATCTTGTGTTGGTGGGATGAATTTGAGTGAACAATTAGCATATCTTCTATTTGATGACCGGCACTGCGGTACACACTTGGCTTGTACATGCTACTGTTCTGCTTAGGACTCCAATGGCTTGCTACAAAACAATGACCGGAAAATTATAAAGATAAAAATATTTTGCTTTCTCCACCTATGTACCCAGATATAGCACTTTATGGATTTGAGCAGTAGCCTGTGTATCTCTCCATTTTCAGTATTAAACTACCTGCATAATTACACTACCTGCCCCATCTATGATGATCTTTGATTTTGACCTGTCCATTACAGGTGCTTTTATTTCTAAAGACATATCAGTTCATATGTAAAAAACAGGTTGCATGAGATGAACCTGAAAAACTGGAGTGCATTTTAAATGGGCCGTAGTCTTTGGCTGAGGAGAGCGTCCTGGTATTGAGCAGTCCATAGTAAAGGAACAGTCTTGATTTTCTTCTTAATGCTAAAATCCCTCACAGTAGCACTAGTGAATAAGTTTTTACCACTTTTAGCTAACTAAATAAAGAGCTCTGCTACATCTTGCTCTATAATGATCCAACATGGAGCACTTGAGTGCATCTCTCAATGGTGCTTGATCGCCTTATACACACAACTGATATAACCATAGAAATACAGAATCATGGAATGGGTTGGAAGGGACCTTTAAAGGTCACATAGTTCCAACCTCTCTGCCTTGGGCAGAGACATCTCCAACTAGGTCAGGTTGCTCAGAACCCTATCCAACCTGAACTTGAATGTTTCCAGGGATGGGGCACCCACAATCTCTATGGACAAGCTGTTCCAGTGTTTCTTCCTTATGTCTAGTCCAAATCTACCGTCCTTTAGTTCAAAGTCATTACTGCCATGTCCCACTCCTAAGTGGAAGGGAGCGCTCAAGATTTACAAATGCCCATGACTAAAAAAGAAAGGCAAAAGCCAGGTCCAAAAAAGTTCAGTTTTATCAGCAAACTATCTGCTCAGCATGGAAACTGATATATGTTTTGCTCCTATTTTCTAACAGTAAGAATAATAAAAGAGTAAAAGAAAAGAGAGGAAAGGAGAGAGAGAGGAAGGGAGAGAGACAGACAGATCAGATTTCGGCACAATGGAGAATAATAGCAATAATAGGAAAGACTCTCCTACAAGGGGAGTGGGTGCTGGTACTGTGAGTTCTGCCTGAACTGTCACACATCTTACTGTCTTTTTTCATCAGAACAAAGGTGCATATAGGTTTGTCTTCTGCTACAGAAATGCACAGAGATATCTTCCTCTTAGATCAAACCAGCAGCCTAATCACCAACCGAGCAAAATTACAAATGCTTTTTAGATGAGGAGAATATGAATAGAAAATCATATGTAATGATATAAAAAATTGAAGACATTGAGGATCTGTGGTGATAAATGAGAAAGGAAACTGTGCAAAATGAAATGTAAATGTATTGGCATCATAATAATTGAATGATAGCACTATGGCAGAAATGTTCTCCCGAATTCTATTAATAAAAGCTAACTTCCAAAAAAGTGAAATAATAGGGGGGTTTTTTTGTTGGTTTGTTTTTTCTGCACCTAATTTCATCTCAGCATGCTACCCTGCTTGCCTTCAAGAAAAAAACAAACAAAAAACTGCCTTAGAAATTCAATTTTGCATTACCTGTAAGTGCTTCAACTTGCCTTATGCTTCAGAGGCAGTGCTAAATCCTTCATTTATATGGTAAAAACAATAAATGGCCTTATTTAACATAAGTCACAATATATTAGCTTTATTAGCTTTAGGTGGATAGTAAATCCAGCTAACACGACCAAAGAGTGTCAGTCCTACACCGGGTTCTGTAAGAGCCCTAGGAATGAAACAGAAGAATGGCATTGTTTTTCTCAGTGGCATTTGGAGTCTCCTGTCAGTTCAGTGGAATTCTGTGTTAAAACCTTCCTGCTAACAGATGAGTTAAACAGTTCACATTGCTCAAGTATTAAATCACACAGCAGGTGTTTGGTCGATTTGTCTGTGCTCTTTCCCCCACTTGCTCCTACTTGCCCAACAGTACAATAAGCAACAGTTAGGGCTGAGCTGTGTTCTGAAATCAGGTTATCACTCCAGCTTGTAGTTACTCTGAAAAAATATGTTTTGAAATTCAGGAATTTGAGGAACATCTGTGATTTTTAATGGTATTCTTATAAGGGAAGGTCAAATTCCTAGGAAAATATCAGAATTTTTCCCTTGAAGTTTTCATATGTGCCCTCATTTAATAGGAAAGCAAAACCATCTTATTTAATACAGTTAGCAGGACAACAGCTCTCCAAAATGAAACTTGCAGCTAAAGTATATATGAAGGCTTGCACTAAGCTGAATATTTGTATTTGCTCGTTTTTAATGTACTTTCATAAAAATCTCATTCAATTCAAGAGTGTCTCTGCTTCTATTTTTGTAAAAAAGTGGGAAACACCTAAATCTTCTAAAGATCTATTGACCCTTTTACAAATTTTTAGCCTCATGCTGCTAGTATTATTTTTTTCCAAAGATCGGTGTGATGCTTGCACTATGAAGAGATCTTTGTTTATTTACATATTCTTCCAGTCTGTCTGCTGTAATGAAAGTATTTCATTCATTTAGAGCTGATCATTTGAAGTAAAAAGACAAAATGGTAAATACAAGTTTACTATTTTTTTTCCCCACCTTGTGATGGAAACAAGAAGTTAGAAAGGTTGTGAAGTTCTCATTATAAAGATTTAAAGGCCACAGGGCCTTGTATTTTCAAAGTTGTTTAGACAACCAAGTGCCTTCTTAGTATAACTACATAATTGTCTATATACATATCTAGGCACCTAACTATCTTGAAATTTTTTATTAAGGATAGCTGTGGACAAAATTTATTAAATCCTGTTAATTCTGCTGTTATTCAAGAACAGATACTTGCGATAGTTTAAACCTGTTTTCCACATGCGATGGATATTCCAGGAAAAAAAGTACACTAATTTTAAGAAATGCAACAATTCTGTCTCAGCTGTTTTCAGTTCGAATTTAGCTTTCGGACTAATGCAGTCTGAAACAACTCTCACAACGGGTTGTGAACAAGGAATGTGCCATTCTTCAGTCTCTAAAATACTGATAGAAAAATAAAGTTTCTAAAAATATATGCCAACATATACAGTCTCTAAAATAAATATATATGAAGAGAATATGCCATTTTACTCAGCAAAAATATCAATTATGTCATATAAACTTGCACTAGACTGCAAAGAATTATTTTTAGAGGCCATGCTGAAGAAGCAAACTGATTAAAATGATGGTTTAGTTCAATTGACCTGAGTCAATCTTCCCTGGTGACAGAAAACAGCTTCTTATAATTACCTATAAATATTAAACATGACCTAATATCTCATGCTTCTGTGTCTGAGGAAAAACGTCAACAACAACAACAACAAAAAACCCAAAACAACACAAGGCATTTAGTAGCATGTAGGAAAGGGTTATACTGAGTACCTTGGTGAAATTCTCACTTACACTCAGATAAGTGAGAAGATAAAGCTCAGATCACATCTAGGACATGACTAAATTTTAAACGGCATTTTAGGATGGATATCTGGATTTTAGGGAGGCAGGGATTTTTTTTTGTGATTCTGCAGCAAATCAAGCATTGATAAAGGGGCCTTTTCTCAATACAATTAGTGTCTCTCATTCTAATTCTAGCTGTTGTAACTTCAGTGCCTTTAAGAGGAAAGTATTTCTCTCTCCCTTGCTTCTTCCTCTTCACCTGATGGCAAATGACAATGCCATATGCTAGTAAAATATGCTGAGACACATTTCAATATGTTGAAAAATACATGAGTCTTCAAGACTATTTCCAGATTCCATTGATATATTACAGTTTTATTGCATAGTAATAATAGGCTGAACATTACACATGGAGGCAAGAGTGGCTATTTCTTATGAAATATGAAAAGGTGTGCGGTTTGCTCAATACCTGTGTCCCTTTTTCTGGAGAAAAACTTCAGCTGAAGATCTCCAGCACGGAATATAACCTGACCTTATTTTAACAACCCTAGAAACCCAACACAAAAGAAACCGGTTAGGGTAATTGGTTATTAATTAGAACAAGATTCAGCTTTTACCAAGGCAGACCTGCATATGAAGACCATACTTGTTTTTCTCCCTCTGCATGAAGTTTTGGATCCAGAGGGGGTGAAAATGTGCACATAAAATGCTTATGCTGTTTTCTTTAAAAGTACCCTTTAAAGGCTGATGTGCTTCATAAGTTTCCCCAAAGTATTGAATATTGATGTTCAGTTCAGACTGGGACTTATTATGCTGAACATCAACTTGCCAAATCCTATTATAGTGAAAACCTTGAGATAATGTTTAATGGCATGAACTGAGAATGCTGTAGTGAAGTTAAATGATATGTGCTGAGAGATCATAAGTGATTTAGGAAGAATCTTGAAATTTTTAATCTTACACACAGTTTCTTAGAAGTGTGTTTATGGAGAATGCTTTGTCTCTTCCAGCAATGAGAGGAAAAAAAAAGAAAAAAAAGCAATATCGGAATGAAACCACTATTTTTAGCTTGAGACATTTACTTTCTCCAAAAGGAAAAATGTGCAATGAGTCATTCCTGCAGCTGGTGCTAAAGCTGGGTTAGTCACATGCCTGTGAACTTCTTAACTTGAGAACAAACACCAAAAGGTTTCTGAAGGACTTAAAACCAGAAGTTCATAAAATATATGGCAGTCGCTGAGTAGACGATATCATCTTTTCAAGTCACCTCCACCTTATCATCTTTTATAAGTGTCTGTGCTTTTAACCAGTACTTCCTGCATCTGTATCATTACCTGTGCATTTTATCAAGCTGAATTAAGATTAGCTTACAAACAATATCTTTAAGCAGTACTTATGTCTTATCCTGTAAACTCTCTATACCACTGATCCCAGCAAGCAATGCAGTGTTCACCTTTTCTGCGCATCTTAAATGTGCAGCAGTTCTCTCTGGCATTATACTGCAAAGATATTTTTCCTTTTCAAGTTTGGAAATTCAGTTGGTCTTCTAAGGAGTTCAGGAAGCCGCGAACATTGTGGATTGCTCCTTAGAAGTGCTTCCAGACTACACATAAGCTAAGAGAAGATGACTGATTGCAAAGAGCAAATAGTTGCTTACTGTGCACAGTTGAAGTCACCTGACAGTGAGTCATAGAGTCATAGAATCATAGGCTGGTTTGTGTTGGAAGGTACCTTAAAGGTCATCTAGTTCCAATGCCCTGCCATGGGCAGGGACACTTTTTACTAGACCACATTATTCAGAGTTTCATTCAGCCTGGCCTCGAACGCTTCCAGGAATGGGACATCCACAATTTGGCCAACCTGTTCCAGTGCCACAGTAAAGAATTTTTTCCTATTATCTAATCTAAATCTAATATCTTTCAGTTTAAAGACATTATCCTTTGTCCTGTCACTACAGGCCTTTGTAAAATGTCCCTCTCCAGCTCTCTTGTAAGATCCCATTAGATACTGGAAGGCCACTATAGCGTCTCTTCCCAAAACCTTCTCTTCTCCAGGCTAAACAGCTCTAGGTCTCTCAGCCTATCTTCTTGGGGCAGATGCTTCAGCCCTCTGATCATTTTTGTGGTCTCCTCTGGACTCACTCCAAGAGATCCACACCCTACTTATGTTGAGGGGAACCAAAGTTGAACGCAGCATTGCAGGTGGGGTCTCACAAGAGCAGAGTAGAGGGGGATAATCACCTCCTTTGACCTGCTGGCCACTCTTGCTTTTGATGCAGCCCACGATATGTCCTTCCAGTCAAATGACTGTAATAAAATATAGTTGTTAGATACTAAGTGAGATTTTTTACCCCACATTAATAGCTTTGCCAGCATTTCTTGTATGTAACCTATGCTCCGTGACTGGCCAGGAAAGATCATGATTAGTATCACACTGCCTCGGGTTAAATGATGTGGGTCAGCCTGACCCACAGGAAACAGCCCCGAGTACTCTCACTTGTGTTGTGAGCTGCCAATGCTGGCATCTAAATACACTGATGGCCAGGTCTTAGTTACAGATAATTGCAAGCACAAGAAACGGAACAGTTGGTAATGTTCATTTAGAACATTGAAATTGTTGTAAATGATGATAAATTGCAACCAGGCAGTGATGTGCAATGTCTAAGTGACCCTGTTCCCCAGAAAAAAACACCACGAAATCACTGGGGAAATGACTCTAATTCTAGCAATAAGAGGAGTGGTTGCTGAAAGGACTGAAAATGGTCATCTGGACTATCCTTTAGGCAGTTCTAAAAGGGAAAAAATAACAGCCTAATATTCATTGTTTGCAATTGTTTCACCCCTTTAATTCTGTACATTTTGCTATTTTTATGAGAAAGAGTCCACAAGAACCTAGTTTGTTACAGCTGTGGAGGGGAATGAAGCAGTAAACTAAATGCATTCATATGTCACCATGAAAGAAAATGTAATCAGTGTTTTACTCCACTAGTCCATGCCTTGTCAATGCTTTATCTTAACTGTGTGAGAGTTTTAACTTGAAAAGTGTGATTATATTTTTTAGTAAAAACAGTGGAGAGACTTTGTGCATGCACTTATCTTATAACCTTAGTCTACCTGAATTCTGGCTATTGTCATCAATTTCTTCTGAGTGTGCACAGGTTTCAGCTGACCCAACTTTCCACAAGATCTTAATCTCTTTTTATTTTTTTTTTTTAAGGAAACTCACTTGCAAGTATCTACATGGAGAAGAGTCGGTGAGATGATTACATTCCAATACTGAAGTAAGAATCACTGAAATAATTCTTTACATACATTTCGGATGCTATTCATATATTCTCTTTTCTATAGAAATTGAGAAAGTTCATTCTACTTCGCTACTGGGACAGCGTGCACCTGATAGGTGGTAACTTGTTCAGACTTTAACGGGTATTGGTGAGTGATGTGTCAGAGTCCGAAACCTCTGACTGTCTCTTAGATTTAGCAGTGGCAAAAACAGTGGTTCTGAGTTGGCCAGAAACCGGTCAAGCTTAGACAAGTTGGTTTATTGCACTGTTTCAAAAACTGTTCTCTTTCTCCCACCATATTTTCCCATTTCCTATACAAACACCACTCCAGTGCGGAAACTTCAATTTATATTATAATGTTACGTTTCTACATCCCTGAAGCCTTCATTATCTTCAATAACACCTTTCAAGTTTATGTTAAACTATTTGAGTACTGATAAGGAAGTATTAGGAATGTGTTCATGACTGTCACTGGTTCTACTCTATGTAGGCAGTATCATAGAATCATAGAATGGTTTGGGTCAGAAGGGACCTAAATGATCATCTAGTTTCAATCCCCCTGCCTGGGGCAGGAATACATTCCACTAGATCAGGTTGCTTGAAGCACCATGCTAAGATTTCTTGTAGTACTGAAAATGGGCAGACATTTTGTTATACAAAAGCATGCCTTCTTTTCATATATGTAATTTGGAAATGCAATTCACCTTTGATCTGTGCTACAGGCCATCTGTACAGATTGAGTGTAGAACTGAAATATCAGTGTCCAGGTAACTGTTAGCCTTCGACGTGCAATCTTGTTGGTTTATCGTAACAGTTTTACACCATCTAATACTATTCAGACAAAAAACCACTCCAGAATGTGTGTGAAATCAAGAATGGTATAACATAGTAGTGTGATCTGTTGAACAATTAATAGTTAATAATAATTTTCATACTGGATTCATATTTTGTCTGCTCTTGATGTTTGTTGACTATTCGTGCTAATATAAGTTCAAGCAGAATGGGTTCGTGACACTGAAAAGTCTTTCAAATGAGTCATTGTGAGATCAATACATTCCAGCAAATCTGTCAGTGACCAGGTATTGCCCTAACACAGCCTATCGATACAGACCCAGTTTTACCAGCATGCAGAACACTGTATTGGGGTGCATTTATCTTGGCCACCAGTGTAGCGGGTTGAGGCTG
>VZTA01018003.1:249148-296744 GCA_013398855.1 Mohoua ochrocephala | reverse complement strand
CAGAGGGAATTGGGGCGGGGGGCGGCGGGGCCGCGGTTGGGGTCGGAGTGGTCCGGCCGTCGTTCCGTAACCGAGCGGGGTCCGAGCGGGGTCCGAGCGGGGTCACCGCCTCGGCTGGGGCACGGGGAATGGGCGCCTGGGCTGCCTGCGGAACCACATCCTGCGGGGGCGCGGGCGGTGGGGAGCTCTGCACCCCCCGGTCTGTCGGGGGGCTCACAGGACAGCCTTTCCTCCTCCAGAATTTTATGGAGAGCGATAAGCCTGGGATCAGACAAGGCTTTAGAAAAGGAGATATCTAATACACCTGTCTCTGTCTCGGTATCTATGGTGAACACGTATTTTATCAGCAATTTTTCCACAAACATTAAAAATTCATATGGAACCTACTAGGTTGTAGTCCTAGGTTGGACTCGATGATCTTAAAGGTCTTCTCCAACCTGACTCTGTGCTGCTTTGCTTTGTGTAGTGTAAGAAATATATTCAAAACAAATGCAGTAAGCTAAAGGTTTTGTTGATTTTTTTGTTTTGGTTTATTTTTTTAATTTTGTTTTGGGTTTTTGTGTTTGTTTTTTAATACAGCCATCTGTATTTCCACAAACGCATAGAAAATTGTATCACCGAAAATAGAACTTCATGGATGGGTATTTGCTTTGTAACTAGAGTTGCAGCTTGCCTGTTTTTTCATTTGATTGTTGGGGCTTATTTTCATAATCTAGATTTCACCACAATGGGTAGCTAATTCAAAATCCAAGGGATTAAGAAATACCTGTGGTATTTGTCTGGCTTAAATACAAAGATGTGCAAGTGTTGACTGGTAATTGTATTGTATCTCGCATTTTTTTTCATTCTAGAGCAGGTCTCGTAATTGGGAATTTATCAACATTTCCACTGGGGTAATTTTACAGGATTATCCGCCCTCTGTTCTTCCTGCTGGTTCATCTGGACTCTGTGGAGTTTGCTGCTAGCAATGGAGCCTTCTGTGGGGGTTTATTCATGCTATTACTGAAATGGAGCCCTTCGCATTTGGATTAACTCTTTGTTCACTTTTCACCTGAATCGCTTGGATCAGCCCATGTTTAAAAAGGATCCTACCATGCATCTCTTTTCTGTTTGCATTCTGAAGTTGAACTCTGAATACAGTCTCATGTTCAGGCTGCTTACTGTGCTTGAATTTTAGAGGAAGAACTGAAATATAAAGATAGATGAAACTGTAATACTGCATGGGCAGGTAAATACATTTGACATTTTATACATGAAGACTTGAAAACGTGTTATGAAGGGTCACAAATTGAACGAGCATGGTACCTTTTTAAGATAGGGCTGTGCTAGATATTAGGAAGACAGTCTTTTGACCAAGTGCAACGTTCGTGATGGAAACCACTGTCTTTAAAATGGTTCCAAGACTGAGCAGACTAAAAATTCTTTCCCTACATATGAACAAAAGAATCTATTTTTGAAAACATGGCTGTATAAATAAAAATGTTTCTGTTAGTCTGTCACCAAAAAACTTTAATATTAGTGTTTGTAGTGCAGTGTGCCATGCTGTTCGGCTCACCACCATGCCCAAGAGTCCATGTGGTGAACCAGAATTCTTCCATCCAGTTGTGCAGTCCCTGTTGCAGAGGCCCTGGTTCTCTTTGCTAACAGACTGATGAGTTTTAAATTATTATCTGTTTTTGTCATGTCCTTTTGGCTGTACACTCGTGTATGTGCAGTCTGACCATTCTATCCCAGTCTCAAATGGGGCCACTTTAGGCAAAGATTCTGTGCAGAATCTTTAGGAATGAGGACGCCTTTCAGCCTTCAGAATTGAAGGGATGTACAAGAATTGACACTTATTTCTATTGGGGTTTTATTGTCAGGAAATACATGTGGTATTGAAAGGTTACAGTTGTGTATGGTGAGCTTTAAAAAGCTACCAGTGACCTTAAAACACCACAAGAATATTCTCAGCAGACCCACCCACCAGACTGTAGTTCTAGTGGCGTGAGGCAGCGGTTGACCTGTGCCCAGTTGCATGCAAAGTATCTGGGGTTTTTAATCCATATATTGAGGTTTTACACTACTTCCCGTGTCAAAATACTGACATTACTGATTCCAGTCTAAATTTAGCCTTCTCCATGGTGTAATTGTGAAAGCTTTATGCATAAATTGCTCAAACTGAGTCACTGCAGGGTTTCATCTGTTTTGTTCCTTCTAAAGTGTTGGTGCTTCACACTTGGAAGTGCGATTATTGTACAATACCCTGCAAGATTATTAGCGTTGTGTTAAGTGACATAATTTATGTTCTTACATTGAAATTGGGTTGTACAAGTCCACTCAACGAGGTGAAAAAGCAAGTGAAAAAGTAAGCTTGGGGACCTGCACTCACAATTTCTACATGGAGCAATTTCTGCAGCCGAAGTCTCGAAGAGTTTACAAATGCTTAGACAGGTCCCAAAGAAAAAGCTGTTTAAATGCTTGACATGTACTTTTAGCTACTAATTGCACTTCCAAGATGGTGCTTGTTTAAAAAAAAAGATTGGCAACAACTCAATTTTTCCTTTTGTAAGACTGCAACATGAATCCTTTTGTTAATGCCTTGGAGGCCTTTTTTCTAGTGTATGAATCAAGGAGGGCCTAGGAGCAGTAAATATATACTGTTGTTTATTTCAGAGCTAAAATACTTGCTGTTAGGATTCCAATTTATGCTACAATGGAGATCTGCAGGAAGAGATTGATTTGACTTTAGATTTTTTTAGACCGGGAATGCTGTTAGTTGTTTTATGGAGGCTGCCAACTCGACATTGTGATCACAGCCTGGATATTTGGATGGCTCTCTTGTGCATCTTAGTTCATGTTCCTGGTATGCAGCCTTTATTCTGCAAGTGAAGGGGCTCCCTACCTGAAGACCTTCCTAAAGTTTTTGCTCCATTTTATAATACCAGTATCTCCTAAGCGTCCTTTGAGCTTCTCCCCTTTCCTTAGCAAGGCAGCAGTTTCAGTTGGAAGACTGGGGTTTTCTAGAACATGCTGAAGCAATTTGAGTGATGGCTCCTGTCATGAGGGTGCAGCATCTTGCCATGGTTAGGAGACCAGGAATATACAATAATGTCGTATCTTGCATGTTACAAATAAAATGTGCAGCTTTATTGCTCGAGCTATTTTGGAGTATATTGATGGGTGAGATGTGGATCCTGCACATTGATCTGACTTAAATGCTGCTCCACAGAAGTATCTCTCTGCATAGGTCAGTTTGCAGAGTCAGGGATCAGAAAAAAACTCAATTCAGAGACAGATCTTCCGTGTGATTTTTGGAACAACGGCCACGTTTAGCCAACACCCACAAAGACGGAAGGCTTGAAACTAAACTAAAACACCACCAGGATTGGCCGTGCACCATCTGATGTCTATCACCTGTCAGAGCAAGGAAATGGCATCATAATGGCTGAATATAAAAAGTATTGAGATATTTTATGCCACACTCTGACCATTAACACTTTTAAATATTGTTATTAAGAAGTTTTAACAGTTGCTCACCCAACAGAGGAGCTTTGTCAGACAAAGGAAAGGTCCTGGGGACTAAGAGGAATTTCAGTGCTGCCTTAATCATAATTCATCTGCAGAGTGCTTTCAGGAATGAGAGCTTTTAGGAACAAGTGATAAGTGTGGAGAATAATTAAAACTAGTAAGGAATCCTGTTTTGATGAGGAACACAGTGAAAGATCCACCTCTGGAGATTTGCAATGGTCAGTCATGGCATGGGTGCTTTCTGTATAGGGAGCAGTGGCCTAGATCACCTCATGGTTTCTTCTGATTTAGTAGGTCAGGACTTCTCTCCAGTGGCAGAATTTGGAAAGCTGCTACTTGGGTTGCCCATTAAATCCACATAATCCATGTCAGTACAACTGTTGTCAGAGTAATGCTCAAAACCAACCAGTGACGTGGCCGAGTGGTGATACTTCGTTATTAAGAAAACCCCAACCCCCACAACCTCTAAACCCCCCTTTCTTAGCTGAGTGTCATTGTTGGTTTTCAGCATTGTCTCGCAAACAGCTGCATCAACACAGCAGAGAGAGGTGATGCAGTGGAACATGGGGACGGGAAAGAAGTCTTGAGTTGGCTTTGCTGCGCAAGAGCGTGGTTGCGGAAAAACATTTTCAGGCTTGTTGATTAAATTCGAAGCAAAACCAATCTGTGAATAATTTGCTTGCTGTCAGGATGTGGCTAGATGGGTAAAGCATCAGCCGTGTGGTGAGTTCTGTCACATCCTGACCTTCCATTAGTTTAGCAACGCGAATACTAACAAGCATTTAGGTATCTAGAAATTGTGTTTTAGGAAGGCAGAGATTTTTGGATTTAGGTACTGACACCTTTTGTCAAGCTCTAGTTCAGTTCTGTAGCAGGAATGCTGAAAAAGAGCTCATGTCCAGACTTCATTTAAAGTAGCTGAGTTCTCTCTTACTCCTTAGTTCTAAGACTAAGAAGTAGTGTTTTGTGTGGTGACTTTGTGTTTTCCCCCGTGAAACAACAGAAATGTGGTAAGCATTCTGCAAACACATAAAGGAACATGTGGTGAGGAACGTGTCGGTGCATGTGCCAGTATTTAGAACAGCTTACTGGGTTGGACCGAGATAAGAAGTTTTGTACTAGGTCTGCTAAACGTGAATCAATGTTCCATGTGTTGTGAAGAACCGTAACTAAATTGTCAAATATGATTGGATACAACCAGTGGAGTGGGAGTTGGGATTATATAAATGTTTTGGAGTGTAAGACCGTTCTCAGCTTTCTAGAGACGTTTGTAGGTGCAACTTTTAAGCCTTGGTCTTTCGGCCTACATTTATAAAACCTGAAGCTAAATGTTTTACAACACAACTCTTCCTTTTAAAGCCGGTCTTTTAGGTTCCATCTGACTTGTACAGTATACAATTCTGTAATGCAATGCAATTTATGTAAATTCTTAAAGTAATTAGTGAACCTGACATCTCTTTAATGTATTGGCATTTCAGAATACACTAACAGAATGTGCAAAAAGCTGAATGCTGTGTAGTACTCATTAACTAGCCAATGTGGTTCCAGGGATACCAGTTAAGGTCAGTCTTTGCTTTGCAATTTGGTTTTGTGTTAGTGTTTGTTTTGTATACAGCAGCCTTTTACTATAGTCATAATTAGATACAATTTCTGATAATTAAGAGCTATTCTAATCATCTGGACCATGTTTGCTACGCTGAGAACATTTGGACATCATATTTCTAATGATTATATGTTGTGCAGAGTAAGGGGTGGGAATTTGAAGGGTTTTTATCATGAGCCTGATAAAACAGATCTGTCTTGCAGTGTCTCTAGAAGATGGAGCAGTCAAGGACCTCTGTGCTGAATTGTGCCTTTTGTGCTCTGACCGTGTTCGAGTTCTCTTTTGAACCCAAACCAGTTTTTATAGCAACTGAACGTGGAAGTGGCAATTGCTTCTTTGCATTAGTGAAATGACGGTAAACGAGTTTTTCGTACTGTGCGAGGTTTAGAGGATTACACGTACACCATTAGAATACTGGGCTGCACATTGTTTATCTGTGGGAAATTGTGATAGGCGGGGTTTGGGTAGAAAAAGTAGAAGTTTGGAAAATTGCATCCTCCCTATGCCTGCCGCTGCCAGCTGGAGCCAGCCAGTTTGCATTTCTGTAAACAAGTAGTGATGAAGGACAAAGGAACCTTAATTAAATTTGAAATACCTGCAGGTCAAAATTTAATACGCTCTTCTTAAAAATATGAAATGACTGAGTTTTGAACTTAACAAAATTTAAAGCCTGTTCTGGTTAGTGCTCTCTAGTCTAATGGAGCCTTCCTGATTTGAAGACAGCAAGTAAATCCTTTGACATTTATGGCCCAGTTTATCTGAACCAGGATGCTTTGCTTGAGTTTCAGGAGGGTTATGTTTCATTTTAGTCAACTTTGGCTAGATTAAGGGCTTTGCTGAACTTTAACAGCTTTATAGATTTTTGAAAGAATATTAAAGCATTTGTCAGCTTCTGATTTTTCTCTAGTAGAACTTACATATGCAAATTCAAATAACTCATCTGAGTAGTAATATTCCAGATATACTTACATGAATTAATGGATATGGACTTAATCAGCATCTTGTATTTATTATTACACGTGTTCACATGCATGTTCACATCCCACTGCATTATCTTGAGTCTGAAAAAGAGGAAGGGTAACTCGTGGGTTTGTATTGGCAGTCATGTAAAATTACAGTTTTAGAAGTCCTCAAAATAGGATGGAGAAGCATTACATCCCTGATGAAGCCATTAAATCTTAATATGCTAACAGCCACTAAAATGTGATCTTAGCAAGTGAAAAAGTACTTGGAATGAATCAATTGACTTCGTGTTGACTCAACAGCTTTTTTTAATATTTTTAATTTAGATTATTCCAACATTAGGCTATAAATTGGGTTAAAGGGATCGTGACATTTTCTCACATGTTATAGTTGAGTCTCTTGGGAGTGGGGAGCGTTTCAGGAGTTGTCCTTGTGCTGCTGCAGTTCCACCTGTGCCCACAGCTGGTACGTGCCATCCCTCCCCACACTAGGCAAAAGGAAATTTTTAATTTACAGCATGTGTTCTGAAAAATTCAGGTGTTGGCCTTTAGCTGATTTCCCAATCGGATTTTTCCTAGCCTTATTTTTTCAATACTAAATACTTACTGTAAAAAAACCCCAAAACTACTTGAACAGCCTCTTTCAAATAAAATGCCAGGAGTGTTTGTACTAGTCCACAAATAATAGGTGTTTACATAACAGACTTGATATTTGCCTTGAAGTAGCACACTAGTGGGGAAAAAATAAATATGTGGTTTCTTGCAACACTGGTGTTTTCTTTGTATATATTTCAATAGAGGGATCTGGTTCAAGCCTACAAAGTTAAATGTAAGGTTGTATTTCAGTAGATAAGCAAGTCCTTAAATTTGTGTTTATTCAGCCTCAAAATATTTGTGATTTTAGTTCGAATGTACTGTAGTATGGATTTCTCAATTTTGAGGCAGATTTAATTCTTTCAGATCTTTTTTTCTTTTGGGTGATGGCCCACACCTGCTTTCCTGAACTTTGGTGTATCTGCTTGTGTGTTGTAGCAAAATAGATTTTGTAGATATGTTGCATGCTATAATACATTGTAGCAAAATATATTTTGTATAACATACATTTATAAAACGTGTGTAACATAAATATATACTGTACACTATATTACAACAAAATATACATTATGTAGCAAGTTATATTTCATAGCAGAATGCAAGTATTCTTCCATATTTTGGTGTATACCTGCTAGTTAGTTGGGAAATACAAAACTACAGGCATATATTAAGATTTATTTAAAAAAAAAAACTTTCAATTTATTGTGTTTTGAATAAGACAGTTATAGAAATAAGATGACATGAAATTTAGAAGGCTTTGTAGGGGCAGTATCAGGATACAGAAAAAGTATCCAATTCTCTAGTTTAAGTTTTGTGTCTTAGGTGGGTGGGTTGGTGCCAAATCATTTAAAATAAGAATTTAGCTGAACTTCATTAAATTTACTTCACAGGGTACTTGAGGTCTAGCTGGGATGCATTGGGTGTTTGCTTCCTTTCCTGATCATTGTATCTTGCCCGTGAATATTTTTCCATCCGTTTTCAGTATTGACATCACTCTCTAGTTTGTTGCCCGGGCATGGAACAGGCTGAGGATAAATACAGTCATTGACTCAACTCATCAAGTCAAGTGTGTCAATTCTGCAAAAAAAAACCTTTATCATAAACCCCGTTCGAGCTGCTGTTGCTTTTCTGCGAGGAGGTGACAGATGTTGCACCTTGTCATCCTGGCCAGGGACAGTGTTGTTGCTTATTTGCCTGTGCTTCAAGCTGAAATGTAATTAAGTTCCCATAGAAATTCATGACTTGCTGAGTAAAGCGCCACCAGTGACAGGACCGGGAGAGCAGCAAGCTTGATTCATTTTGGAAAAGCACATTTTAAAGAAGGGGTAGTGAGTCTTTGAGTAGGAAAGGGCAAATCTGCAGTTTCATAGTAAAACTGAAATACAGCACTATGAAATTACCTTAAAGATTTTTTTTCCAAAGCACAGTAGTTATCTTTTAGAGGTAACTTCTGTTCCCTTTGAAGAAGGTCACTGTTTGGAGTTGTTAGCAGTAATTCCTGTTAATTCTAATAAAGCTCAACAGTAGAAATTAACCCTTTAAATACAGATTAACACATCTGACTAGCCTATACATTGCTAGAACTGCTACAGCCTTAAGTTATCTAAAAAGCAATGTACTTTGCCTTCAGTTAGGATTTCAGACTTTGTTCAGTGTTACTGTTTAACTGGGTGAGGGTGGCTGGAAGCAAGAGTTTGCTTCCTGCTGGAGGAGAAGAGATTTTGTGTCAGGGTGACCCTCAGTGCCATTATGGTGGTGTCCTGATTTCAACAGCTGCAAATCCACATATACATTCCTGCTATACAGGAGTAATAACACAGGAAGCTAGTCTCCCTCAAATATATATTTTTTTTCCTCTCCCCCCCTTAGCCAGTTTAATTCTCTTCACCAGCTCCTTTGTTATCAGACAAAAGTCGGTGCTGATGCAAGAGTGAGGTGGAAATACAGGGTCCTGGGGAGGAGGAACTGCAGCAGGACCAGCTTAGTTCTGCTTCATGCATTGTAAAACCACAGTGCAAGTGGTAGAGGGTGTGGAGGATCCTAAATTAAGTTTGAATTCAAAACAGACCAGTCAATTTAAGAAACATTTATATTTGTGGGGAAGGTCATTGGAACTCACTTTTAAATGAAACTTAGGATTGCATGGAAAAGAGCTTCAGGGTTAAAGGCACAAGGTTACAAAAGAATGGTCTGGGGTGAGCTTCCAGCGTGAGGGTTTGGAGAGAGAAAGGGAAAAAAAAAGTCTCTCGTATGTGCTATTGTTTTCTTACGAAATCTTTGAGCAACTTAATAGATTGCTTTCTATCCTGCTACTTTTCAGCAGTTCAGAAGTAATTTATTTGGCAAGTAATACTGCACTGCATCAACAAATGGAAAATATTGTTCAATTGTCTTGTTACTTCTTACTTCATTAGATCTAGATTTGCATAGTTTATTCGCTGTTTTTAATTAAAGTAGCAAAAAGTTTGAGTAATTCTGCACTTGATCAGGCGTGGTGCTACTTTGTTTACTTTCCCCTCCTGGCTATCTCCTGATCTGCATTAGTGTGTTAGTGATCAGTAAAAGCAAGTAAAGGGGAAGGAGGGGAAGTCAGAAGTAGTCACCAACATGTGTTAGGAAGTTTCAGAAGCAGAGTTGTAATGCTTCAGCATTGTGATCTTGCAGTGTTTCTAAAGGTGCTCCCAGGTTTGTAAATGGGTTTCATAGTAAGTATTGAAATAATTATTTCTGAATAGTTGTTTAGATCAGTTGAAATAATGTCTGAACACTGTGTTGCTCTTACTTCTTCATCATTTTCTACACAGTTTTAGAATTCAAGTTTTCTTTTCCTAATTTAAAGATGATGTTTTAGGGGCAAACTTGATATCTACATCCATAGTAATAGTATAAAAGATTGTACTTGGCCTACAGGAGTTGTCCAATGCATTTAGTTTTGAAATTGAGTTAATTTATCGTGGTATTGTAGAAAGCATTTCAGGAAATGAAGAATTGCTGTAGTATTTTCTGTTGGTGCTTAAAAAAACCCCAAAACCTCGGTCTCAAAATAACTGCTCACCTACCTATTTTGTTTAAATCTTCTTCCTCGCCATCTTCCAATTTCATAAAAATGGCAGAAGGGTAGAACAGGAAAAAAAATGTCGTCATCTTTCCTGTCCTGTCACTCAGAGCAGACTCATTTCTCCATTTTGAAGACATTATTTCTTGGTAGTTTCCATAGTCACCTGGAGCATTAACTACTTCATAGTCCAGCTTCCACTTCGCCCATGTCCAGAGCCAAGGACACTTATCATTCCAAATGTCTTGTCAGGCAATGAGCTGAGCTCCCTTCATTCTTCCACAGGGAGCAGTGTATCTAAACCAGGAAGCCCTTTTCTAGGCCACCAGCCCCTCCCGACATGGTGCCCTCCGTGGCCCTGGTGCTGTGGCTGGGAGTGCGCCCCAGGAGCTCGTGGTGCTGGTGAGGACACTGTCACTGTCCAGGACAATTCCAAACCCCGTGCCCAGCCTGGCTGTGCATGGCCTGGCCGCAGTCATGGCTGTAATCTGGAGAGACAGGCAGCACTCAGGGCAGGTGCAGCTCGACCTGGGAACATTTGGCTTTGTCTCCAGTGGTCTGTTCTGAGTGAAGCCAGAGCCAGAGCTCCATCACCCACCTGCTGTAGTAGCCAGCTTTGTCAGCTCTTCTTCCAGCAGGTTGCCCTCCCTTGACATAACAACCTTCAGGTTTTTTCCTTCTCTTTCTGATCCTCGTCACCCTTCCCTGAAAGGGGCTTTCGGTCCCCGCTTCCTTCCCCTCACCCTGTCCCAATGCTCGTCTCTCAGCACCCTCTGTACAAACAAGGGCTTAAAACAGTGTCTGCACTGGAGGCTTGAGATCTAATTCCTTGTGTCAGACCTTGGGCACTGTTGACCTCATTGGCCTTGCTTGGCTCAGTTTCTTTGGGTTAAGGGGTGTTAATTCTGTGTGGGGACTGAGTGACCCAGGGTGGGAGTGGGCAGCCACGGTCACTTCGACTTTCAAGCTCTTCTGTTTTTACAGCTATTAAAATGACAATCTTAATAACCTGGTACAAGATAGTAAACAATTTCATTTGCATTCAAACATACTTAAATGTCCTTTTCATTAAATTTATGTAGTCTGGAGTGTGTTCCAGGAATCCATGTCTTATCTTTGTTGTAAAGATTTTCTCCTTTACAAACTGATTTACTGTATGCAATAACAACTTAACATTAATGGTGCTTCCACCATCTGTGTTGGTGCAAGTGAAAATTACAGGTGGTATAAGCTCTTTTGAAAATTACCATGATGATTGTTAAAAGCTGCAGTTATCAGTGGTTCTAAGGATGTTCCACACTATTTTATGGGCCTTACTAAAAATGGCTTTAGTCTGACAAAACTCTTATCACTTAATCTGATGTTTACCTCAGCTTTTATGTTTTACTGTAGCAGCTCAGCAGGTGCTAAATTTGGATTTGGGGAAGTGGAGAAAGGAGACAGTAAAAGAGACTGATTTTCTTGAACTGCTCCATGCTGTGAAGTTTTGAAATGCAATTCAAGGTGTTGCGCTTGTATTTTATGCTGTCCTGTGAAATGCAGTCCAAATTTAGCCTTCCTGTCAGTTCCTGAGAAATGTTGAGTTCTGGGTGATAGATGAAGGTGTGCTAATGCATGGTGTGACAGTATCTTTGATGTGGCTGATGGCAGTGATGCTCTGGGCCAGCAGCAGCTCCTTCAGCCGGGAGGCTCTCAAGCATTTGCTGCTTTTTTGGCACCTGTTAATCCTAAACAGCAGGGAGTCATCCTCTGGGAAGTGCAGCAGTGAGAGAGGGAAAACCATCGAGAGCAGGAACTTTATTGAGAGGGACGGTGGTGCGATGGAGGGACCGGGAGTGCAGGGTCACCGGGATCCGGTGTTAAACCCTCAAATTCTTAAATCTCTAATTGTTTTAGTGTACATTAACAAAACCCACTGGAAAAGTATGTCATCCTCTTCTAGCAGTGAGCAGCGATACGCTGCTGGTACCAGCAAAGCTGTTAATTAGTGCGTGTGATTGAGTGTGCTCTGGGGAGCATTCGTGTTTCTGTACTGAATGAGATTCTGTCTTTGCTATACCTGCTTCTCGAAAAATTGGAACATATTTATTAATTCAGGGAGCGGCAGGAAGAGAAAGCAGTAAATGTCTGAGGAAGGTAAATGTTTCCTGACAAGCCGGAGCATTCCTACATGGTCTTTGTGAATTATATATAATTATACCTTGAAATTTCAGAAGAGATGCTCTGTACATTACCTTGATATATATTCTTGCACCAGTTGCGTAGTTATTGCAGGGAGAAGTTAGGCTTTTACCTTTCTGGTGATTATAATCCACTCTCCTCTCATTTAATTAGTGAAGTTTGATGAAAAAAGTGTTACACTTGGTGATTCCAGCACCCTGGGTACTCAAGTGCCTTCACTCTGGAAGGAGCCTCACCCAGCTGCTATTTATAATCTGATCCTTTTACCCACAATTCCCTTCTTAAAGGGGAATTTCTTTTCACTGCAGAAATCTGGTTTTGACCAGTAGTGGGAGTGGGAAAGGGAAGGAGGAGTGTGACTTAGTAAAAGAGCTGTTATATTAAAGTAAGCATGTGATACCTAAAAGCTTTATTTTAATTAAGATGCATAGTTATTAGAAAGCTTTTGGTGGATTTCTGTTGTTTTGTTTAACATGCAGAGTAAACATTTTTCAGTAAAATCAGTAAACAGATTGTAAGTCTGGTTGATAGTCTTACTTACTAGAAGTTATTCTTTGATTATTTTATACAATGACAACATTTTTCACTTTGTCCCAGGAAATAAACAAACACGAAAGCCTTAAAAGGCCTGGTAGGAAGATGTCCTTCAAAATTTGACCAGTATAGCTGTTTGTTTATTGAGGGGGTTTGGGTAGTATTGTAATATTGCTGTAATGTATTTTGCTGAATAATTGCACAATACTGCTTGTAATGTGTTTTTAAGTGTGATTTGAGCCAGCGCTGTTTAATTTCTCTATTTCATATAAATAGATTTTATAGCTTGTTGTTTGTTGGAGAGGCATGTTTGCTTCTTTGTTGTGGTGCATGATTGAGTATGGTAAAAAGAACCTAGAAAAATAATTCTTATAAAGTTATCAGGAATGATGTGAAAAAGAGTGAGAAAAATTAAGTTAAATTTCAATATTAAATACCCGGCTGAAGAAAGTGCTAGAAATATCTGCCTTGGGTGCAGTGTTTTCAGATTGCAGAGAGTAGGGTGAAGGTTGGATTAAAACCTTTCACTTTGCAGATTTAAAGAATTGAGTATCTTTTTGAAACCTTTTCTTGATGCTGATTTGTGGGAGAAGTTGAGAATTGCAGTAAACCTGGAACTGATATGTAATCAGAGGTATTAGCAAGTGTGTCCTCTAGGAGTGTGAGGGAGATCCCAGTGATGGTGATCACCCTTTTTGAAGTTTCATTGTTAAAGAAACAAGAGCCTGCAGTGGGATGTGTCGGTTTTGAGGGACACACAGCATAGCCATGGAAGGTGGTGGGACACAGTTTTTAAATTGCTTTGCAGAGTCTGGTAGATTATTGGTGGGGGGTGGGGTGGTGTTAGGCTGTTGTCTGCCGTTCTAGGAGCATTAGGAATCTCTGTGTTTCTATTTTATAGCAGTGTTTCCCATCCAGAGACATTTGTAAATGGGCACATTATCTTTATCTGTAGGTTTGAAAAGTATTTGGTATAAAACTCTAATATGAAATTTAACTGAAACGGGAATTACCTTCTAAAGAATTCTCAGTATATAATATCTCAATTATTTACTTGCCTTTTGATTTCAATAGGAATGCCCAAGGAAAAGTACGATCCACCTGATCCACGGAGGATGTACACAATTATGTCCTCAGAGGAAGCAGCCAATGGAAAGAAATCACACTGGGCAGAGTTGGAAATAAGTGGTAAGAAACTGAGGGATGGTCCTGAATGATGAACTCACTGCGAGTAGCGTGGGCTTGGACAAGTCTGGAGTGGAGTTACCTGCCTTGAAGTGAGAGCACCGGGATAGCAGCCGCCAGCTGTGGTGTGTGTGGAGGGAAGAGCTTGGGTTGGGATAACACAGGGAGCTGTAGGAGGGGTGAGGTGGAGCAAGTGGGAAATCCTCATGTATAGGAAAGTTGTCAAGGTGAGGATATGGATGTGAGCTCTTGTGTTTTAAGAAGATGAAGTGAGTGAGAGCATGAATTCAAGATCTAATTTGTCAAAGAGAAGAGGGTTGATCTATAGTGGTATGTTCTTACTGTAAGTAGTGTAGCAATGAGGGATTAGTCCATGAAGCCAAAGTTTTCCTTTTTAAAGGCAGTTGTAAATTTTGCTTTGTTCTTAAGATTAAAGACAAGCACCAAAACCTCCACAATCTGTGCAAGCTTTGAGATGCTGTTGGACTTCTGAATCTTTTGTGAAAAATAAGATAATGCTCAGAATTCATAAGCATGTATTTCAACTGGTGCGGACCACCAGCGTCTCTTGATTTGTAGAGTAAACCCTGGGTTTGCTACAAAAAGTGTGTTTACAAGGAAATTCAAGCAAATATTTTAAGAATTAAAAAATTATTTTGTGCTGTTTAAAACTTAGGCTGTAATTTTGTTTAAATATGGAGGCTCTTTAAGCGACTGCAAAAATTGCCATGTGGGATTTGTAAATAACTGCTCAGTAGAGAAATTTATGGAAGAAGGACTAAAACGGTTCTTCAGATTGTGAAGAATCTTTCCATCCAGTTCACTGAATCTGTGTCTCGCTTCCAGTACCATGTGCCTCACCATGTGAATAGCATTCTTTACTGAAGGTTACAGATGCAGAAACCCAGTTAAATGCTGCTTCAGGAATCAGCATTATATATCAGCATTAGGCTTGGAATCCTCTTGGACATCTGCTGCTCTGCATAGGAAGTGCATTAAGTGATGGCTCTTTCCTTTCATGCCTGGTAATCTCACTATAGACTGATTCCCGCCAAGGGAGGTGCTGGAGTGGAGAGCCTGGATCAGGGATGTTGATTGGAAGTCCTTTCAGCTACAAGGCTTTCTATGATCACAGTCACCTGTTTGCGTTGGGGGTGGGGAAGAGGTGTTAATTCAGGTTTAAAAATGCAAAGAACTATCTATTTGTATTTAAAACCTTTCAAAAGATTTCTTAACGAGCATTAGAGGAGCATCAATCCCTTAAGAACTGTCTGCATTTGCCTTGCAAAAGAAAATGTGCAATGTTTTTGTTTCATTATTGTTCACACTGTCCTTTCCTTGAAGAGTACTTGGTTGCATAATACAGAAAGCCACAAACGTTTTAACTGATCTCGTTTAAACATGTGTTTTCACTACAGGCTTTTTTATGCCCCTCATTTTGTTACAGCTCACTGGAAATTATACCAGTATTAAACATCTTGCTGCCAGGGACTGAGTCCCAGATACACATGTCTCAGTGTCCTTGGGCACTAAATATGAATTATTTTATTTTGAAGAAAATCATTTAAGGAAAGGAATTACAGAGCGTGTGTGTTGATATAATATTAACCAGACTGTTTTTAACATTGATGAGTCACAGTGGGGATTTTTAAGTTGTTCCAACTAACTTCTTGCGTTGGAGAAACTGGTGTTGGTACTCCTAATGCTTTTGGTACAGTGAGATGATTTATGTAAATGAGAAAGGATTTACCTCTGAAGGAAAAAAAAAATCTTGGAGAGGAGAAATATTTTGAGACCTTCTGATGCTATCTCACATTCCTTGCATGCGGCAGTATAAAAATCTTGATCCTGTCACACAAATTCATGTTTCCACCCTTCAGTTTATACAAAAAATCATACCTTTTTTAAAATATCTGGCAATAGTTGATACAGCTTTTAGTTGAATGCCAGATGGAAATCCATGTTCTCAACTAAGCATCTTAGTCACCCTAAATATAGTGTTTCTATCTGTTCTTGGCTGGATTAATGCCATAGAGTAAAGATTTTTGGTTTGAAAGATGTGCAGAAATAAGGGGTGAACTGAAGCGCTGTCTTTCATCTCAAACACAAACTATAATTGAAAAATATCTGTTTCTTACACTTCTATTAATGATAAATTCACGGTCAGCTAGTTAATATGTTTTATCTTGTATGGAACTAGAGAAAGACAGATGTTTAAGCCTTAAGTATGGATTGGAAAAAACAATCTCAAGCATCCTTGGCAGTATCTTGCATTCTCTCACACAAAGACTAATTTTTCTATAGAAGCAGCGATTAATGGAATTTTCATTTAGTAAAATAATAACAATAATACAACCCACAAGCAAAACTCCCCCTCGAGATCCCTGGCGCCGCACACACTTGAAAAGGTGCTATTATTGCCAAATCTGTGTGTTTTAAGTGTTCTGTGTTCTCTCGTGCCTTTCTTCCACAGGGAAAGTGAGAAGCTTAAGTTCATCGTTGTGGACACTGACCCATTTGACAGCTTTGCATCTCAGTGACAATTCCTTATCCCGTATTCCTTCAGACATTGCCAAGCTTCACAATCTGGTATATCTGGACTTGTCCTCTAATAAAATTCGCAGTTTACCAGCAGAGCTCGGAAACATGGTGTCACTCAGGTATGTAAATCCTCACAGGAGTTAAAATTGTTCTTTTATTATCTTTGTAGCAACAGTTCAAATTTCAGCATAAGTAAATTCCCCTTTTCTCCCTTCTTATCTGCCTCCGTGAATACTTGCTGTGGGCTGTGCAACTGTAGCGATACTGGCTTCTCTGTGATCTCCCGTTCTGATGTATGACAGCACAGAATGAGCCTCAGAAGTGCTTGGTTTGATGGCAATCACCCATTTTATATTTTTCCAAGTCAGGTTTCCTCTCAGGCGTCTCTTTCCAGATTCTTTTACAAATCTTTTATGTGGTGTTTTTCTCAAAGAGTAAGTGAAGCACCAAAAAAAATTGCTTTTAACTCATAGTAAGGTAGGAAAAAGGTCAGATTAAACATTTATAATCATGTCAACTTCAGTGTTTTCCGCTTTATTCTATTTAGTAATTATTCTTAACAATAGTACTTCTTCTGTTTATTGTATAACAATTGCAACATGTCTAGTATCATCTCCTCCCTACCTTTGCTGTGATGTAACTGCATTCCTGTGCAAGCTGGGGAGGAGAAAAAAATGTTCTAATCACAGCTTTTCGAGGGGTTTTTTCCTTCAATTTTGCAATGCCAAGATGTACGAAGTTAGCATGGAATGAAAACTCATTTTGGAAGTGCAATATGAATAATGATGCCTATTTAGATTATACTTAAGGCTGCAGCATTTTACTTTATAAAAACACTGTTACATAAATATATAAATTATTTATGTAAGACTAAATATTTACAGGCAACAGTCTTTTGCCCTTGACCCAAAGGAAGAGCCTTATCGTAGGTTTATTAGGCAGTTGCCAGTAGTTGCCTTCATTGCTATTAATTTTGAAGATACTTATGAACAGCTTTCTCAAATCCAGAAAATACAGAGTCTGACAGTAACAAGAATGTTATTAGAAGTAAAGACAATGACAGAGAAGTGGACTGCCAGCACAGCTTTCGTGAAATTGGAAGGAAAACAAGTTTGCACATAGAAATATCTGTCATTGCATTTTCTTCCCCTTTAGAAAAGTCCGCTCTGTTGGAGAGGATTAAACTAGCTGATTAAATTGGTACTAAAAGCTCAAATTCCAGAGCAGTTCAAGTCTCAACCTTGGAGGCTGAGCAAAGGGACCTTGCTTTTTGAAGCATAATTGGCAGCTCTGTTTTGTAGCATGTTGTATAGTTGCTTTCAGCTGGAGAGGAGTCTGTTCTGAGCTCTAGTTCTTTGCATTACTATTTCAATTAAAAGCAATTATTAGTAACAGGTTTCTTCCCTTCTTTGTCCAACTCCTTGGATATTGTGAACTAGCAACCCTAAATTTACTGGAATATTCTCAAATTCAGTTTAGTACTTCATTAGCCTCCTTTCAGTCTTTGTCTTTTTAAAAACATTTTTGTAAATGTAACACTTGTGACATGGAGATAGCTTAGCAGTGCAGAGTCATCAGTAATGTCAAGTCATTATGCCTTCTTCCCAACACTTCTCCTGATTTATTCTGGCTGATTCTATGAAGCTTCAGCTCTTGCAAGTCCTAAGTTTCTTCTGAGCAGAGAAGGCTAAATCTTGTAAATGTGAAATGTGTAGCTAAGGTCTAGGATCACATAAGTTTTCTATTTATGACCAAAGCACAGCACTTGAGCCCAGATCTTTAGATGAGAAAAGCTGTGCCTGAACCCACTGTGCGCCTCAGTAATTGCAGCTGCTCCATGGGTTTTTTTCACTGTGGTGAAAGTGAAGAAAAACCCATAAGCACATCCTATGTGATAGCACATTGCAGGTCCCAGCTGGGCCGGGGTTTTGTGTTTCAGGCTGGCTCTCGCTGCAGACGCTTCCCCTGGATTCTGGGAAGTTGTTCAAACTAACGGTAATTCAACCCTGGGCATTGCTGATATCCCGAGCCACAGAAATCATTTGTGCTCTCAACGCTGAGAACTGATAACAGCTCTCCCAGCTCCCACATCTGGAGCTCTGGGTTTGGTCTGTACTGTAGAGCTCACCCAAGACTCCTTTCATCTCCCTTTTTTACTGCAAGTAGTTGAAAAAAGAGGTGTCAGAGCAGTAGGATTTCTGATCTTTGCAGAAAAAGGAGGAAAAAATAAACACTGTAACATGTTATCTTGGAAAGCTCAGCTGTAAAACAGATTCTCTTGATATGCTTGAAAGAACTTGAGTGCACCCCCAGTACATTTGCAGATGACACAGAGCTGGGTGGAAGGGTGGATCTTCTGCAGGGCAGGAAGGCTCTGCAGAGGGATCTGGAGAGGCTGGATCCATGGGCCAAGGCTGGTGGTGAGAGGTTCAGTCGGGTGGAGCGCTGGGTCCTGCACTTGGGTCACAACCTAGTAGTGCTCCAGTTTTGGGGAACAGTGTCTGGGAAGCTGCCTGCTGGAAAAGGGCTCGGTGGGGGTGGTCAGCAGCTGAACCTGAGCCAGGTGTGCCCAGATGGCTGAGAAAGCTGATGGCACCTGGCCTGGATCAGCAGTAGTGTGGCAGCAGGACCAGGGCAGTGACTGCCCCCTGCGCTGGGCACTGCTGGCACCACACCTCAAATCCTGGGGTCAGTTCTGAGCTGCTTATGACAAGAAAGATATTGAAACCCTCAAATGCTCTTCTGTAGAAATCAAAAAGAGTTAAATTAACTCTTGCCCTACAGGTTTCCTTTTCTTCCTTTTTTTTTTTTTTTGTTTTTGTTGCCCAAAAATACTCATCAAGTCTCTACGCACCAAGTTGTAAACACTTTGGAGCAGCAGCTTTATAGTGATTGATTCTCTGAAAGTCTTCGCTGCTTAGTGGGAATGCATTTAGGAAAGTGAAAAGCTCCTAACAAGTCTATTTTGTCTGCCCAGTTTGTTGGGATATCAGAATTCAGGACATGAATTCTGTTCCTGTCTGAATATTGGTTTTGTGAATTACAAAGCACATATTTTGTTTTACCACTGAAGTTATGAAAAGAAAACCACCCAAACCAACAGAAAATTACTGTGCTAAATGACTACTGCATGGTAATGCCGTAGTTGTAATCATACCGCCGTGATCCTGGATTTTTTAATTTGATTTCAGGGATATAATTTCCCTTTATTTCTTAATCACAGCTGACCTGTTTCATGGTCTGGTTTGTCTGAGCTGTTACCGCATCATCACTTGTAGATACTAAAGTGTTTAATTATTGCTAATGTTCACAAAATGTCTGACTGTTTAAGATAAACTCTCCAAACAGCTCCTTTCCTCTGTACTGCAACATAATGTGTTTTGTCTGAGTGTGTGTGTCTGAGTACAGCAGGATTTCCCTAACCGTTGCTGTTTAGTCTCTGAATTTTTCAATATTGTGGTTTGCTACTATATTCATTCTCTTTTAGTTCGATTCTTGTACTGCTGCAGATAAATGTTGCTCTGTTTTCAGCCCCATATGATTCTTGCTCTGTCTACAGGGAACTACATTTAAATAACAACCTGTTACGAGTTTTACCTTTTGAGCTGGGAAAACTGTTCCAGTTACAGACTTTGGGTCTGAAAGGTATTGCTGCTTTTTTCTTGGTATCTGTGCTAGTTTAGTGATACTGCTGCTCAGTTGTAGTGGCTGTAGTCTGCTAGTTCATAAAATGTTACTGATTAGCAATCCCAGATGTAGCTGCTCACTCCACATTTATAAATACTGTTACTTAGGGATTATTTAGAAAAATAACAGGTTTGGCAGAGCAGTGCCCATAGAAAGAGGTTTGCTTTTTTTTCTGCAGAGTGAGCAGAAGCTTTCTGTTGCTTGCATAGGGGTTGAATGCAGTTCTGCTTTAACTAAGAAACAGTCTGTGGTTAACTGTGGTACATCTCCAGCCAGAAAGGGAACATGCTTTGTACAGCTGCAGGGTACTATGTTGTTTATGCAAGCAGCAACTTTAAGTCTTTTCCCAAATTTTTTTTCCCTCTGAACCGTATGGATTCTAGCTATAAAATTGCTGACCTTGGGGAATTTCGAGTCACAAAATCAGAAGCACTGAGAGATATAATACCTCTAAACACTGTTAAGTCTCAAAAATCTGTTTATCTCCCCCTTAAAACTGGGCAATTGCAGTGTGTGTTGTCCATGACAACTCTTGCAATCTGCTTATGTTTGGCAGATGGCAGAGTCTGCTGAGATCTGACTGTCAGATCAACTGCTGGTGGATGTTTCACGCCAAGCAGAGGTGGCTCCCTGTGCTCATCAGCTCTGCCTGTTGTACCACACAAGTTCTTCACTGCTCTTAGTCCGAGGACCACCTTTGGGGGTGCTCAGTCCCAAGGCAGCATCAGTAGGGAATGTTGTTAAACTTCATTAGGGCTGCCCACACGTCCAGGGTTTTGTGGGGTTGAAGACCTGAGATCTGAAACCCCAAAGTAGTTCATAGTTGATCCTGTCTCCAAGATGTCAGCTTTCGACACTGATATGCAAGTCTGTAGTAGTTCTGTGTATTTTATTCAATATTCCTGTGAATTGGTTTGTAGGAAACCCACTTACACAGGATATTCTGAACCTGTATCAGGAACCAGATGGGACACGAAGGCTACTGAACTATTTGCTTGATAATTTGGCAGGTACTGCAAAAAGAAGTAAGTGATCATTCTTAAAACATTTATTTCTGCTGTGTAAAATAAATGTGATTATCATTTGTTGTATCTCTGTTTTAAAATGTTCCCATAGTTTCGACAGAACAGCCACCTCCAAGATCTTGGATTATGTTGCAAGAGCCAGACCGTACAAGACCAACAGGTACTGTAACACCTCAAGGATTTCTCATTTCTTCTGTTTTCCTTTTAATGAAAGCTGTTGATCTTTACTGGAAAAAAAGTTAATGCTTAAATTAACCAATCATCTCTGCAGTGCTGACCAGCCAGCTGAAGTCATTCTATCCCAACTGGAACACCTGCTCCAGATTTACCCATCTTTTACTCTAAAGTAATTTATTTTTAATTAACATTCCCCTCACAGGAATTGAAACTGTTGTCCACAATTAGTTAAATAGTGGAATTATAACAGGCTTAATTTAACATTTGTTGAAGAATAAAAAAGTGGAAGCATTTGAGCATGATTTCAAAAAAGTGTAGAATTGTTTTCAGTAACCAGGGTATCATCCTTGATTCAGCATTTTTGTTGCTGTTGGGATTCAGGTCATGTTTAATTCTTCACTATTTTTTTTTTCCTGCATAAATTGTCTAAAGTACGGCCTTTTCTATTTACCTGCACACCAAAAATCTTAGTCTATTTCTCAATTATTGCAGTGTCCTCTCTTTCAGGACTGATGTACATTACTTTCTCCTGTTATTAAGGTGATTGCTTCAAAGACCATGATGCAGCTTCTATTTTGCTGTCACCTGTTTGTTTTCAGAATGCTGGACTTTGACCCCAGTCAGCCCAAGACTCTTTTCCTCAATTTTCTATATCTTCAAACGATGGTCTTGTTTCTTTTTTCTACATTTGAGAGGAGCTTCCAAGTATCTCGTTGTTGTACTTCAAATTCTTTAAGTGCTTTTTAAAAACAAACCCAGAAACCCAACAAAACAACCCCCCAAACCCATGCTGCTGGATTACCTGTCAAGTTGCCCCAGACTGTCTCATTATTACTCCTGTTTCACATGAATACAGAGAGGAGATATTTCTTGTCCTACGCCTGAATGGCTTTTTGAATGGCTTGTGGAAATACTTGGGGGGGGTTAATTCGCCTACACTTTTTCTTTGTGTGAAAGGATCCTTACCCTGCCCATGGATCTGTTACAGTTTGTAGTGGCAGTAATTAAGGTAGATTTTAAAGAATCTAATTGTAGACTTGCAGACCTTTGTGTAGCTGGCAAATATAAGTGTTCAAATACACTTTGTTTTGGGCTTTTCACAGTACAGCACCACTTAGCATAAAACACGTTTGTCTGCTCTTTACTGCATTAACCGTATTAAGGGGGGGGTGTTTGTTTCCTAATTAAATGCTAGAAGACAGCTGCCATAAGTCCAAACATGTAATTTGTCTCCCTAGAAGAACTAACAATTTTTTTTAGCACAGATACACATGCTGTGTTTTGGTTGAAACAAATGAAGCGTGAATTGATAAATTTACAGAAGACAAAAGTCAAGAACATAATTGTATATTTTTTTTAAATCTATCAGTGTGTAAGTAAAGTTATTGTTCTGCAGCCTTGTTCTCTGTCATGTGCTACAACGTCCTCTGTGACAAATATGCCACCCGGCAGCTGTATGGCTATTGTCCATCCTGGGCCTTGAACTGGGAATACAGAAAAAAAGCCATTATGCAGGAAATACTGAGCTGCAATGCTGACATCATAAGTCTGCAGGTAAAAAAATACACCATTATTTCTTTCCCTTTTCTATTCCCGTGTGCTGGTTTCTTCACATTAAGTGTATTTATAGTAAACGGTCTGTTTTCAAAACCTCCTGCAAACAAAAGAAAAAAGAAGTGATGTTTAGAACATTATTTGTTGTTTGACATCAAAAGAAGGCTCTCAGCCCCCGCAGTTGGAATGGGAACCAGCAGCCCCTGATCAAAGCAATGTTCGTGGGGGTGTCTTTGTGCCTGTGTGTGTATGTGGGGCTGTAATTGACACATTTTCAAATAAGAGGCTTGAGATAATCATAACTCCAGGGATTACAGAAATTCATTTATATTTTCTTAAAATAGGGATATTGCTCTTGAATTTGCATTCTCTGATGTACTTAATTCTTAGATTTTTTTCCCCTTAAATCTAATTTGAAAGTGATTTACACTTCTGAAGAGTCTAAATAATATCTGTCTTCTATATTTTGCTAATAGTACGTTCATGCTGTGCTGCCTTAACTTTACAGGAGGTTGAAACGGAGCAGTACTACAGTTTTTTCCTGGTAGAATTGAAAGAACGTGGCTATAATGGATTCTTCAGTCCAAAATCTAGAGCTAGGACAATGTCAGAACAGGAAAGAAAACATGTTGATGGTTGTGCAATATTTTTCAAAACAGAAAAGTAAGTGATGTGGTTTGCTAAACCTTCTTTGTTGTCTCTTGCTGTCTTTTACATAATTTCTCAGGTCTGTCTATAGCTTAAACAGTTTGGCTTTAGCTGCCCTTCTGTAGCCAGGCAGGGTTTCATGCAGAGCATTCCTACCCCTGGAAAGAGTGGTTTGTACAAGAGAGATCGTTCTGCGTGGAACTAGCAATAAAACATTTAACCTTGAAGGTTAAGCTGGATGAGATTTCATTCTGTTTGAGCAGTGCTGGTTGGGAGTTCACTAAATTATACTTCACTTCTTGAGTGTGTGTGTCCCAACCATTAGGTGGTAATAATAGAAAACGAAGGAAATAGTGAAAAATTAAGCAGATTTTCTTGTCTCTTTTTTTTTGAGTAAAGGAATTTATAATCCCCCAAATTGCTGAAGTAAGGCCTCGGATGACATTGACTTTTTGATACATTAGCCTTTGGTAAAGCAGACAACAAGGTATCACTGCAGGCTTCTGTAAAAAACCCTATTCGTTTAAGAGCTGCAGCACTTACTGGTTGTGTCATATTGCACTTGTACAACTTCGCATGTCATGGTAATAATGTCCCTTGCTGCTTCCAGTCCTGTGTATCCACAAGTAATATAGGTGCCAGGTTTGATACCTAGTGGCTTTGAAAATTATTTAGTCCCTCTCTGTTAAGTCTGCATATTTCAACTAGGAACAGATGCAGAGTTAGAAACAAGCATGACTTTTCTGAAATACACCGCTCTCTCTCAACGAAATGTTTTAATTCTAACTGAGGTACTATAATAAACTACATGAAAATTGCTAGGAAAACTCTGTCCCTTGATTTCAGTGTAGGATTTTATGAAATGATTTGACTGGCTGAGATTTTAATGCCATAAATGTGTTTGAGCTTTAATTAAAAGGAGAATTACTGATAACATTTCCTGCTGAAAAAACATTTATATGATGTTTTTCTTTCAGATTTACTTTGGTTCAAAAGCATACTGTTGAGTTCAATCAACTAGCAATGGCAAACTCAGAAGGTTCGGAGGCTATGCTGAACAGAGTTATGACAAAAGATAACATTGGAGTTGCTGTTCTGTTAGAACTGCGAAAGGAATTGATAGAAATGTCATGTAAGTCTCATTTCATTTATTTTTTTAATAGATGGTATTTTGTAAATGAAAAAAAATTACTTTTGTCATAGTAAACAAGAGAAACTAGGTTCTGCAGGTGAATTTGGCTTTGCAGATTGTATGTTCAGACAAATTTATTTCCAAAGAGGATTTGGGGGAAAAGTCATATTGCTTAAATGCTGAAGTGGGTTTTTTTTCCCACTTGTATTTTTAATGAAAAAAAAAGATATGAAGACTTGAGTTGGAGTGATTTTGTTGTTTGGTTTTGGGTTTTTTTTTCTTAAAATTATGCACGAGTACCAAAGAATCAGGTGGTGTTAGTTGGATGTTTCTGGATCATGTACCTGCATCATTTGAACTTATTTTCTTTACTGTCATGCTTATACAACCTGTTTGTTCTGCCCTGTCATTCCTAATTTAGGAAATGTAAATTGGCTTTGTAAGTATCACAGTGGGAACCTACTCGACCTGTGTTAATATTTATCCAAATGATATTTTATTAATTGAGATCGTAGCAAACAAGCCTTTTAAGAAACACTTCTAGCAAGAGAGGTAACGTCGAATGTGGATAACTTAGAATACAGAGCTCGCTGCCTAATGAGATACAAACAGAGCCTGTTCGCTATCATAGCCTCAGGAAAGCTGCTGTGATTTTTTAGAACAACACTATTTGCCTGTAATTAGGATTATCTGTTACTTATGTTAATTTTCAGTGAATACAAAAGTATTACATGTAACAAGATAGTCTGTTAATGGTCTTGAATGTGAAATATCATTCCTAATGCTTTATATCAACTAAACTCCTCTTACATTTAAGAAGTGTTTATCTGACCCTCTTCATTCATGGTATTGACCCTCTTGAAGTCACACTGGTATTTTATTTTTTTGTCCCCTCAAACATTTTGCTTAAACTTCTGTAATAGTGTTTTCTGTTGCTGATTTTAAATAAATAACTGGTTTTAAATTTTAGCTGGAAAGCCACATCTTGGAATGGAAAAGCAGCTAGTTCTTGTAGCTAATGCACATATGCATTGGGACCCAGATTATTCTGATGTGAAGCTGGTTCAGACTATGATGTTCCTGTCCGAGGTAAAGAACATTATTGATAAAGCTTCTCGTAGTCTCAAACCTGGTGTTTCGGGAGAACTTGGAACCATTCCACTTGTACTGTGTGCAGATCTCAATTCTCTACCAGACTCTGGTAAGAGTTCTATTTCTTATTCTTTAAACTGTTTCAAGTGTGTGAGAATTTAAGTGTTTCAACTTAGAGAATGCATTGTTTGATACTATAAGCTCTAGAGGTACTAAGGGAAGAGGAGGAGGAGAGAGAAAGTAGAACTGTTTCATTCGTGAGGGACCTTATTGCCTGTGCTGTAGTATAGCTGTGTCTGGTCTTTCAGAAGCATTTCCACTGTGATTTTTTTTCTTTTTGTTCCTGTGTTTTAAAATATCTTCCAAAAATAACTGAAAACGGGAGATTGTTACTGATAATTGGGTTTTCTTACTTTTAAGCGCGAAAAATAATTTTTTACCTTTAAATTTGCTACCATACAATCATTTTCTGTAATGTTTTAGCACTTCTAAAATGCAATACATCCCCTTCAGAAGGGGACTTTTCAGAGGTCTTTACTAACATGGAACTTTGTTTCTTGACTTGGTGGCAACTTTATAAAGTGCAAAAAAAGAACACATTCAGTGACTGCCACCTTGGCTTTCTCAGGTACCCAGCTGAAGTGCTGTACTCAAGAGCCATCCTTCCTTCTTACTGCTGGTTGTTCAATGTAATAATCTCCATTCCTGGTGCCCTTCCTTCGGGCCTCATCTTGGCAACTCTTAACATCTGTTAGGGCTTTAAGGAGCAGTTCCTGCTCAGCAGTAATGGGAACGTGATTCTTTTTGATCCCAGGAAGGCCAGTATCCCTAGTGGTGATTGCAATGACCAGTTCATGTGTCTGGTTGTGTCTTCAGAACAACTAACTGCTTCTTTTACCTTCCAGAACTTTAACACAGCTATTCTGAAATCGAGGCACAATCATAGTTTTCTATGACATAAATCTAATCAATTTGGCTTTGCAGCCTCTTTAAAGTTAATTTCTTTTGAAGCAGTGTTTCAGAAGTTGGCTTTTTTGCAACACTTGGCTGAAGAACATTGAATGGCAGGACTGAGCATAAAAGCAAGAAGAGGCAGCCAATAACTAGCATCGATAGAATTTTACTTCTGATTTTTTTTCATCTTCCCCTTCCCAACCTATTCCTTATTAACCTCCTCGTTTTTTCTAATCAAAGCATGTCTCTTTGTTCTAGGTGACATTTGCTCTTGATATACGTATACATTGCCCTGCAGTATTTTAAAAGAACTGCTGCTGATTGTACTGTGTATTGTTAAGGTTTTGCTTATATAAAGCCTAAAGTTGCATGTCTGACTTCCAAGTACCCACCACACACACTTACTTGCTGAATGCTTGTTAATGCCTTCTTGTTTGTAATGTGTCTCCTCATAGGTGTTGTTGAGTACTTGAGCACTGGTGGAGTGGAAACAAACCACAAAGATTTTAAGGAACTGAGATACAATGAAAGTCTTACTAACTTCAGCTGTAATGGAAAAAATGGGACAACAAATGGAAGAATTACACATGGTTTCAAGTTGAAGAGTGCCTATGAGAATGGTCTAATGCCTTATACAAATTACACATTTGACTTCAAGGTAAGAACTTGCTTATATTTTGGAAAAGTTTTTCATTTTCAAGTGTAACTAATGTGATTTGCTCTATGAAGTTGTTATATAAGTTCATCTGTGTGGCTAAGTTCACCAAGTTTATACTTAAAACACGACAAACTAGAATGCCCAACACTTTCAGTCTCCTAGAAACCATCTTATTCCTTTTAGTAACTTACAATAGCTTTGCAAGCGTTGGGGTGCTCTTAACCTTCCCTGTAAACAGTAAGAGTTTGTGTTTTAATACTCCGAGCTAAATGACAGGGGCACTTCAGGTGTCAACTGCAGAGAAGTAATCCATGGCGCTTCTGGAAAACTCTCAGGTTTTTGTTGCCCAGGGAAAACAAAAGATGGTTTTTTTCTTCTTTAAAATCTGCTAAATGTGATTTGAAGCTCTGTAGGAGGTTGGAAATTGAAACCCACAGAAGCATAGCAGAAGTGATAAAGGGTGGCCTTTTCTTTTGTTTCCCTAATCTATATTGAGCATCCCACGGGATACAGGGAGAAGAAATCTCCTAAACTGAGGATGTGCTTTAGAGAAGGAATGGGATGTTTCATTACTCGTAACACTGCGCTCACCTCTCGTTTGGAAGAGTAACTTGGGACAAGAATAAATTACTAACAGTAATCTTTTTTCCTCTCTTGTTTTAGGGTATTATTGATTACATCTTCTACTCTAAACCTCAGCTAAACATACTTGGCATTCTTGGACCTTTGGATCATCATTGGTTAATAGAGAACAATATAAGTGGTTGTCCACATCCACTCATCCCTTCTGACCACTTCTCACTTTTTGCACAACTGGAGCTTTTGCTGCCTTTCCTGCCTCCTGTAAATGGAATCCATCTCCCTGGCAGGAGGTAGTCAAATACATTTTAGAGGGCAACCTCAATCTAACTTGTACAATTGTAAAATCTGAATATAGAGGAGTGAGGTATGGCCAACAGGGATTTTTTTTCTTAATAATCTTAATCTTAAATCTAATTATTTGCTAAAGACATAGTAAAAGCCAGGTGCTATCAACAGACACAATTCTGAGCCCAATATACTTTGTATACTGTTCCACAGCGATTGGTGCATTTGCACCTTTCTTTAATACGTTACAATTAACCTTCCTGTTTCTTTTCTCCAACGTGACATTTTCATGCCTTGAAATAGGGAATTGTTATACAGTGTATTCTCTTTGCACAGTTATCTGTAGCACTACTTTTTTGAGGCCAGTAGGAACATCCACAGAACATTCTCCGTACTTCACTCCCTCCTTTTTCAGACTTGTTTGTAAAATATAGAATTTGAATTTAGCCTTTATTGATTGTATATGAACAACAGAAAACCTGATTTATGAGATTTTGTACTTTAAAAAAAAAAAAGAAAAATCAGATTTGGAAAATGATTGTATTGTAAACTAAGGCTAAATTTTTATCTGTTTTCATGTGTTATAAAGGCCAGCGTGTAAAAGAGGTTGTCACAGGTTTTCTCTGCTAATGATTTGCACTGTTAGGGTTTCGTTAGCCCTTTTATACTACTTTTTAAGTTCAATTGAGAACGTTGCTTTCAAAATCCAAACCTATAAAATCTTAATATCTTACAGAGATAACGAAATACATTCTATTTCTGATTAAAAAAAAAAAAAAAAAAAGAGGCATAGAGTTCTCGCAGAACAGATAAGCTGACCAGTGAATCTAAGTAGACCTGTATGGATTAAACGTTATTGCTGATGTGTATACACTCAGACATTTTCTCATCTCTAACTTTTGAAGTAAAATCTAGGGATACTTGTGTACAGCTTCTTCATTTCTGTTTTAAATATTTGTCCTATCTCCACTGTGCCTGCTTAAATTTGTTCTCAACTAGCACTGCCTGTGCATGCAGAGAGATCCTGTGCATCCTCTTTTATTTTTTTAAATAATGTTAACACTTGTGAAAATTTTATGAAGATACTTTTGTATAAGCTGTGGCATCTTTTTTTCCTTTGTGAAGCATTGAATATCACACTTTGGAACATGTTCAGGTTATGGGTACACAGTTTCTAGCTTCTAATGCCCATGCACTGCTTCTTTCAGTGTCATTGCACAGTGCCGTTTTTCCCACTAAGAGTTACTATCATGTGGATTCTCTTTCGTTTGTGTGTTCCTCAGTTTCTGAAAGTATAATTCCTTGAAGATAAAAACCTAGCCCTACATTTTCTATTAATGAAGCAGTGTAAGATAAATGCATTTTCAATACAGGTCCCAAAGACAATTCTTCAGATCATATTTTAAAGTGACCAAGTCTTATTTTAAAGTGTCAAGCAAGACTGAAGTTACAGTGTACCCTCAGTGCCATTTGTGTCATGAAGCCAAGTATATAACAGCTTACAAGTTTAACTTGTCTATTTGTATCCTAAAAAGGAGAATTCATCATCTCCTTAAACTAATACAACTTGAATAATCAAATGTAAAAAAGAAAATAAATTAATAATGGAGATAGAGCTTGGTCTTAAACAGCTTTTGTTTCAGCTGCGGGCAGGGAAGCAAAAGGACACTGAGCATTAAGAGAAAACTTTCTAAATATTGTGAATTTTTTATATATAAGAGAGTGAATTGGTAATAATGGTTCAAAATTTTATTGAAAAGTAGTCAGCACACAAGTGTGCTCCAACCGTTCTGTTTTAAGCTCAAAGTAAAAATTACAAACAGTTCGGATGTGTAAAATGTACATTTTAAAATTTCAATACGAGGAATTTTGATCTTGAATCCTTGTCTGGGACCTGATCTCTTGGGGTTATCTTGTTTTGGTTTTAGTTGTAAAAACACCAAACATGTCCAGTTTATAATCAGTACATTGAAATGCTGGTAGTATTGCTGTAGTAGATTTAATGCGTAGTGTTATTTTTTTTCTGTTTGTTTTTTGGGGTTTTTTTGTAAAGTGTGAATAAAAGGTGTTTTACTCATGTTTCCTTAATGATGTCTTGGTAATGTACATCATGACAATTTCCAGTAATGATGAGCCAATTTAGCTTGTCAGACTAAGCAAACTATTTTTCTTTTCTTGATATCTGGATTGTGTAAGGAGTCCAGTAAGCTTTACAGAAGGGGAAGGGAAGCACTTACTCATTTTGTATTTTTTTAGAGGGGGATAATTTACTTTAATAGATGCTGGAGCTTGAGTGCACTTGTTAGATTCTAAAGGTTTGAGCTTTATCCAGTATGTGTTCTCCTCTATTGCTTAGTCTTTAAAAATATTTGAATTTATGACAGCATGTGAAAATATGGCCCCTTGTGCTTTTGGAGACACAACTGTTCCTGCTTAGTCACCTTATGGTCTAAGGGTCCATTTGAAATAACCATTTCCTCCAGCTTTTATAGTAGTCCATCGGGTCCTGATTGAAAACCCTCTGAATCCATTGAAGACACTCCTTTGACTTCACTGGGTTTTAACTGGACTGCAGCTGTGACTCGGGGGCTGAAGGAAGGAAGGAGAAATGTTTTGAAAATAGGGAAAGACCAGATGGCACCAAAACAGAGCTGAGATAAACTTTGTCAAACAATCTTTCAAAGAAAATACATTCTCGTGTCAAACAAATCTAACTCAAAAGTCTCAATTTCCAGCTATAACATAGAATAAGGCAATAAACCGTGTCTTCACAAAATCAAAATGTTTGCTTCATAGTTTTTAACATGAAATGGTTATTTGCAATATTTTTATTCGAGGTGGTTTTGGGTGTTGCCATAATGTACCTTCAGTGTTCTTGTTGTAAAAGCACATATAGCAAAAGTCACAGAACATCCTTGGGGTTGAAAGGATTTATTTAGGTAAGGCCAGGCTTTTTTCCACTTAAAGTACACTCTGCCATATCTTTTCTAGTTTTATTTACATTTACCAAGAATTCTGGGTGTGAAAGTGTAAATTGAACTACACCTTTAACTAAAACAATTGTTTAGAGTACAAGACTAATACCACAAGTTACTGCATTTAACATAACACAAGTAGGGGGGGGAAAGAGCATATAAATTGGTGTGTGTTGTAATTATTTTGTCCTTTTAGCAGCTTTAAATTAAAGGTAAATTTGGCTAGCATTTGACTGAACCGATTTTAAGAACATTGTGTGCATCTTTGATGTAACTTCAGCAAATCTCGTAAGGTTGTTTTTTTTTTTTGAGCAGGCTTAGCAAATAGCTTATGCTTTGCTTTTTCAACCGTGCAAAACCTGTATGAAAGACAAAATAATTGCAACACCGTTGTGGGGGAGGGGGAAAAAGAAAACTAATTACACTGTAAAACTTTGAAAAGTTCAGTTAACCGCTTCAGTAGCAAAGCCTTTCTCATCCAGCCGGACACAGTATTTTTTAGTATGTTAACTGCTATTCTTTTCTTTTGGTTGCATAAATTTGTAACACTTAAGTGTCTTGGTATGTTTAAGTAGTGTCTAAAATAGAATATCTTAGTCTTTATTCACAGTACTTCTGTATAATGTGTAATGCACTGGACTAACTCTTGTTTACCATTCATGTAACAAAAACCAGCACATTATCTGCACTAAGCTCAAAGAATGTTGCATTTGTCTATAGGCAGCTCTTCAATAAGATAAATGGGAAACTGAATATGGTCTGATGGTAAACAAGGGCTTTTACTGTTCTCTTCAGTGGAACTTTCTTCTTGGTCAAATTTTAACTAGTTAGTATTATATTTATATACAGGGTCTTCTTTTTCTTTACCAATGTATTTTCCTACTCATAGCTGACCAATAAATCCAGTATCTGTTTCAAACCTTCTTGAAGTCTAATTCATATTTTAACTTGATTCCTAAAGCTCTGTCTCAAGAGTTACACATACAGCCAGAGTGAGGTGTGTCGAGGGTATGATGGAAGCAGAAGGAACTTGATAATCCCAGAAAGATCTTGCCGTGCTTCCTGTTACTTTCTAGATCTGCACACCAGAAATCTGCTCCAGTCCGTTGGGTTTGGATTGCAAAGTGAAGGCATGATCAGTGATGCCTCCAGAGCTTGTGGAGAACCCTGTCCAAACTTATTCAGAGCTCACCCCCTTGTCTTCACAGCTGGCCACCCTCTGACTTTGCAGCTCAGTCTGTAAGGTCGGTCGTGCAGTGGCGGTTTTGTCTCGGTTCTGTACACCCCGCTCCTTCCTTCCTCTTACTGCTCCAGAAGCACAAAGTAGCCTTGGGGTCTGACAGCAGGAAGGGATTCAAACACTCCGTTACTTTACTGTGGGAGGGGAACAAAGTGAAGACTTTTTCCATCTTCTTTTTCAGGAATGAGATTCACTTGCCATTGGTGTAGTTTCATACCACGTTCCTTCTCTGCGGGTGCCTCTGTCTCAGTGTCTGTGTAACGCTGCAGCCTCACCACGTCTGGTGTGATGCTCCCATCACTGGCAGCAGCAAACATCAGACACCTGAGCGCGTGTGTGTGTGTGTAGCACTGAAGCACCCAAGGCCTCTCCTGGCACTACTGCCCTCCTCAGAGCCCATGTTCAGTGTGTTGGTGCTGCTTTGCTATGAAATAAATGATCTAGTTCAGCGGACCCATAAATACCACAGGCCCCCCCAGCACGCTCAGCTTGTTTGTAGGTTTAAAATGTGCTGTCTCGAAGCAGCTGTAAGTCCCCAGCAGTGTGATGAGTCCATTGCAGGCCTAGCAATGATTTTTCTCTTTGGTTTAGTCTCGTGGGTGAGATGTTAATTCCCATCACATTTGCAGGATCGCCACTAGATGGTGTGGGAAACACAGGCTTCAGCTGCACGCAGCCTGAACCTGTTTCGGTGCCATGCGCAAAGTGTGGCTTGTAGAATTATTTTTAAGAATGTTTGTGGAAATTCAGGCCCGGGGATGAACCTTTTCTATTGGCAGCAGTTGGTTTGGTAACATCCATGCCAATTAATACTGGATTTATAAATCCAGCTGTCATGACGGGCATGAAAAGGACCTACTTGTTCCCCAGTGACAAAATCATTCATTAGGGCCTTCCCTTGCTGCATTCATCTACTTAATGTTATGTTTTCAGATGAGTACAGTTGTTACATGGTTCCAGACTGGAGTTTAAAAGCTCCTAAATAGTATCTGCAAACCTGCCATGTAAGTATGGGGAGAGCTGTTGGTAGGGAAACTGCCAAAATTAACAGGGAGGCCAGTGTCCTTGTCAGAGAATGTACAGAGAAAACAGCATCTCTCCCTCAAAGGCAAAGACTGAGCTGACCTTGTGTCCTGTCATCCTCAGCCAGGTCAAAGAAATCTTGTCTTTCCTTAACTTGCAGTAAAATAACTGCAGCTGTTTTAATAGCATTGACTACACAATCTCTCTGGACAGACTCTGGTTACTGGTCCTTCCTACCCCTTGTCCACTGGCTCTTCAGTGATCGAAAAAAGTTGGATTTGGGCCTTCTAGGGTGAGAATTTCCCAAATCAGAGCAGTTGATTGTGTGGCTTGTCTGTTCTACTGGCACTGGTGAAGCAGAAGAACCTTAAAACCTGTGGAATGGAGCCCAAAGAGAAAGAGGAAAGGAGGAGACACAGGAAAGGGTAAGTGGAAAGGACAAGACTATGCCAGGTACATGGAGTGACCTTTTGGGAAAAGCCATGCTTCACTAAAAGGTGAGTGTTCTGCTTATTTTCTTGCATTTCATCCTCCCTTCCTAACCCAAAGGCAGTAATTGTTTGCTTTCTAAATGTTCCCTTACTCTGTATAGAAAGCAGTACATCTAATTAAAGCTAATTATAGGGATCTTTGGTACACTTTAATATTTTCTTATTCCAAAATAAGCCTAATGTTCTGGCAGATTATCAGTTTTTAAAAGATAAGACAGTATATTTTGGTTAAATCTTCCCGGTATATCAGTGGACAGTACTGATTTATTTAAGAAACGCTAGATGTTTATTTTTAAAAAGCACACACTACAGAAAATAAAAACATATATCCCCTCCTCCTGGGTTGTAGTGACCACAGAGATTTAATGAACACATCATAGCCTTGATGAGCCTACCCTTTTTTTCTTCTAGTGTAAGTTTTCTCTGCAGTTTTCTGGGCTCTGGGAAACATGCCAGGCTCCAGGGGCTGTGAGAGTTCTTCGTGGCCAGCGTGGTGGTGGGGTGCTGGGAACCCAGTTCTTGCTGCACTCGTGCGTTCACGTGGGTCACGGGGTGCGTGTGCTGCCAGCCTGGAACAGCTGCTGCAGTCTCACAAATGTGAATTACTGGTTACTGTGCAAAGGGAACCAATGGAGATAGAGTGAATATTTGCCTTGGTTAATGCCTCTGAAAACTGAGCTCCAGGGGAAACCTCATCCCACTCTACAACTCTCTGGAAGGAGGCTGCAGCCAGGCGGGGGTTGGCCTCTTCCCTCAGGTAACCAGCAACAGGACCTGAGAAAATGGTTTGTCAGGAAAGGTGTAGGTTGGATATTAGCTTTCCCTAGAAAATTTCTTCGTGGAAGGGGTTGTCAAGCATTGGAACGGGCTTCCCAGGGAAGGGGGGGAGTGGCCATCCCCTGGAGGGATTTAAAAGGCGTGTATCCATGGCACCTGGGGATATGGTGGGCTTGGCAGTGCTGGGCTCTAATGGCTGGACAGTTTTCCAGTGGATAATAACAACTACACCCAGTATAAAGTCTACATGCATTGCCCAGTGAGAGAAAATCAAATCAGACATGCTTATCCTTCAACTGCTCTTTGATTTGCAGTTTCTGACCTCACACATTTATGTATTTTCATGTCCTTTGCAGTGTTTTCAGTTGGTGTGTGAGGCAGCTGAAGGTTTTTAGTGCCTTAGCCACCCTCTGAGAGGCTGTACCCCTGTGTTAGTGGGGGCTGTGCCTGCTAATGCTTGCAGGGAGTAAACTAGGATTATTTCTGGTGTAAATTGAGGTAATAGACTACAGGAAGGGTTGGGATTACCCCGTGTAACATTTTCTCCCTCAGGTGGAATCATTTATCCACAGACCAGTGAGGGAAGAGGGAGATGAACAAAAGGAAATTTGGGTCTCGGCCCAAGACAGCCAACAGGAAATTTTCCATTGACTCCACCGGGCTTTCACTGGGAAAACATAATCAGGAGTACAGAAAAATGAAGTCACCACGTGTGCACGTGGAACAGGCTGTCTTCCCTGAGACCTGTCCTAACCCCCTGCAGCCCTGCAGGCACGAGGGCAGTGTTTGACCTGTGGCACCCAACACAGGATTCACATTCCACTGGGCTGAGTTTGCATTTTTGCTGCGTCCAGTGCCGAGTCTCTGGCATAGCTGTACAATTTAATTAAGCTTTCAATTTGATGGTGTGAAAACTGCAGTTTCAACTTGTTACATCATCCTCAGGAGCCAGCCAGCCTTTCCCTTACATTTGTCCCTGTATTACTCATGTCCTGTAGGAACTGGTGAAATGAATAAAGAACTACCTGCCACTGCAACACGTGTTCCTCTTTTACCTCTGTGATTCTTTGCTGGCTCTGAAAAATCTGTTTCTATATAATTATTTTTTTTCTTATATGTTTGGCTAATCTTACAAATCTTCTTCCCCTAAGTAGGAATGATTCCCATTCTAGAGAAAGCAGAAATAACTCCAAAAGCCAGTGACTTGTTGGAGGTCCTGGGTGTCTGGGTGGTGGAGCAGGTCACACCTGTAGTCCCCAGCTTGGACTCTGGAATTGCCTGTACTCCCTCTTGTCCTGCAGGTGAGAGTCTCATCCCATGAGCTGAGGGACTTTAGAAAGGGTAAAACTATTCTGCATTCAGGCAGATCAAATGGTCTGAGGAGGGCACAGAGCCATGGCCTTGTCCTGCTTGGAGTTCCTCTCCACAGCAGGGTGAGCAACGTGCCTTCAGTCTGTCAGGTGGGTCGATTCCCTCCTGTCCCCAGGAAAAGGAATGCGTGTGGTGCAGTGCTTTGTTTTCATAGTGATTTTAAAAGTACTGTTCTGCTGGCCTGGAACACTCTGTACAAGGTTCTGAGAGTAACTCTTAAATATATCTGCAAAGGCCCTGATCCATAAAGATACATAAGTCTGTGTTGTCTGTTGAAGTACGGTGGAGCTGAGAGACCTTGGGAGCTCGTGTGGGTCAGGATGTGAGTGCTTGTACCAGGAGCAGTAAAATCTAAGAGTCCAACTGTTTTATTGTGGTCCAAGCAAAAACCACTTTTCTAAAAAAAAACCCAAACGTGTGACAAACTACCATGTAAATGTAGTGCTTGATACTGTTGGTGAGAAAGGAAAGAATTCTAATAAAGGCTAATTACAGTGTTTGGTTTGATAGCTGGGACCTCACAGCCCTTACAGGTCTCGGAGTCTGACAAAGTGGGACAGGCCATATTAGCCATTGCTATTTCTGGAAGAACAGAGAAAAGAGAAACAATAAAAACATTTTGAATTTCCTTTTGAAATTAAATTGCTAGAATTAGTATTAGATGCAACAAAATGTGTTGGGCAGGTTTGGGGAGGGTTTGTTTCTTTGTCGATTTTGGCAACAAATACAAAAATGAGTGGCTTCAAACTGACAGAGGGCAGGGTGAGATTGGGTATTAGGAAGGAGCTCTTCCCTGTGAGGCCCTGGCACAGGGTGCCCAGAGAAGCTGTGGCTGCCCCATCCTTGGAAATATTCAAGGCCAGGCTGGATGGGGCTTGGAGCAATCTGGTCTAGTGGAAGGTGTCCCTGCCCATGGCAGGGGGTTGGAACAAAAGGATCTTCAAGGTCCAGACCATTCTATGATACTGTGAACATTTTGAATACAATGGGCATCACAAATTTTGCCACGCCTAATGGGGTGATATTTAAATGCTGACATGTTTTCCTTTCTATCCTGTCTCCTCTGCAATGAACTGTAGGAAAGAGGCCTCGTCTTTGGGCACAGAATCCAAAGATTGCTGCTGCCTGTCTGAGATCACCAGGTAATTTTCTGTTGCCAGCATTAGCCTCAGCGAGGCTTTTCTCTCAGAATCCTGTTGTTGAAGACAGTGAAATTTAATGAAGTGAACCGATGTGCTCGGAGCAGCTGCACTGCCCTTGCTGTCACATGCAGTGCCTTGTGCCTTCTGGCCAATTGTGCCAGGAGCGCTTCTACGTGTCAGAAAAATGTGCAGAGATTATGGATGTTTGTCAGCATCTTCCTACTGAAAAACAGTCCAGGAAAAGGTTATACTGGGTGCCCCAGCCTCCACCTTCACCTCCATGGCAGCTCCCATCTTGGAGCGCCTGGTGCAGTGTCTGCCGACCTGGAGAGTGAACTCTGTTCCAAAATCCTGAGGATTTTGCTCCTTTTCTTCCTTGTTGCAAGACCCAATCTCTTCTGCTCTCTTTCATGGTAGAAACCATCACTGCCATCATCCCCCCGACACTGCCCTATAATACTGCTATTGGCTTTTGGATTCAGCTATTTACCCCACGTGTTTTTCTGGTTGACACTATTGTACAGTTATATAATTAATTTGGTTAATTATGCTTAGAAAAGGGTTTCAGGGTGGAGACACGACCAGCTCATCTGCAGCCAGTTTATTGTGTGGTTCATTCCCTTCTTGAGAAATTGTTGATCTGAAGCTTAGAGGCAGCAGAGAAAGGAAACTTTCATTTTCTGCCTTTAAAATGACAAGGAGAGGTTTTGCTGAGCGCTGTAGCATGGATCAGTTGTCACTTTGGTCTCTAGGACTTCCTAGAGCAGGCAATGCTTTATTATTCTAAGGGAAGACAAGACACTTTGCAATAGATCCTGCTATTTGCTTGTTGCTATAAAAAGACTGGGAAAGGGAGGTGGGGAGGAATCTGTTCTAAATCCAGCTGGTACCAGCTCAGCCCTTCAGGGAAGCACAACGCTTAATTTCTCTTGTATTTCTTTGACCCAGTTAGCATTGCACAAATGTTCCTGATCACAGGACTGTCTAATCCTCTCTTGAATCCCGCTGAATTTTATCTTGTTGACATCCTGCAGCAATTAATTCCAGGAGCTGACCCTGCACAGCAAGGAGGCTGTTTTGTTTGCTGTCTGTGTGCCCTTGCTCCAGCAAACCAGGTTTGAGCAGTGGCAGCATGGAGGGTCAACACAGAATTTGGTATCTGAGGCAGGGATGTCACCATCCCTCGAGGGCTGGGGATGCCTCTCACCCCACCACACCTGAAGGAAAGCTGAACGTGGACTAAGCAGCTCAAGTGTCACCACAGCTTGGCTGTGCTTTGTGTCACCTTGTCGTGCCTGAAGGAACAGGAGTTGTGATGTTTTGGAAAGTGCTGGGAGTGAGCCAGGCTGGGAGCAGCAGCAGAGTCCCAGCTGCAGCCTCTCTGGCCCATCCCCACCAGCTCTTCTGGGCAGGACCAGGAACTCGCCTGCAATATTTGTACCACCAAACTCTTCTTGCCTGCAAACGGTGCCAGTTGTTAGACACCCATCTGCCCTAAACTGGGGTCTGGAGTAGGACCTGGATGTTTCTGGATTCAAAACTGGGCATGATCGGCCTGTGCTTGCATTTGCTTCCCCTAAAAACCAGGTATATTTTTCACTGTTTTTCACAGCTGGCTCTGCTGTGTGCAAGGACCATGTGGATGTTCCTTTGCTCTTTGTGCAAACCAACCTCAATCTGAAGCTCCCAGCTCATCCCACTAATGAGGCTGGAGTGGCTCGTAGCTCAGCAAGTCAGGGGATGGCCTCTCTGTGCATTTACACAGCCCCCAGCTGAACAGGGCCTCGTGGGAGGCTGGCATTGCTAAGCCATGAAGGGCATTTGTGAGCCAATGTCACAATTTATTCTGTGCAGTTTTTGATGCTTCTGTAGCATGACCTGAGGGGGAATGTGAGGAACACCTGGAGCAAATTTGGTGTTTCTTGTGTAATTGCTTTAGAGCCTGGACACTTGAGATGTGGCATCTCCCTGTTCTGCAGCTGAGCTAGTGTAGCTCAGCCAGTGCTCATTGAGTGAGTTGGAAAGATATAAAAACATAAAATAGAATAATTAAGGTTGGAAGAGCCCTCTAAGATCATCGACTTCAGCGCAGCACTGCCAAACCCACTGCTAAACCATGTTCCCAAGTGCCACATCTACGTGTTTTTTGAGTACTTCCAGAGACAGTGGCTCCACCATTTCCCTTGGCAGCCTGTTCCAGGGCTCGACAACCCATCCAGAATTTTTTCCCAATATGTAATCTAAACCTCTCCTGGCACAACTTGAGGCCATTTCCTCTGGTCCTGCCACTCGTTACCAGTGTTGGAGAGACCAACCCCCGCCTGGCTACAGCCCCTTTTCGGAGAGTTTCAGAGAGCAGCCCAGCACCTCTGGTATAAACCATTTTCTCTCCCACCTGCTTGCCATCCAGGAACAAATAACAAAACGTTCAGCTAAGCACAGCTGACTTGCAAATGTCTCATCGTGCTGCCAGATGAGCTCTGGCAGTGTCCCTGCTGGCTCCTTCCGCTCTCCCCGTGCGTGACCACCCGCTCCGCAGAGCGGGGATTTGCTGATCCCGGGGGACAAAGCCACTGCAGGTGTGTGAGGCACAGGCAGATAAAGCCTTGTGGTTTACACACCGTTTTTGCTAAGCTCAGGGCTGATGGGCTTTCAGCTAGGTTAATTTAAAAGCAAAGGCAAGAGACAGTTGATACAATGCTAATACGCACAAATAAACTAATAATTTGATTTTCCTCATCAGCTGCTATTAGAAAGCCGTGCTTTAAATGCAGTGGAAAATTGTTCCCATTACAAGCCCATTCCAAAGCACTTAAAGGCTCCCTTTGATTTAAATGGCATTTGGTCAAACTTTATGTAGCAATAAGCTGGTATTCTAAAAATGCCCAGTTTTTCTACAGCTTTTTGCAACAGTCCTAGGAAGCGTTGCCTCCAGGACCATTAATTCCAGGAAGGCTGCAATTACCAGGAACAATATCTCTCTATTTACACAACATGTATTTTGCATCAGCTCTAGCTCGTGTCAAGCAAATTAGATTATACTTGAGAACCCCTGAGCATGGGGAAAGGCCACAAGCCCTCGATGTGGTGCTTCAGGGGTCATCCCTGCTGTAAACTGTGGCCCACATAAGTGGTGCCAGCCACAAAAACACACGTGGGGTCTTGTGAGCAAGGCAGAGAGCTGTGCCTGAAGACTCTGGCTCTTCAAACACAAGCAGAAAAGCTTTCAGCCATCATTTCAGAGCTCTCTTCTGCCCGTGATTACAGCTGCAAATAGAAAATACAAAACCCTTTGCCATTAATCACATTGCTGATGGTTCAGTCAAGGTTACATTCAAAGCTAAGGGATTCCTGCTTAGTCACTAAATGCAGTTTAACTTCATTCTGCACCATGAAAAATGAAATCAGTCTCCACTTAGGAAGGCTCAAAGTTAATTAAAATATGCCCTCAATGAGCAATTAGGCCCAAATGCAGGCACTCCAGGGCAGGGGGAAAGCCTGAAGCACCACCCACAAAGCCCCTGCTTTCAGCGGAGGCAGCCTGGGTTTTGCCTCGGGCTCAGGTCTGATCTCCTTAAAAGGTGGGAGCTTTAAGTTATCCTTGGAGCTTTAAGATTTGGATTTTTTTTTCTTAAATCAAAAATAGCTGCTTTAATCTTAACTTCAGAGTTAAAGACCTTTCTAGTAACTGATTTTGCTAACCTTGCTCACACCCCTCCTGCATCTCCCCGTTTGTGTGCGGCCCTTCGATCTGCTCCCACTCGTTTCTCCCATTACAATCCCTGGCTGAGAGAGCCCCATTCACGGCATATCCCTGTCTGTAATCACGCTGCACTGGCTCATATTTTAGTTTCTTATCAACATCTCTCTTGCTGGCTGTCTGCGTGGGCACGGAAAGGCCCCTCCTGGGGTGGGTGAGGCTCTCTGTGTTGTGGCTGCTGTAGGAGTTTCTGAGCAGCTCCTGCACTGCTCAGGTCTGATCACCAGAGAGAAGCTCGTGGAGCTGTTGCTTCCTCGTCTTTGGTTTCAGCTGATGGGTATCTTTGTCATTTAAAAGACAAGAATCTGAGTGAAGAGCGGGACAGTTTTCTTTCTGCCTCGCCATCTCTGGTTTGTAAATTCTGGTCATGACTTTCTGTGTCCAAATGCATTTACTGTTTGCAGCAGGGAGAGGCTGCATGATCATGCAAGCAAAATTGCATGTTAGCTCACAGTTTGCTTGTGAGCTGGATGTGAAGTCTGAGACTGAAAGCTGCCGGTGGGATTTGGATACCAATTCCCCATTCAAATTAATCCAAATCCCTTCGGCAGTTCTGACGATCTCAATAAATGAGATTTTTCTGCCAGTGACTTCAAATGCAGAGCCTGCCATGAGATTGGCCATGGAAGGCAGCACGGCTTTTATCTCTCTCTGTGACCTAAATTCCTAGATAAAGTTTTCTTTCTTGTCTGGAAGCACTTCTGAACAGGCAGCAACTTCTGCAGGCTTATCCTGACCAGTGATTCCTCAGGGGCTGTTCTGCAGAGAGGGAAAGAGGGGGAGCATTTTCTGATGGCCCAGGTGTGCATCCATGGGGTGAGCAGGCAGAAAAGTGCTGTATAACTACAGGCCACGTTATCCCACCCAACAGCATCCATTTTTTTTTCCTTTGGTAGGACTGCAGGCTCCCTCAGCAGCCGGGGGGCAGAGAGGCTGTGACAGGGGAGTGACAAGGCTGCCCCAATCCCCATCCCCTCCCTGAACCAGCCCAAACTGCATCTGCAGCAGGTGTGTGAGGTTGTACAGCTGCAAAACTGCCTTATCCAGGGAGCTGGTGCATATTTAATTGTGCGGTGATTTCACAAGGACCAACATGCTCATTTCCAACAGAGCTGATGGTGAAGAAGGTGAGGACTTTTTGTGCTTTTCAAAACAGGATTTAACGGAACCCAAATAAAAACAACCCTCCCTATCTGCTGCCTCCGTCCTGTGTTAGTCCAGGTTTTCTTTTCTAACCTGTCACAGCTTTTACTGCACAGCTGGAATTCCTCAGCCTGGGGCTCCCAGCCCTGCCACCCAGCATTCCCCTCCTGCTGGGAGCTGCCCTGCTCACTCACCAGCCCCACATTTCCCTCCTCGCTTCCCTGCCTTGCCACTCCTATGACCCAAATTTGCCCAAGCCTCTTTGTCTCCATCTTTACTGCACCCCAGCAGCTTTGGCTCCTCTTGCAAAACCCAGTTGCTTGAGTAGAACCTCAGGTTTCTCTAAAGAAGAAGTGTGGCTCCAGAAAGAGTCAGTTCACTCCAAAGCTTCTTCATTGCTCCAAACCTGGCTGCACCGAACTCCGAACTCCTGGTGCTCCATGGGCTCATAGCAGCTGCTGACGAGCAAACCTGGAACTAACACTGTGTTTTCAAATGCCCCCAGCTCTGAGCCCAACCCTGCCATCACCCCAGCCCCCACAGCCTGCTCCCAGTCCTGCATCAGAGGAGTTGGAGGCTTTTCCCAGTGTGTCCTGAGCTGCAGCTCTCATTTGCTCCTGCGTCTCTTTGCTCTGGAGAGAAAAGGTGATGGGTTTCAGGGGTGTAGAGACTTGCAGGATTACATGGCAGCTGAGAAGGAATCACAGTCCTGGGCAGCAGCTGCTGAAGGGGTGAGGTGTGAAGGCCTGGTAAAGTGAGAAGGTGTTTGCATGGCAAGTCACAACCCATGTGCTGTGGACCAGCCCAGCACGAAAAATAATCCCCTGTGGAATGCAGAATGGAAACAACAACTGGATGGAAGGATTTTATTTGTTTCCTCTGTCAAAAGCAGTGATACATGCAGTTGGCACAAGACTTGTTAGGCATTAGAGTCATAAATATTCACATGGGGAGAAATTTAAATGACAGCAGAGCAGTGAGGACAAGCATCACTTAAACCCCAGCATTTACCTGAGAAGGGAGGGACAGGTGTGGAGGAGGCAGAGAGGGCCGGGACCTCCCGGGTTCAACTTTCTCCATCAGCTTTAATGAATGCTGGAGCCACCTTCACTTTTGTTCTTGCTGTGTGGTTAGTTCAAAAACAGACTTGAGAAGCAGCTCAGCTCCATAGCACTAAGGAGTTTCAACAGGAGGAAAAAATATTTGAGGTAAGAGATGTGAGGAGAAGCTCAAACACTCTCACCTTTTGATCCTTGAGCATATTTACACTCCTGTTGGTACTGAGTAGAAGTTGCTTTTTCATTTCATCTGCTTGAGGGTGGTTTGGAAATCACTTGTGAGCATTTTTATAATTGCAGCTTTCCAATGCTGTTTCTCGTCTTAGCTGCTGTTGAGCAAACAGCCTGGTCCCTCTGCTCTCTGCTGTGCCAAAACATTTATTCCTAGTAGTAGTAATAATTAGGCTGGTATTGCTTTGCAGTTTTCTCAGCTACTTCTCCTGACTGGCTACGGAGAGCGTGGCACCAGACACAGGTGGGTGAAGTTGCCCTGACTGCAGGAGAAAGTGCCAATGACAGCTTCTCTGGATGGAGAAGTCTCTGTGTGGCAGCGAAGGGCGGCCTGGGCACGTGCCCCTCGCCCCATGTCAGGACCTCCCAGCCTTGTGGGAATGCTTCTCGTCCTACAGACATCCCATGTAGCAATAACATCAACAGGAATTGTTTGTCTGTGTTAGGTGCTGGATGGTTGGAACATGCACATTTGTTTTTTCCACGTTTCAGTCCCGCAGCACGAAGCGAAGCTCGGTCAACATCATCAGCAAGGTCAGGTAGGTGAGAATACAGAAGCACAGATATGAAGGGAAACACCAGTTATTATTTTACATTCAGGTTCTGTGAGCACCAGCCCAGAACCCCTGGGCTGCCCCTCAGCCAGGGCTGCTCTTCTGAGCCTGCAGAGCTCTGTGTGGGCTCACGGGCTCCTGCACCTGAGCAGCAAATGCCGTGGGTGCCCATGGTGTGCAGCCTGGCTGTGACAGTGCAGAGTCCAACATGATGCCTGTTTCTTTACAGCTGGCCCCAGGACAGCCACAGCACTGGCACGGCAATGCCCACCAGGGCTCCCAGCTCTCCTCCTGCCAGGGGTAAGTCCAGGAGTAAAGGGAACAGAGTTGTGCCGGGGTAAGCACCAGGAAAATCCCCACCCGAGGAGTTGTAATATTCTCCACATTGCCCTCCAGCAAATCCTCATAAAAGACTTCTTATGATTTTTAAGAAATATTTCTTTATGCTACTGCTCTAAGGGATGACCTCTCCAGTGGGATCCTGGTGCTGAGGCAGGGATCTATGATGGGTGTCCCAGTAAATGTGTGTCAGAGAGAGTGCATTTCGTACTGTCCGAGCCCTGGGCAAAGGGTTCCTTTCTGAATAACTGTACCCAAGTGTGAGCAACACCTGGCTGCTTGGCACTGGCTGGAAAACACTGGTATTTCAGTGTTCCCACTTCTTCTCCAGCACAGATGGGATCTGTGTTCTCTCCAGCTCTCTTCAGCTTTTCTTCAGGATCAGGGCAGTTCTAGGCAGTAGGTGGGAGGAGATGCTTTATGAACTGTTGCCTTTCTAAAATGAAAACTCATTGCTGTTTCCGTAGCAGACGAGACCGAATTGTCCCTTTGCCCACGGATGAGGGATATGATGGATCACAAGAGTCTGCCTGACTCGCATGCATGTTCAAGCCATGTTTTCTGTGTGAGGACTCCAGGGAGAGCTGCTAGAGCACAGGGTGGTTATATCTTGTGAATAAAATTATTCTAAGCAGCTACTTCTTCACACTTCAGCAATGGCTGGGAGCAAACAAGCTTTTATCTTTGCTTCTTTCCAGATGCATCTATGCTCTGAAATCCAATTATGGATAGTGGCTTTTTTAGGTACCTGGAATGACTCGAAGTATCTCTGCTTAGTGGGGACATCACCCATGACATTTTTGCCACAGTGAGAAGTTTCTCTTCCTTCTTTTTCATCTATGCCTGCTGTATTGAACAAACTCAGCCTTCTTACAGAGCAGGGCAGGGCTGGGTTTCCTACCAGCTTCCCTCTGGCTGAGGGTGCCAAGAGCTCTTCAGCGTTAATGGACACGGGGCCATTTTCTTTCTGACTGTGGTTACTCCCTAAAACCGTTCCCTCATCCCTTCTGAGACACCTCAGCTCTGAGCATGCTGCTTCTTTCTGAACTGGTCTTGGGGAGGGAAGCCTTGGAAAACTGAACACTCGTGGAAAACTGCTTTTCCCTGTGTTTTTTTCTTCCAGGTTTGTGGGATGAAGGTCACCATTTGAGGTAGAAGAATTGCACCGTGAGTAACCAGTGCTGGCACTTTCACCATAGGAAGAAGCCTTGGAGGAGCAAAGATTCCCTGCATTGGTGTAAATTTGTTCCAGGGGGTCCTCTCTGGACCAAAAGCCGGTTTCTGCACGTGGGACTTTTCCCAGGGGCACCACATTCGAGATGAAATTGGTCAATTTACATTTGGACCTTTCCTGGTGCGTCCCCACGAGGGGTGGAGAACCTGACACGTCTTCAAGGGTCTTCAGGGTCTTTCTGTCCTGACCCTTACGTCTGCTTTCCAGAAGGGCTGGGAAGGTGGGTCTGGCAAGGTGGCAGATGGATTGGATGTAGTCGTCGCTGGAGAAGGAGTCTGGGCCGGCTGCGGCGCTTCCGGCGCGCTTTGGGTTGCTGCTTGGGTCTTCCATCGCTTCCTCGTGGGTTTCCCGTATGGTTGGGAGAGGCTTTGAAAGGCTCAGTCTGATCCGGGGTGCCATGGCTGCAAAGAACAGAGCAGACACGATCAGCATGTGAAAACCTGCCGTGGTAAAGAAATCCTGGGCTCGTTTCTACCTGAGCCACCTGATGTCTTCCTGTGGCAAACAGGGCTGTTTACAAAAACTGCATTTTAAAAGTTTGCTGGCAGTGCTTTTATATCCACGGTTTCATAAAGAGCTTCATAAATGTACCAAAGAAGCCAAGACATTAAATGTGGCAGTAAATAAAAGGCTCATTAAGGAGATCAGCAGTGGTGCTCCCTTCTGAAGCAATGCAAGGGAGCACAGCTGGAGAAGTGTGGGGCAGGGGCATGAGCTTATCTCACTGCCCGTGTTGTAGCAGCAGCTCTCCTTCTTTAATGCTCCATGTCTGTTCACTGTGACAGGGCTCTGACCTCACCCTTTGTCCAAGCAGGCGGGAGCTGAACCCGACAGGAGAGGAGCTGCCCTGCCCCTGTGGGGAGCACCACATCAGTAAAGCAACATTACAGTGGTCTCTTCTAAAAGCTGTAGGTGAGAATGTACAGGGGCACTTTTGTCTGTACCAGTGGTTCACAAATGTATTTATGGAGAGGTAGGTCCTCCCCTGAGTGCTTACATAGAGTCAAAGGGATTTAATTCATGTCCTTTATATTCAAATAGCTGTTCTCAATTCCTTTTAGGATGGATTTCCATCAAACATCTCCCACTACTCAGTTAAATATATTGAATTACGAATATTTCAGTATATTTTGTGCTGCAGTGTTTTCTAACTGTACTGACTTTTTTTTTTTTTTTCTCCAAACACTCCCCCCTGTGCTTTGCTTATCCTCCCCTTCTGGCAGAAATGACCACATAGCCTGGATTAATTTTTTTTTTTTTTTTACTGCTTCCCCCAATGAAATTTGTATGTGACTAATCTGCAGACACAATATAGCTTTGTTGTGTGATTAAAGGCAAAAGTGCTTTGCTAGCTATTTTAATGCCTTGCTTGTCATTGCTGGAAATAAATCTGGCTTTGTTGAACCTCCCTGCAAAGCTGCAAATCACACACGGAGCCCAAATGAGCAGCTCGTGCCGAGCCCAGGGCAGAGCTCGCTGGGTGCCCATCCCTCCCCAGGCTGCTGCTGGCCCTTACTGGTTTTTCTCAGGTGCTACTGGTAAAGCCAGCCAAGCTGGGATTTGCTGACCTGAGAGCAGGAGATGCTCGTTTTAAACCTTTAGGGCCTTTTCATTATCCTTTTCCCTGCCTGCTCTGTTTCTCTCATGTATTTAAGCCTTAAAGAAAAGGCTTGTTCCTTTGCCTTCCTTCCCTCCTACCCCTTGCCCGAGCTCGGCAGTGTCAGAGTCTGGGCCCGGCAATGAGAGCGGCCGGATGCTCCTGATAAGGGGCACGGACATGTCGTGTTAAATCACGATAGCGCTAATCAATAACTAAGTCCTGCCAACACGCCCTTCCTCCGGAAGGAAACTAAATTACCTATTTGCAGTAAAACTCTTCCGATGATGGGATGGATCAGGTCCCGCCCGGATGCCATCCCCTTCGCCCTGGGCTCCACCGCGCTGTCACCTCCCCGTCACCTGCAGCCCCCGGGGAGCAGGACCCCCTGCCCTGCAGCTTCCCCTCCACCACGCCTTGAGCATCACTGGCTACCAGCATCCCGGATATTCCTAGCGACCCCCAGGACACAGCCCTCGGCCAGACCCCCTCCCCTTACCTGCGGGGTGCGGGCACGGGCGGCTGTCGTCTCCCCTGGCTGCACGGCTCTGCCCCGCTCCCTCCTCCCTGTTTCCAGCACAGGAGATGTGCTGTCTAACACTAACCCATGCGCCAGCTCCCTGCCTCAGTCAGCTGATCCCGCTGCCTGTTTTGTTGCTGTTGCTAAATATATCCCGCTGGCTGCCTGCCCTGCCCGAGCCG
>VZTA01018003.1:68595-248619 GCA_013398855.1 Mohoua ochrocephala | reverse complement strand
GAGCCACACATCCCTGGGCTGAGCTGTGCATCCCCGGGCCGAGCTGTGCACCCCTGGGCCGAGCCACACATCCCCGGGCTGAGCTGTGCATCCCCGGGCTGAGCCACACATCCCTGGGCTGAGCTGTGCATCCCCGGGCCGAGCTGTGCATCCCCGGGCTGAGCTGTGCATCCCTGGGCCGAGCCACACATCCCTGGATTGAGCTGTGCATCCCCGGGCCGAGCTGTAGATCCATGTTGCTGTGGAAGCACAGCAGCAGCCGGCCCTGCCACGGCACCTCCCAGGGCTCTTCTCCACCAACCCCCTTCTCCCACTGCTGCCAGCATCATCCCTGTTCGTGTTTCTCTGAGACCACACAAGTGCATTACAGCAAATTGCTTTGCCAGGAAGACTGGCAGCATCTGACCTTGCAGGTCCCTGGGCAGCGGGGATTTGCCTTTGTTTCCTGGCTTATTAACATGCTGCAAACTGATTGCAATTCTGGAATAACCCCGGTGTCCCTCTCGTAGCCTCTCTTGCAGCATCATGTTGCGTGGGGAGATGAATTGTTATGTTGCAGCAGAATCCTCCTTCTGTATTTATTTCCCAACGCTGTCCTCAGAGGCAGCCCCAACAGCTGCTGCTCTTTCCCGGGGAATAGCCATCCCACACAACATCCCTGCGTGCCCAGGCCAGGGAGTGTGACTGCATCTCTGAGCCTTGCTGCTCCCCACAACGCCTGTCCTGACCTGCTGAAGGGATGAAGAGAAAAGCAGAAATCCTAGATTAAAAATCGCTGCTTTAGTTTTAATGCAAATATTCTCTGTGTTACGAGCATTCAGGCTGGAATTGGCTGTAACTGCTGATTTAGTCACCCAAGCCCACATTCATCATTCAGGTTTTTTCTTTCTCTCCAGTAAAAAGAAATAAGCAGCTCGACACACTTTTGCATCCCTTCAGGATATGGTTCCGAGCAGATTAATTTTTTTCTGGAAATAGCCAATGCTTAGCATTTCAATATAACAGGTGTGTAAGCTTAAGCTGTTTGTCTGGACTTCTGGTGCCAAACAGCTGAATTTAGCTGAAATGACTCGCAACCTTCATGCATTAAATTCTCTAACAGCAATGATCAGCTGGGATCATGCTGTAGTAACTTGGAGCTTCAATTTTTCCTTCTTACTTGCAGGAAACATAATTACCATCGAAAGGAAAAAAACCCTCAGACACCAGCTATGCTAAGCAGCTGCAGCATGGAACTTGGGAAAAACATTTTGTGAGGAAGATCACTGATCTGGAAACAAATTGCACATGTGCAGATGTGCATGGATACATTCTCTTTTAAGAAGAGTCTTCAAGATGGTTCCTCTGCCCTTGTAAGTTCCTCCTCCCTGCTGGAGTTGCCTCCTTCTCAAAGGTCTGATGGAGTGAATAGAACTTGCCAGGTGGGAGGGACAAATATAATATACCTCTTTTTTTTTTTACCTCAGCCACAACCATTTACTTTCCCCTTTCATCAGCTGCGTCCTCAAAAAAATCTTTATTTAAAAGAAACAAGGTGCAACTTTGAATGCTTGTTGCAAGACTGCCATAGGTTTCTTCCGAGCACTTGTGAGGATGGTACTGGATAAATCATCCCGGTTTCCTGTACTTATACTCCCCAACAGTGCAGTGAATCAGCATTCCTGGGTGCATGAAAACCATCACCAAATGGGATTAATGGCAAAAGAAAACAGCAACAGCAGCAGTGCCTGAGCTGCAGAGGAAAACACCAGTTGTTAGCTCTGCAGGGCTTGGTTGAGTGTCTGAGATGTAGATGCTGATAGTTATTTTTTGGTTTGGTTTTCTGTTTGTTAGGGGTTTTTTTTGGAATGCTTCCAGTTTTTGGGAAAGCCTTGTATCCACACAGTTTAGCAGAGTTGGGTTAGTTGTCTCCTCTGGGCATTTTTGAAGACTGTTGGCTCTTGCCAGGGCTGGGGGACAGGGTTAACATGACACTGAGCGTCTCCACACCTCAGTGCAGGTCCTCCTTGAAGGTGCATCAACAACCTGGAAGAGCTGTTCCGCTCTTGCGTGTGGGAGAACAACTTTTACAGGGCAGATATTGAATGGGACAAGGGGGAACAGTTTTAAATTAAAAGAGGAGAGATTTAGATTACAAAGAAATTCTTTATTGTGAGTGTGGTGAGGCACAGGTTGCCCAGAGAGGTTGGGGGGGCCCCATCCCTGGAAGTGTTCAAGGCCAGGCTGGATGGGGCTCGGAGCAACCTGGTCTAGTGGAAGGTGTCCCTGCCCATGGCAGGGGGGTGGAATGAGGCAATCTCTGAGGTCCCTTCCCTCCCCAGCCATTCTGTGATTCTGTGTTTCTATGTTTGTCATTACAAGTTTAGGAAAGGAAAATGTTTTGGCCTGGTTTGTGCCAGATTCCAGATGATTTGTGTTCTCTAATTACATCCCCCAGCCCATTAACCTCCTGCACATTACAGCAAGCAGCCACTAAGGTACCAGTGAAGATACTGCCATGAAACCTTAATGAGCTGCTTTCATAGGAACTAGAGCTGGGTTGGAAATGCACCCACAGCTGTTGCCTTGACTGCAGCTCTCACAGCAACTGGTGGTGGCTACGTGTGCCAACGCTGCCACTGATGCACACGGATTTTCTGTAAGTTCCTGGCTATTTCTTGGCCTTTTTCAGGTGAGGAACCAGTCGCTGTGAGGGCTGGGAGACTGCAGCACGTGGCCACAAGGCACAAGGCTTGTTTGCAGGAACGGGGCTCTCCATCCAGCTGGGAACATGGGTGGGGTCCTGCCGGGAGCCTTTGTAAAGGCTCAGAGGGATTTAGGCACTTTGTTTCATTGGGAGCTCAATTAAGCTGGAAAATGACTCCTGGGAGCCTTCGCTGGGAGTTTCTAGGCCGTGCCAGTGTCATGGCTTCATTGGCAGTGGTTGCTCATGGCCAGCAGACAGAGAGAGCTCTGTGCCAGTGCAGACTTTTCTTAAAATACTTTGAAGTCTCAAAAGTGCAAACCATGGTGACAGCTCGCTGGCAGCTTCCCCGGGAATCTGGCCCAGGCTATTTATTTAAAATAATATAAACATTTTTATTTCTGATATTGCTGATCTGCCTATAATTAAATTGTATCTTTGCATGGATGCATTTTTCATACATAATTTTGGATTATACGTATCCCAAAGTGCCTGAACGCTGGTGTTGATTGGTCCCTTTTGGACACACCACACGAAGAGGCTGGAGAGCTGAGCGCTGCGGATTGTTGCGGGGCTCAGTGAGGGCAGCGCTGCCACCACTTGAAAGCCTTCTCCTGCCTGGGGTCACACGAAACCCCCTGTCCTGCCTGCAGCCCGCTTCACCTCAAACAGGTTTGTCTTTCCATAGCTGTTGTGTTTCTTTAATAAAAGATTTCAAAAAATTAAATTACAACCATCAGTGGAACCCCCTGTAATGTTACTGGCCTCTAAACTTCCTTCTTTTCAGAGTAGCTGGGATGTGTTTAGATGCCCTTAGAAATAGCAACCCCAGAAAACAACTTATTCTCGAGCTATTTTCAGTGGTTTGGGTGGTGGGGTTGATCATGGCTCTGTTTCTCACACTGCTGCCTGTGTTTCTCTCCAGCAGGATCTCTGCTTGTTCTCCAGCCCCCAGCCGCCGTCAGGGCACGACAGCAGCACAGCAGCGCCTTCGACTACATCCACACTGTGGCGGCGACTGAGCCGAGCGGGTTTTACTCCATCTGGCCCTTCCTGAGCGCATCTCACCAGATTAAGGGATTTTTTCCGGCTGGGATCACAGTCCAGCAGCCGTTTCATAATCGTACTTCTTGTGCCGTGCCACCATCTAGTGGTGACTCCACCAGGCGCCGCATCTGAGAGGTGCCGCAGCCCCGGCCTGCTGGGAACCCCGGTGCTGCTGGGGCTGCACGGTTCGGCTTCATCGCCGGGGGGATGCTGCTGGGAGCACTCTGCTGATGAAGCATAAAGCACAGCAGATTAATTAGGATAAGGTTTCTCCCACGTGTCATCCTGCTCTGCTCCTTCCTGTAATGAGATTTTAGAAGGGCCGCTTGTGCTTGGTGCGGTTCTGTGGCTCCATCGCTTCGGTCCCGGCTCGGCTTTGGGAAGTTGCTAAAGGAGGAGGGAGCGGGGAAGGTGGTGGGGAGGGGGCAAGGGGAGAGCAGAGGTGAGCAATGCACACACGCACACACAGAGCCCTAGTGGGGTTTCCAGGCATTCATCTCCCAGGAAGGCTCAGAGGCATTTTTTGACCCCTGTGAGCAAAACCAAGTGTTGAGCCAGAACATGGGGTGGGAGGCTGGAAATCATCCTGTGCCCCCCTCGCTGTGGGAAGGGGCAGTCGAATTTGTACGGCACTTTGGAGGAGCTGCCTTCTGCCTGGTGTAATTAAAAATAACCTGAATAACTGCTTTCCTGGCCTGGAACTCCTCCTTGAGCTGCCTTTTAAAAAATTTTTCCTCAGAGCCAGATGATGGTGAAAAGGGCTAAAAAGCTGATGTAGGCCAGGAACGGAAGAGAAGGCCTCCTGTGGCTGTCATCTTTTGGCATTTGAGAGAGAGAGAGCAAGACCAGGGGGAAGGAGAGGTGTTGGACATGGCTGACCCCACCTTGGGTGTCTCTCGTGTCTGGGGTGCAGACGTGAGACCTTTTGCCATGGCCACTCTAAAAATCTCAAAATCTATGAAAGCAAAAGGCAATTAAATTTAACCCTTGTCACAGCTATAAATGCTGCATGAATTATCACAGTAAAAGAACCCCAGGTTTGGGCTGGTCCACTGTTTCATCCAGGCATTTAAGCATGTAAATTACTTTTCCAGATGGAAAATGTTGAGGCGGCTCGTTACCTGATTAAAGAATGCTGGACTTGAATGCACTGCATGGTGCTCACTGAATAATCACAGTAAGCAGGGATCTTTGAAATCCTCAAGCAACAAACTTCAATTAGATGGGAAAGATTCAATTATGCTTTAAAGGGAACCTGGCTACGAGTGTGCAGGAGAATGCGTGCAAAAGAATTTCATGGAAAGGAGCAATTACTTTATCAATAGGACATGCAAAGCAGAATTTGCTCATCAGTCCTGAATAGAAGCCCAAATAACTGAGCCTTTTAAAGAGATGATACATGGACCAGGATGGATTTGGGCCTCAAGCATGTTTAAGTGAGTTTGATTAATTTCTGTGCAGTTATCAGCTGGGGTTTTGGTCCAATGACTTCATGATATTTAGCCTTGGATAATGGATGTTGTAAGGAGGATGTAGGACTTTAGCAGCAGGCGTATCCCAATCCCACTTCATTAAGTTGTAGAAATTGAATGGGTTTTGAATCTGAAGATGCTGATTCTTCGTCCTCCAGCACCCCTGCATAACATCGACTCAATGAAAAAAGCACAGGGAAAAGCCAAACACTTTTTTTTGCAAAAGAACACAGACATTTGAATTTAATAAATTATAAAATTAAAGATTCTAATTTGTATATACATTTTTTAATATACAAGAAATGGCTATTTATTGCAATTTCTGTTAAGGCATATGTAAGTGAATGGAGGTTGCATATAGATATTCAGATGAACATAGCTAATACTGTGCATTGTAGGTGAGTAAATAAGACATTAAATGCATTATGTAATAAAATAAAACATAAAACCCTTTGAGTACTGGTAAAGCACCGTTTCTAGAATTCTCAAAATATCTGAAAGCATTCTATGGAGATGTTGTGAGACTCTAAATATTGAATGGATATATGAATATAAAAAGTGATGCATTCATAATAGATAACAGAAATTTTTAAAGGAATGTTGGTGAAAAAAATGGCAGATGACTGAAGCCAAAGAAACCAGAATTTGTTTGGGATTTTTTTTTCATGACAGGCTGTCACTTGGATTTTAAGTTTAGACAACCAGAAAAATGACAATTGAGAAAACTATGTACTTGCATGGTTAGATCATAAATTCATTGCTTCATGGGAGCACATTACTTTATCTCTCAGATCTCTGAGATGGTCTCCGCAGGAATATATTTGTTTATAAACCTGCTTCAGTTTCTGGGGATTAGGTTACATTAAAATATCACTTTCTGCTTGTTACGTCTGAAAATGCAGCACCTGGGCAGCAGCAAACCGGTTACAGAAGATGCACTGCCATGATGCTCTTGCCCAATTACAGCACTGTAGAAAAGATGAATAAGTCCAACCAAACAAAAAAAAAATGACCAAATTTTCCACTGCATGATATAGAAATGAGATCAGCTCAGGAGAGCAAACCCCCACCTTTTGTCTGGGGCTGCTTTTTCTTTATCAATAGAGCCCTGCGTTGTGTTTTCCAGCAGAAGCGATGTACATGTTCTTGGGGAATGAGCATCGTGGGGAACTGCTGAAAAAAAACCACCTTCTGAAGAACTTATGGCAGCCTGAAAAGAAGGCATCTTTCCCGGTCTGAAGAGACCTAACTTCCCCCCTTCTCATACAGGAAGACTGTGAGGAGAAGGCAGCTCTTGGTTGCTGCACCTTAAAGAGGTGGTCCTTCAGCCTCTCGATGTCTCGAGCAATGTAGACTGAAGCTGCTGCTTCAAGTAGTTCAGTGTTCCCCAAGTAGCAGCTAAGAAATAGTCAGTAGAATTTAAACGACTGAGAAATAAATCAAATTAAATTTCCCAAAAGGTGAGGCTGAGAAGGGAACAAGCCCTTCCAAAATGCAGATGCCACCAGGCATTGCATTGGGTCCCTAATGAACCCTGGACCTAACGTAGCACCAGACCAGCCTTCCGGGTGGCTGTTCCTGCTCCCTGAGGCAGCAGAACTTTCCACTTTATCTGGAAAAATGCTTTTTTTCGAGCTGTGGACACTGCTTCCTGTGGTATTTCTTCACACTGCCTGGTTGACTAAGCCTATTCCAGAAGCTAAGGGAGAACAGAATCTATTAGATGAGTTACCTCAGGCGGTCGGAGCAATGGGTCTTGAAAAAGTCCCAGTGGGTAAGACTGGTACCCTCCAGGCAGCAAACCTTTACCTCCCCATCTCGTAAATCCAGCTCCAACCTTTTCTATCTTTGGGTTTGTAAGGGTTTTTCCTAAGTTTCCTATGCTTGGATGAGCTTCTAGTCTATGAAAAAGCTGGGGGTTGTGGTTTATTTTTATTGTCCACAGAGCTAAAAGGATATTAACTTGAAGGGGAAAAGATGAGTTTTATACTAACCACATCTGTGTAAAGGAAATGTGGAAGGCAAGAAATACTATGACTACAGGCCGGGAGCCCAGCTACAGCTTGTGTCTCCCATGGCACAGCAGCTGGAATGATGTTGATTTAGACATGTCTTCCTTGCTTATAAATAGAATGGTGGGGTTTTTTTCCCTTCAGTGCTCATTACTACATTGCTGTTGTGCACAGACGTGACCTGACCCTACACTGTTATTAAAACTTGTCCTGTCTGTAGGCAACCACAAATCCCTTGGCACGAGGCTCCCAGGGCTTGCCTGCGCACCGTGGCCGTGTGACAGCCGGCAGGCCACGGAGCAGGGCTGGGACAGGGCACTAAGGATGAGCCCCCTTTGACTGCAGGAAAACACTCCATGTCCCAGGAGGGAAAGCCTGCGGTGGAACTCTTCCCGCTGTGCTGCCAAACTGCAGAGCCTGCGTTTTACTTCTCCAAACCAGAACAGATTTTTGCTTGTGCTGGCTGCTGCTTCCACATCTGCAGCCACGTCTGCTTGGCCCAGGAGATGTTTCCTAATGCTCTGGACTCTCAGCAGGCCTGTTGGGCTTCCCAGTCTTCATGGTCTTCAGTATATCTCTCATCCCTGCATTATCGGAGCTGCTCCAGGTGTATCACCTCGGTCCTGTGTAAGAAGGGGTGCTTGATGCCACGACACCAGCTGAAAACATTCCTTCTCTGCTTGGGCTAGTATCTCCATGAAGTATTTTTCTTAGACCAGGTCTTGTGCTTCAAAGACTTCTGGCCACAGTTCAGGCCAAAACAATCCCACATGCAGGTGCTGCAAAGCCTGAAGTTCCTGCAGGCTCTTGCCTCCTTTCCAGCAGGAATGGCTCGTGTGGAAGAGGAGGCTGGGCAGTTCGTTCAGTCGTGGTGGTCAAGGGCAGAAGGTAGGGTCACAGGGAGTGACGTGTGCTTCACCTTGAAATACCTGTGAAGCTTTTTGCCAGCAACTGGGCCAGAGAAGAGCTCACCCATTGCTGGGAATGCAGCACATTCCCAATAATTTTGTGACTATATATGGGCTTATTGCAGGTGCTGCTTCAAACCAGGACCAGCTCAGGCTGGATGGTGAGATCTCCGTCTCAGACTGGAAAATCTGAACTTGGAGCCACCAGACCTACCTAGTGGTAAAGAGAGGATTTCGGGGAAGCCCCGGGCTCTGCAGGAGGGTTACCAGCAGAGAAGGAACAAATGGAAGAATCCAAGCCAGGAAAAAAGCTGCTCAGATGCCACCCACAGCAGGAACCAGTCCATGCTCCCTGTCTCGGCAGTGTTAGAGCCAAGCTGAATTAATTTCTGTTCTCCAGCTAGGAATTCAAAATGACCTATTAAAACCATGATGACCCTGAGGGGAAAAAAGTACTCAAAGGGTTGTCAGGTTACACATCTTAAAGTTTTCTAGCAGACCTGGTGCTGTGAATACACGTGTGTGTGTGTGTGTGTGTGTGTTCATGTAAGGGCACAGCAAACGGTTGTTCACTTCTGCACCAATAAAGCTGTCCTAAGGAAAGGAAGATGATACAAAATTATTTCCTCAAAAATAACTGCATCCTATGTGGGGGGAAAAAAAAGTTTCTCTTAACAAAGCACCAAAGAAAAGACAACAGGAATCCAGTCATCTTTAAGTTAAACAGAATGTGGGTAGAAAAAAAATCAGACCGATAAAAAAAGCACCAACCAATAATGATCACTGAGGCTGTTGCATTACAGGAACTTAAAGACTATAAAAAATATGGATAATTGTAAACAAAAAGACTAGGATGTTGTCAGTCCAAGTTGGCCAGATCTACTCTACTAAATGTCTTGCATGTATTCAAACGTTTAGGAGAATCCTTTGAAATTGTTCGTGGAAGTATGTAAACTACTGTTTGTCAGTTTTTAATTTACACATAAATATACGGCTACAGAATTTTTTCTGTATTTTCTTACACAGTCCTAGTTCAGGAAGCTACGTGAGCACATGCCGAGCTGTGACCACAGAGGCAAAGTCAGCCAAACCGAGTCTGGCATGTCCCAAGAACCTTCCCGAAGCAGGCTGTGTTAGTGCCAGGGTTTGTGCAATGCACAGAAGTATCACAGGATCGCTGACCCCCTGCTTGTCAGAGTTAAAGGGATTTAGTATGTCTTGGGACTGCTTTCCTCCATGCTAAGTGTAACTCCCATTACTATTCCCAAGCAGTTTTACACAAGCACAGAGGACTTTAAAGAGCCCATAACAGAGAAACCTGCTAACCTGGCCTAAGTAACGTGATTTGTTTGGATTCAGTGGGACACTGTGGGGATATTGCACTAATACTCTGCCGTACCCTGTACACCTAACCTAGCCATCAAAGTGTTCAGATTAGCACTTATGAAACAATCTGTCATTTCCATTTATAGTAGGCTTGAGAATTTGGTATCTCTGCCATAGCACCACTTCAATTTTTCCCCATTTTTAGTCTCTATGATGGCCAATACTCTGATGTTGGTAACATCTCTATAAGAGAAAAATGTTGTTTGTGCCGTATTTCCATTTTAGTTTATTTTCCTAAGAGTCTCTTTCTTCATTTTCTCAGCAATCAGCTCCTGAATTCTTTGATTCCTCGTCCTTTCATAAGGCCTCCTCCGTGTAATGATGTTGTGCTGTGGTACTTCGTTATCCAACCCATCAACTTTGTAGGGAACATCCACCGCGTTGATTTCTGGGTGCTCCTCAGTTGCATTGGAAGGGGGTGCACGTGTTTTGGAAGCCAGAGGAGGGCTGGTGGCAGACTGCGTGGTGGACACCCCCACAGCAGGGCTGGGGGTTGTCAGGAGCTCCTCCTCAATGACATTATTCTTATTTACGTTAGCATCGGTCACGTTGCCGTCCTCTGTTCCGTTGCTGTAGGTGTTGCAGGACTTGCAACACAGCTTATTGTACCCAGGAATGGAGCAGTACCGGGAGAGAACTTCCATGCGACAAAACATTGACTTGTCTCCTTGACAATGATCTTCTGAAAGAGAAAAAGGGAACAGATAAATAAAGAGCATCTTCACATTAATCAGAAAAAGAAACACAGCTGAAGCTTTGGCAGTGGGCAGAGGGTTTGATATTTAAAGTGGGGTGGGAAACTGGCAAATGAGCCTTCTATAAGCAGAAGCAGGTTTATATTCAACCTAAAAGTCGACTCACTTCAAGAGCTGCAAAAGCTGATCTGAACTGTTTGCACCAGCCCCATCCAAGCTCCAGACCATAACACTAGAATTTTTGCCTTCACATCCTGGAAGCACTGCCCTGAAGACCGTGAAGCCACAATGAATTGTGTTACTGTCTTGGTTTAAACTTCAAAACACACTGTGCTGTGTTGTTGCTAAAACTGCATCGAACTCCCACAAACTCAACAAGATTTATATTAAGAAATCTATTTTTTCCCCTCTTTGCTCCTTTTAATACTTTTCTGCAACCAAACAGTGACTAACCACGGTCAGGGGTAACATATATTTATCTGGACTGTCTCAGGAAAGTCAAGTCCTATTTTGATGTGTACCATGTAACTCTCAGAATTAATCCATCTCCCATTGGAGTGATATTGTTGCCAGGTACCTCTACTCTGAAAACAGCAGCATTTTCTCAGCATGTCTCTTGTTTGAGAGAAAAGTGGTGCATTTACCATGAGGTTTTCTCCTCCTCCTAGAAGGGAGCTGATATTTTTGGAATAACAAACTCCAGTGCAATGGAGCCAAGCCAGTACAATAATGACTGGGAGACTCAGTAAAAAGTCCTGATTTTTGTGTCAGTGACTGTAATAAAAGAGAAAGAATGATAATCGATAAAGCTTTAAGCTGTTACAACAATCTGCACTACAACAGAGGTGTTACGGCAGATCCTGATCTTGCTGAAATGCAGGTGGCAAATTGTAGGCTGAGGCATTAAAGGTGAAGGGGTCAAAACGTTCCTGCCTGAGAAACATAAACAGAAGCCTACTCAGAGATTCCCCAAACCCTTGTGATTTCTGCTCAGGGGAGGCAGAGGACTGTTTGAATTGGTGGCAAATGGATGGTGAGGGTCTGGCAGGCTCCTTGGAGAGAACACTGCCTGTCCTCTGCCCTACACAGACACCCCTCAGCTCCTGTGACTCCAGGATGAAGTAATGGAGCCAGGCACTGCAGTGAAGGAAAAATCCCAACATGCAGCCCATGCTGAGAGAGGAGTCAGAGGGTTTGGAGGAGAGGAGAGGGCTGAGGAGAAAAGCAGACTGACCAACACTTGGCCACCATCATCAATAACAAAACATCTTCTCTGTGACCAGAGTGCTGAGACAGAGATGAAATCACTTGTGTCTCTCTCCCTGCTCTTACTACATTTCCACCTACTCTTACAGTAAGGGATGAGTAACTCCAATTACTCGCCTTTATTTAGAGTGCACCCGATGGCAGACAGTGCTCTCAGCCTGATCCTGGAGCTCACATTTCACCCTCCTGCTATGAGCACTGGCTTGTGTCAGCCCCCTCACAGCAAAGGAGAGAAGCAGAGCAGGTTCAGAGATACCGAGGGGACTCAGAAAGCGTAGGTGCCACCTCTTCACTCATCCTCAGTTAACAAAACAGGGCCTAGTAGGTGTTTAATTGGCAAACATATCAGTCTAAAATAAACTAATGACTGGTGCTGCTGCTTTAAAATGCTAGTGCTGGCTGAGGAAGGTGAAAACACCTCCCATCCGTTGTATCTATGCCCTGATTGTTGCATTTATTGCAGAAAGGCAAAATTCTAGTTCCTATATTAGAATGTGACAGTTAATTTTCATATTTTTCAAATGCTAAACTGAAATGCTGCTGGAGATTAGGAACGACTCCTTCCTTAGGAACCTAAGAATAGCACCTTGGTTTTGGAGAGATTTTCAAACCAGCCTTTAAGAGCTGGAGCTGTTCATGCCTGCATGCACAGCTCCAAACAAAGGTCTACATGTGCCTATACACATGTAGCTTAATGTATATATATATTTTTACGTACCCCATAAGAGTCCCCTTTGAACATTTTGCCTTGTGTTGCATGACCCTTATGCACCTTCCTCCAAATGGCTTCCGTAATAAAAGCCAACAGATGTAATATTTAAATGTGGTTTTAACAAGGCAGGTCTGTTCTTGGCTTTATAAGACTCAGTAACAGCACCTTTAGAAAAATGCCTTTTCCTAATAAAAATATGCAATGTCAAACTTAACAATACATGGAAATAAACCTGCATTGTGTAATAAGTTTAGTGACATCTGATAAGTGATATAAATAAACTCTGTAACTTCTCAATGCCAGAATGAAATTTTGATCCTCTGTCCAAACCAAAATATCCAGATTTGCTGAACTTTTATTTATTTTTACTTGCAGTATGCATGACAGACTGGAAGTATATATTCAAAACATCAGTAAGAAAAAAATAAATCAGTTTCACAGTCACTTTGGTACACATTAGTCTCATAAAAAAATATTGAAAAGCAAACTGAATTGGCACATCTTTAATATTATGTTAAATACATACAAAACACTAATAAAATATCCCTGATAAACCAAAGTGCATATAGACATAGTGCACAATGCCCAGATACCTTATTGCACCATTCTCTATAGCCACCCATCTCTTGAAACATCACTAAACATTGTCTATTTAAAGGTAACAGTCATGAATATATTTATACAGTTAAACACCGATTATTTTACATAACAGTATTCAGTGCCAGATACGTGTCTTTGCTTTTTCACCTTGTCGTGTAAATTGTTAACATGTTTCAGGAAATATTAACAGCAAAATTTAAATATGTGATCACATGATAATGACAAGTTTGAAGTGCTACACTGTTGACGACCCAAAGATTCAAAAATGCCACTTTTCCAAAATATATGATCAAAGCAATAAGGTAGTAATTTGCTCCAAGACTGCAGTTTTACAGTTGATACATTTCTACTATTGGTACTGACTGTCACAAAGAAGTTTATGACTTGTGAATTCCAAATCTTCAACACAAACACGGAAGGTGAAGCACGAATGCCAGTTAAATTTCAGTAAGTCAGGCCACAATCCTGTCTCCATGAAGATATGGATATGCACTGTGCAAATTAACCTCCAATTAAATTTACTGCCCTCCAATAGTTATCGTTCAAGTAAAAACACTCCATATGAAGATTAACTCAAGGTACCAGTGTACTGTTCATATTTAAAGCTGGATCTGGTAAATTAATGCCATTTACATTTCAACATTAAGGCATTTTTCTAAAATTCATCTCCTAAGCAAAAAAAGCAATAAAAATTGAGGTAATTCTGTAGTAGTTCACACTGTTATGTTTGCCAGTTGACACATCTAAGAGCACACACGCACGCACACACACACACACAACCGTACCAGTCAAGTCAGACATGCACATGGTGAAAAAAGACCAGAGATGTAATGAGTATAAACAGCTCCATGCTGAGCAGCTGGAGACAGCGTAGTCAATGAAAACATCATATTGCCTCCGCCACGTTAAGAAAAACACCACCACGCCACCTTCACCATGGACCATGCCTGTTCTGCTTTGGGTTTTTTTTCTAAAGTGAAAATATGCAAAACTGGCAAAAATTGTGCGATGGAAAAAATGGACGCAGCTTTTCTCGAGAAAAAACCCACCCAAGAACCACCGGGAGTCTGGCGAGAGCGACGGCATCGGAGCAGCGTGGAAAGTACCGACAGAAACTCAGCTTCTGCTTCCCCTTGAGCCCTCCCCGGGTCACAAACGTAAAGGTGAGGGTCAGGAATAAAAAATGAGCAGCGAGGGTGAGAAAAGCAACAGCACCACAAAGGAAAATGGAATGAAAAAATTCTTCCACTCATCAGACTACCCTGTCAGCGAACTGAAACCAGAGTTACAAGATTTCGGGTTTTTAGATAAAGGAGAACTTTAGCACTACAAGGTGTCATTATTGTGATGTGATCACATTCACAATAAGTTCTCAGTTTTGCTATCAAACTGAACATCAGGAACCAGTAAGAGCCTTTTTTCACCATCACCAAGCAAACAAGCAAACCGATCCCAGCTCCCTTTCAGAGGACTGCAACATACTGTGGAGATCCAACTTCACACATCCAACACTTCAAGACCTCCACCACCAGTGCTACGCAAGCTCCAGAGAAGAAAGACACCGAGCACCAAGTGCCTGGTGTGAAAAAACAGATTCAGCCCAAGATTTAAACTTGGCAAAGTCAAGGGAACTTTCCGCATAGAGAGAAGAAGAGAGCAAAAGGCAAAGTCCACATTCGATGTGGCATGCATTTAAGGGCAAAGGCAGAGTTATAAATGGGTCTTTTACTTGAAGATATTTTCTGGATGGGGTAGTCTGGATCAGGTCTTGACAGCCATTGTATCATGTAGGTTTTCTTTGAAGGATCAGAAATGTTTCCTTGAATAGAGGGAAAAAAAAAGATGCAACACAACATATGTTAGACAGCATTACATTGTTGCCCTGTCAGAAGGGGACAAGCTCAGAGAGTGAGCGGGCTCCAGTTGTGAAGGAGCCCAGGGAAGGATTACAACCAGGCTGTGTGGTTTTGGGCAAAGGGTGCTGTTTGGGGAGTTTGCTACAACTCGTGCCCAGCGCTTCACAGCCAGCACCGAAGACAGCCCAAGGGCCCGTTCTCCAGCGGCGCTTCTCATGGCAGTGTCACGCACGTCCCCAGGGACATGCAGTCTAGCTTAGTTACACAGTCTCATTAAAATCTTTGTATTGGAGACTATAATTGACAGCTTGCTTCTAATTAATTAGAAATCAAAAGCTACCCTGAGAGACATAGCAGGAAAAAAGAAAAATATGAATTACTTCATAATAGGAATATGTGAAATGATCTCACAAGTATCATTTGCAAACAGCTGAAAAGCTAACAAGGATAAAGGCCTTGTTGCCCTGGATAAAGGCCTTGCTGCCCTGGATTAAGCAGGAACAAATTAATTATAGCTTTTAAAAACTGAGTTAGATAACCCCTGCAGATAACTTATGTTTGACAGAATGGAAAACAAGCCCGGAACTGTCAGTGGAGATGGGGAAAACAAAGAGGCATCCCTGGTTAGCCACAGCCCAGCAGCCCCTTGCCAAGCCCCACAGGTCTCAGGGGTGCAGGGCTAGACTCAGGCACTGCTCCTCTCCCAGGGCAGCTGACAGCTGCTGGCCACATCCAGCCATCAGCACTGTGCTGGGCTCTGCCCCAGACTCTCAGCCTGTCCTGGGCCAAGCAGTGCTCCCCAGCAGGAGAAGAGCCCGAGGAGCCCATCGGCCACACAGCAGCTCCACATTTGGAATTCTGCTCGAAACAGGGACTATGGAGAAGCATCCCCCCAGGCAGATGTAGCACACAAGTATCAATTCGATGAAGGCATTGCAAATAAATAAATTAATGCTTTTCCAACAAGTAATAGAAGCTATAGAAGACAAGCCCTTACTGGGACACGGAGGTAGTCTGCAAATCCTTACGGTCTCTGGTTTATTGTCCTTGCACAGGCCGATGGCGTTGTCCCTGGTCCGGCACAGGACCGGGCGATCCTGGGTGCCGTTGCCACAGCTGACGGAGCACTGAAAGGACATGCAGCAGTTACACCCCAGCCACCCTCTGGAAACAGTGGATTAGAAACTAGCTTTTCAATTTTAAAAGAATGCCCTTGAGCTGACATGGTGCATTATTTGAGCCACTGCAGCACCTACAGTAAGTAAGCAAGAGGGAGAGCCACTCACTGCTTCTTGTGGTACACCAGTAATTGTGAAATACTCCAAGAATGAGCTATGGTCTGAGCAATAAACAAACAACTGTACAGGCGAGTCATCTATTCCCAGAGCCATCTATTCACAAATTCAGGGGTTGCATTACTTGTCATGCTCATTCCACCCAGTCAGAAATTAGTTGTTTGAGACCTCCAGAAAGGGACTGACCTGTGACCAGGGTCCTATTCTCCACTGTGCTGGACACAGCTCCCTGTTGCAGGGCCTCCTGCCCTCTGGGCGGTCATTGTTGCAGTACTTGGTGTGGACAGAGCGATTTGTGTTGTCGTGGAGGGGCTGGATGCAGCGCACAGACCGTACCTGATACCCTGTCTTCCCACAAGATTTGCTGCAAGGCTCCCATTCTCCTGTAACCCATCTGGGATGGTGAAAAGAGAGTGAGCAGAGTAAAATTCAAACTGTTGATCTGTAATTCTTAAACACGGGTTTAACATTATGTTAATACTAGTTCTAATACAGAAAAAACCAGAAGATAGCAAAAAACCATGGTGAGAGTTATTTGACTGCCCCTGAAATATCATTAATAAGACCCAGATCTTCAATATTACTTTCTCATTATCTCCAAGATAAGCATTATTCTTACTTGGCTGTATTTACTTTGATTTTAAGCTGCCCTTACCAAGACTGCACATAAAAATATGGTTGCTTTTATGTCAAAAGCAGCCACCCAAGAGTGCTGCTGAGCTTCCCAGGTCTGGGTGCATGAGAATGAGATGTGCCTTGTCTCATAATGCAGCATGAACCAGCTGTCCCCGCAGCTGGTTCCCACACGAGTGAAGCCAAAACATCTGGGCTAGAAACGCAGCTCCAGCCTGGCCTGTATCTGGGCGCTCCATGGACCATGTCCCTGGCCAGACTCAACCTGCTGAAGCACTGGCAAACCCTCTGAGAGCTGAGCTTGGGCAGATCAGGGTCCTCATCATCATAAATGTTTGGTTTGGGGGAAGGCAGCACTCCACTGAAAACCAGAAGGTTCGAGTTCATAATGTCTAAATCGGTATGGCCACTGAGAAATGGAACCTAATGTTTGTAATGTGCTGTAGTTGAAAACCTCACTGATCACCCAAACCGGCTCATTAATTACAGCTACAAATTGTAAAGAACTTAGAGAAGAACAACAGGGACAGACAGGACTAGAGGAAATTTATCTAGACTACTGAAAGCTTGGTTACAATTAAGTGAAGATATATACAGCAGTCTATAAATATTTACAGAGTGCAGAGATTTGCAAGATGGAAATATTGTTCCATGTAAACAGTATTCATGGGATAAACTTAACCAAAAAAAATAAATATGCATAGTCTGGAGAAATACCCTGAACTTGAAGGAATTGTCCTAAAGCACTCATAAAATCCTGGGTTTGGAAATAGTCAAGAAATAGCAGAAGGCACTGCACTACACACTCCAGTTAAACAGAAAGTAACAGTTTCACCCAACTTTCTCTTTTTAACCTACATAAATTACGCAGCTGTGGAGAAGGGCAAGAGCTGTCTAGCCATGAATCCTGAGGTGACTTCTGGGACAAAGATGAGTTTTTCCCAGAAGTGAAGAAGCAGCATATTAGTGTAGTGGGTGTCACAGAGCTTTGTAAAACCCCTTAAATAATTGCCTCTCCCATGTACAAGAGCAAAATGCTTGGATGACATTCTATGGAAACAGAGCTAACCGAAACTTCAGGGATCCAAGTACAATTTAGGATCCTATTGAGTCTTTGTGGTACCTGGGCCCAATTATATTTGCAGCTGAAAGGAGAATACGGTCCTTTCCAGAGAGCCTGAGATACAGTTAGGTCATTACTTCAGTTTTCCAACAAATAAACGTCCAGCCCTGACCCATGCTGAGTTTATGGGACACAGTTTCTTGCCTTTTCTCTCTTTCAAATCTGTTTTTTGAAAGGAAGTTAGGAAATATTGTGTGGTATGTTCTATTTATTTGCTGTGATTCCTGGAACCTATATTTAGTCCCCAGAGATAAAAGCTGGGATCAACATACTTGTTTCTTGTTGCAGCAGCAGCACAAAGAATATATTAGTCCTGCATGTGGCAGGAATAACCTGCTGCCAGTCAAAAAAATCACCTGTAAAATGTGAACTAAAATATTTATAACACTTGGCTGTGTAGAGCAAAAATGAAGGTACAACAGGCATTTCGTGCTGTACAAGGACAGCCAGAGAAATCTAACAGGTCAAATATTTTCCCTGTGTTTAAATGTCCAAAAATATGCTGTGAACTTCATGAAGATTTGGATTTGAGAGACTGGATGACGTTGGTCGTCTTCTGTAGCACTCTGTACGTTTGTTCTGACATGGTTAACTCACACTGTGTAAAATCCGCTGATATAAATTGAATTTATGTCTATTTTGTATTACCTCAAGATGGCCTGAACACAAATGTCTGGATCAAGACAGCACTTCTTTTCTAATCCAACTTATTTAATAAGTCCTGGGAAACAGCAGTCACAGAAAGAATATTTCTGTGAGCAGAATAGAGCATGACATCCTCCCAGTCCTGGGTCTCTGTCATGACCCTGGAGGTGAAGTTAAAGCCCCCTTCCTTGAGGTGACAGTGCTGGCTGGGTGTGGTGCCCCTGAACCTCCAGGGAGCAGTGCTGGGGTGCAGGATGCTTACATTGGCTGGGAGCACTCCTGGAGGTTGCACACCCTGCGGATGGGTTTGGGCTTCTGGATCAGCTCGCAGTAGCTCCGGTGAACCATCTTATGGTCCGTCTTCCTGCGGCAGCCGTACTTGGTGAACTGGTAACCTGGGGAAAGACACTTCTCTTACTCTCAGAACTGGCAGATCTCACAGAGGGCTTGAGTTTCAAATGAACTGCACAAACCCCGTCAAGGGTTGAAGGAGGAACTGCAGGTGAACACACTACCAAAGGAGCTGTAAGCTGTGCCGAGTAAACGCTTACCACACAGATTTGACACCCGTAATTGCTCACCCCCTTTATTTTTCACGACTTTAATGAAAATCACAGCCAGATCCAGCATCTCAAAAACATTCTGTAAACCTGCCCAGCCACAAACCAACGCCACAACCTGACCATCAGCCTGGGGAACAGCATCAGGGTTCACATCTGGCCCCAAAAGAGAAGTCTGGTATTGCAAAGGCCACATCACTGGATGAGGATGTACAAAGGGCTGCCCATGGCACCTTGAGGTTTGGCACCTTCACGGCTTGGAGACCCTCATCCAAATCTTGCACATTTGTCCAATATTTCAGTTTCATAACCGTAAATCAGAAATGAACCAGCCCACATCTGCCCCTAAACCATTTAAGTCACATTTTAACCCCACTCACTATTTATTTATCTATTACTTAACTTAAATAAAACTCCTCCCATACTCTGGTCTCCCTAATGTCTTATGGCAATGAATGAATTTTGAGTGATCTGTAGTTTTGTTTTTACCTCCCCCACAAGGTTTTGAACACTGGGACCATTTCTTCAAAGCCCATTCATATGACACTGAGTCCTCTTCCAAAACGTTATTGTTATCTACATTCAAGGAATCTTCATGGATCATGTACTTGTAAGTCAAAGATATCTTGGCACCACCATGAGGAATCACCTAGTAAGAAAAACAGATGTAAGGAAAAAAGATACGAAAGACTGATACCGGGAGCTCTGTGAGATGACGTGAAACAGTCATCATGGCTCGCATATAAAAACATCCCTGCAGGGATTTCAACCTTTCAGCTGCACTCAATGCATTTTTTCCCTGATGAAAAAGTATCTCTATCCTTATGACACAGAGTTTCTAAACTGCATATTAAGAAAGACTGTTGTTGATTTAGACTTATTTTCCTTGCCAGCATTGGACTGACATCATGATACTAAATTTTTTCCATGTCCCATCACAAAGGAAGGAAATTTTGTACTGAAATGATAAAAGATAGTTCCACTAAAAGACAAAGCAAATTCAACTGCAGAAATAACTGAAAGTGGCAAAGAAAATTGCTCATATTTCTGATAAAACACAAATATTCTTATGATAATCCTGGAATTCTGCAAAGCTTTTTACTTAATCTTGACAGAAATATAAACTATTTAGAAAGAGGTTTTGTTATCACCCTGCACTAAGACAAATGCAAGAAAATGGAACTCAACGTGAACAAAGTGCAAAATGTTGGTCCTTTGGAAACATAATATTTATTCTTTCTTTGAAGTTCAGCTGGTGTAGATCAACACATTACAGTTGTTTTCAGAGGGATTTTAAATCAACTCACCCCTGCTAATTGAAGTCTATTGCTTGCTAGTTTACAATGATAAAAGAAATATTTGGCTGGTTTTGGGAACTGTGGAACTGGCTTTGCCCTGAAAGAGGGGGCCAGGAAGCACAAGAATCCTGCATCTGCCTTTGCAGGATACATTTTCAAAACATGGATGGGAGAAGGAGCTATTAGATCTAGCTGATACGAACCACTCTGACCTTTTTTTGAGTAGTGCTCACGTGTCAGATAGGATAAGTAAGCTGCAGAGTCTTTACTCAGTGGCTGATTGCTGGGCCATCCACAGGAAATAATCAGGACAGCTGGTTGCTCAACACATAACCCTGAATTATAACAGCTCTCACACAGAGCAATGAATTAGGAGAAAGGAATTAAAATACATCTTCTATTGTCTTATAATTGAAGCAGATGTCTTCTTGTAACTCGCAAGAGGAATCTGAATTATATGCTAGCCCATTATGGCTCCGTGGAAGGTGGTTTTCATTTGACTTACCAGAATAACTATTCCATTACGCAGGGGCCCCATGGTCTGCACCGTTTCTCTATCATCGTCATTCCGATATTCCCACTCCACACCCATGTCAATAAATACTTTCGAGTCTGGCACGTAGTTGTCTTCACTTAGAATGAATTTCCCCGTTTCACGATTTTTAATAGCTGGGAACAACACAAGAAAAGTGAATATGAGAGGTTCGCTTCTCATCTCCAGTTTTGTTCTGCTCGTGTCCCAGTGGAAGAAGCTGAAAAGGCCAGTGTGCATTTCCCCTCTGCTCCCTCACAGGTTCGGAAAGACTTTTTCAGGTGTTTCACTGAACTGCCAATGCTTTTCTGCTCAGCTCCAGAAACATCAGTTGTCCTTTTTTTTTCCTTTTTCATAGCCTGCCTTGCCAGAGAAATGAGGCCAGCGCGGCTGCACCACAGGGATCCAGCTGCCTGCTCCCCTATAACAACTTCTGAATCCACTGGCCAAATCTGAGCCAATTTGAGAGCCAGTGGGGGTCCCAGAGCTATTCAGCTCTTTCATATGTTGTAAGGCAGCCCAGGGGGCTGTTACTGCTCCATCAGAGAAAGGCTACTGAGCTAACCCCCAGCAGGTCCCCTCGGTGAGAGAAAGAGGCATTAGAAACAGTATTAATTCTCCTGCTCAGATCCAGTCCTGACACCAACACAGCCCTGTTAAGCTCCTGCTGCTCTGCAGGCACCTGCCACTGCGCACAGAGCCTGGTTCCTCTGCTTCAGCTCTCACCAGTGCTCTGTCCTTCACCTGGAGAGACTTCAGCCACCTTTGTATGAGGACAGGTTTTCACCTGAGATGGAAAATTTGCTCTCCTCATTAGAAGCAGCAGGGACTGTTTGTTATGTAACACCAGACTTTAACTCCATTCTCTCTCTGGCAGCTACCTGAGCATCCTGCTCCCTCAGCAGTGGCCTCGACAGCGAGCCAGCCCTTCATGTGCCCAGCACTCACCCCACCCCGACAGAACTTTGTCTGAACGAGAATTGCTCCTGGATCCAAAGGGCCAGGCTGCCCTGAGCAGCAAGGGAAGCATTCACTGGGGAGAAGCTGGGATGATTCACGCTACAATTAGCAGACCATTAGCTGTGAATCTACTTCCAATTAACAGCAGCCTACTAGTCACTGCTTCCCATTGATTACAGGGCCCGGGGAGGAGAGGATTTCCATCACCTCCTAAAGTGCTGGATTCATTTGGCAGCCTCGTGTCAATACTGTTAGCAGTGGGGCAGAATCTGGAACAGATCTGGATATAGCTCGGAAATGACCGAGGGTGGGAAGCAGGAAAGATGCACACAAAGACCATAGAATCATAGAATAGTTTGGGTTGGAAGGGACCTTGAAGATCATCTAGTTCCAACCCCCAAAGATGATGCATGGCACCCCATAAAGTAACTCAGTGCCTCTTCCAGCAGCTTTCACACATGCACATACCAACGCAGAGATCTGGCTGGGACAGCCTGGAATATAGCACAGGGAAATCAAATTGCCAAACAAGTTTCCTAATTTAACATACTTAGAGAAAGTACGTGGTGTGGGCCAGTAATGGGCAAACAAATGTGTAAACACATTGTCAGCCTCCAGAGACAAAAATAAACACCAGAAAAAATTATTCTGACTGAAAATTTTCCTACTTGTTACTTACCGAGATTATGAGCAGTGGCATCTGTTTCCTGAATAAGTAAATGTCTCGCACCAGCAGGAATTTCGAACATCTTAACGTACCCTACATTGCAGTATTTGAAAAGATAGTTATGGATTAATATGCCACAAACGGGGAGAGTTTGTCTTAGGTTTTTAAATAAATCTTATTTTCTGAAAGCAGGGTGTATTAAACAAGATGAACCGAATCCAGCATTATTCCCATCCCCAATTTTGTGCCAGGTGATGGAACATAACAGGGACAAAGGGCTTTGGGTCAGAAGAAAGATGCCTGAAGTATCATCAACGGACTTTGCTTCAGACTAAAATGGCCTTTGAGTGCCATATGCACCCAGAGAGACCACACAATCTCCTGCCTGACAGTGCCCGATGATGACATATTATTGCAGCTCTGCAGTGACTTGGACAGAGCAGCTGGGTGACATCAGCAGCACAAGTAAGTCCCCAGCTCTGCAACGAGGAGCAGGGAAGCCCTGTTCTATGCACACGCAGGCCCTGGTACCAGCAGCTTTAACTGATCACTGGACAGAAGTCTTATTTTCTTTTATAATTATAAACACATCTGGAAGTAAGTCCAGATTGTTTATTGAAATTAACGATGCTGCAAATGATTTGTAATTGTCCTGGTGCTTTCCATGAAACATAAGAGATCAAGAAAAAATACCCCGAATTCCCCAGGACAAGCCACACTGAATGTACTGACCTTGCTTTTTTGGTACTCTTGAAAATGTTCTTTTCACCACTTTGCAGTGGGAATTATCTCCTCCACAGACACCACACTTATCTTCCTGCTTCGTGGAACCTATGACCCTGTCACACCCAACTTTCTGTGCACAAAAGAGAGAAACAGTCATTCTTATTAATCCACCCTTCAATTCAAGCGAGTCTTCACCTCACATGTATCAACCCCCAGACTCTGCTTCAGCAAAGCAGCACACCTTGTAGTGTTCTCCTGGAAGATCAACACCTGAACAGATTTTAATACTTCCAGTTCCTAAAACGGCTGTCAATTGGGTGATTATTTTTTTATATTATGCTTTACAGTGGTTCTCATACTGAAGGGAAGCAGCATGGTTAAGGAAAAGCTCTTAAGCCTCAGCATATCTTAAGACAGATGCTTAAATTCCAGGAGAATCTAGGCATCTATGTGGGGATAAGCACCTCCACCAGTGCTTTGCTAGTCAGAGACTAATTCCTTTGAAAGATGACCTGCAGCAGATCCCGACTTAGAGGAACTGTCATTGATTTTTTAAAAACAGCACGATCAAATACAGAGAGAATGCACATCAGCCATGTCCTAACACCGCTTTCCTTGAAAGCTGCCGTGCGTTCCTATTTCATTGTACATTCCACCCCCACTAAACCTCGGCAGGAAGAGCTTTCCTTGAAAGCTAATTGTAATAGTTCATCTTAAAATACTGCATGAAATATTACTCGTGTAGGTAGGCGCTTTTGGAACCAAGTCACATGCATGGCAACTGTGAATACCACACATAATATTGTGACAATAATCCTAATGAAATCTCCTTATTGCCCAAAGTGTTATTATACTTAGTCATTCCTGAAGAGAAACACTCAGGGTACAATTTTAATTTGTTTTCACAATACTGAGCTCTGAATAAGCCCCCAAGCACTCACCAGGCAGTCCCCCCGCACACAGATGCTGTAAGCGTCCTTGTAGGAGCAGCGAGTCCCGTCGTGTACCATCCTTTTCATGTACACCACATCCCCTGTCTCCTTTGATTCACAGTACAGGTGGCACCTCTCCTTAGCTGAAAAATAAAATGACCCAAATTGTGCGTGTTCAGCTCTCAGAGTTTAGTTGCCGACCTCGTGAGCAGCACTTTCAGTAGTGTTGGCTCTCCCTTCTTCCTTGCACACATCACAGAGCCCAGCGTGGTACCCATAAATCATTGATGCTTATCCCCTTTGAAAAATCCTGTGATCTCTTGGAAACTGCTGAATCATAAAGCATCCACGTGTCACCATTAGGAGACAGACTTAAAAATAACAGATCATTGACTTTGATGGGGGATCTATTTAATCCTTTGCAGATGAGGCCATCTGGTAGAGCTTTCCTCAGTTGCACAACTACCTGTGAGAGATGCTGGTTTCTCCTGCACTGCACTTAAATGAAAAAAAGCCAAAGTAACTTTCCCATTAAAAGCAGCTGTTTGACACTGAGTGAACCTGGCATTCAAAATTTCTTCAGAGACATCTGGGCCATAGCATTTCATCCTAACCACAGATTTAATTTTCCCTCATGGTTGTACTTTTATTCATGATAATTTAAACCATTAAACAAGATGAGATGTCAAAAAGATTCAGACAAAAAACATTTTTTTACTGCTAACACATGCACAAACAGCCAGACGAGTGGTATTTTCTCTAATCTGTTCCAAAGAGCTAAGAACAAAAAAATAAAGCTGAAAATGACTAGTCAGTGGCTGAATAAAGTTGTATTCCACTCGTGTATTTCATTTTATCCATGTCTCTCGCTGTCCTCAGTCCCATAATAGGATTCACTCTGCTTTCCTTGGCATGAAGAGCAGATGGCCTTTCTGCTAGATGAAACAAATAGAGATTCTGCTATTTTAACATGATTAAAAGTTGGAGTGCTTTTCCCACCATTTAAAACAATAACGACCTTTCCATTATAGCAGTTCAGCTGAAATAAATCTTCACAGGCCCTTTGCGTTCTTCCCCTGTACAGTTCCATGGCCTCTGCCCTCTTTTTATAAAGTCCTTGTTATTGCTGTTGATGTCCTCAAGGCCGCTGGGTATTGGTACATCAGAGACCTTTGTTACCGCTCCCAAACGATGCAGAGAAGTCACACTAAAAATCCAGGGTCTAGTCTATTGAAACAGGAACTTTTTTGGGCGCAAATTCCTAATAGGAGACTATTAAGAGCATAATAACGACAGACCTACTGTATTTGCATATATTAGAAACATTAAGCTGTGCACAGGATAGATGTGTACACACTGCCCCTGGGTCTGCACCCACCCCCATCTCACACACACCACGCATTCACTGCATGTGATTAAATGAAAATATCAGCAGGTCTGACTGGGTGCCAACAGCTCTGTACAAGGGCTTTATTTTAGAGATGGTTCTGTTCCCACTGCTCCATGGGAACAGTAAATGTGCAAGTGCTGGTAAATTAGACCCTGTTATTGCAAAGAATTATTTTCTTCCTACTCTCTGGTGCCAGGCACAGTAGAGGTGCAGGAGCGTGGATGTGACGGTGTGCCTGTCCACTCCCTGCTCTCTGAGAGTCCTTCTCGTTCAACTGAGGCTGGGGGCTCATAGCCAAAGCCACTCCCTACTGCCCTGGCAGATGCACAATGCAGGAGTCTGTGAGCATGGCAGGGGAGAGGACACGGGGGCTCAGAGGGCCTGGAACAGGAGACAGGCCATGGCGCAACGGGGCGTCGGGATGCTCAAGGACACACGGGGGTGTGCCCCAGCTCAGTGGCTTTTCTCTGCCCACAGCATGAGGCACTCCTCTCTGTTCCTGTCCCCTGCACAATGTGTCAGACACGTCCAGCTGAGCTGCCTGTGAAGTGTATGGATTTATGTCACTTCTGAGCCACAACTGCATTATCCTCACAAGTATGTCACTGATATGCCTTCTCCTTACAAAAAGGAGTTTTAAATGGATTAGAGTTCAAGCACAAGCTTGTCTCTGGCCTTGTTTTCACACAAAAGCTGTTCCCTCTAATAACCCTGCACAGGTAAATGTAACTCTCAAGGTGTCTGCAGCTATACCATAGTTATATGAGAAACCAGCAGTGCCCAGGGATCAGCGCTCAGACATCAATGAGCTGGTTTCTGACCCAGAAGCCATTGAATTTAACAGAAAAAAATCTGATTTGTTTCAGTGGTCTTTGCAGCAGACTGCTCCAAAGGCTAAAGCATAAGCAAAGGTTCTGCAGGCCACAGCCTTCATCCCCTCACCCTGTGCCAGCAAAGCTATTTCATGAAATTAAGCTGTGAGGCTGTGTCTGTGCCTTTGAAAATCCCAGACTGATCAAGATGGCATGAAAAGAATGAGGGAACTCTGAGAACTCTTTGGAAGAAAGTCAGGCAAATTAATTATAAGGAATTTGCTATTAATTTCTGGCAGAGTATCCTCTCACTGGAATGCAAAATGATTCACCCAAAGTGACCCTTCCCCTCCCAGCGATGAGACTGGGCTGAGGATGGGGTGGGTGCCCAGAACCTGCCCCTTGCCAGGCCAACCCTGCCCTCAAGAATTTGTCATTCGAGTGAAGTGACAGGGTTCAAAACTGGTGAACAGCCCACACTGCTCATTCAACAAGCTGAGACTCATTGCCCTCTGCCTTTTTGTTTGGTAAAACATCTCAATGTGTTTTCTGGCAAGAGCAGACATGGCCCCAGTCAACCAGCTGCACTTGCATTGGCAGTTGAGCCGAGGCATTAACAGGAACAGGAACATTTTTGTTCTAGGAGGTGATCTCTGTCAAGAGGCCACAAAATCAGCCTGACCTTGCTGGTTGAGAGCCAGCACCCATCCAACCCAACAGCTGCCTCCAACAGTGCCAGCAGCGTTTGCAGGAAGACACAGCAACAAACTTGAAACTTTTCTCAGAATATTCTCCAAGTTCCTCCTACACTGCAGCTTGGGGACTTCCAAAATCATGGCTGGAACTTGGTGTTTAATAGCTCTTAATGGATTGTAGAACTGTCAAGAATTTTTCAAAATAATTTCTAAAACTTTCTGGCATCTGCAACTTCCTGTGGCAGTGAATTTCAAGATCATTAGATGCTCTGTACTAAGTCTTTCCTCTTATTTGTTTTAAATCTGCCACCTGATAATTTTATTTGATGTTCCCAGGATTGTGTTATGAGAAACTCAATAATCGTTCCACGTTCAGTCTCTTTGGGCCACTCACAACTCTGTAACTCTATCTTTTTAATCTACATCCTTGCTTTTCCAGGCTGAAAAGTCCTGGTTTATCCAAACTCTCCTCATCCAGAAGTCATTATTTATGTTACTTTATTCTGGTCTTTCTGAGTTCAGCTGTGGGGTTTTTAGCAGCGTGGGCAGCAGCGAGATGGGCACAACCTGAGCTGCATTGGCTGAGTGTTTAAAGTGCAGACACAACGTGCAGGTACACAGAGGCAGAGCAGTGTTCTCCATCTCTCCCTTCACAGTCACTGAACGGATCTTTTCCTAAAGCTGTTCCCAACTCCCAGCCTTTCTCTTCAGAGAAAGATCCACACACATTGCACAGATCCAAACACACATACACACCAGTTTTTACCCCCATAGCCATTACTGGCATTCATTAACACCAAACTTCCTTTGCCTTCTCGTGCCACTTAGTGTCACAAGGTCCTTCTGCAACTCTCAGAGTGGGCCATGCTCCCGTGCAAAACCATTCCCTTTTATCTCATGGTAAATCCACTTAACAGCTGTCGTTGGAGAACAGTATCCAAAGTTTTTTGAAAATCCAAGTACATTGCATGAATTGGGTCACTCATACACTGATACTCACTGGTCCCTCCAAACAACTCCTAGCAGATTTAGGGGACATGATTTCCCAGGAAGAAGTTTTACCCCTCCCTGTATAATTTTTACTCATATTTGCAACTGATTTTAGTTTTCACAGGAAAGGGGCTGCTCACCATCGACATGTTCATAGGGGAGCCAGTGGTGCTTGGTGTTCTGGTACTCAAAGTAAGGGTCCCACTGCCGGCACTGCTCCTCTCTGAAATCCTCAAAGTCCTTGGGACAGTCCTGGGTGTTGCACAGCTGGAACTCGTAGCTCGGCCCCACACACGTGCGGCCTCCATTGGCAGGACTGTGACAGGAGAGAACCCCATGGTTAGTTTTGCCATTATTTCATTAATCAGCTGTCTCTCAAACCTTCTGAGGAGCAATTTGTTTCCCAGTCATGCCAGTAGGCTCTTGATGAAGCCAGGGCCGTATTTCTGATATGTAAAATATATATTTCCTTTCAAAACCCGCTGTCATTATTTAGCTTTTTAAAAGCAAATTCTGCAAGTAGAGGTTCAAACCACTTGATAAAGGCAAGGAAAGCCATTTTCTCGGTGTGGCCAGGAAAGGAAAGCACAGCAGGACTCATTCACATTCACCCCTAATGCAGCAGCAAAGGCAGAACAGCCCAGCTCAGTGCTGTGCCCCAGGCAGATGTGCACCAGATCCCTGGCAGGTCTGGCAACGCAGAGCTCAGGACCTGTAGCTGGGTTCGCACCCTCTTCCAGGAAACACAGAAAACGTTTTCAATAGTACGTTAGGCTTTTCCTACATGTAAATAGATTTTACAACTAAAACTGTGCCCACAATTATAAAGGTCACTTCCCTGTTGCCAAAGTAATAAAGGCTGAAAAGAGAACTGGCAAATTTTTTCTTAACAGAACAATTTCCACCAGAAAATGCTGCTTCATAAAACTCGATTAAAAAAAAAAATCAATGATAAGATGATTTTTAACACTAGTCAAGTTCAATTGCCTTATCAACAAACCGAGAAATTCAATGTTAAAAATATGCTCTGTTAAAATCATTAAATTCTGACCCTTGTTTTAGTTCTTGCTGTTAGGATCTTGACATTTTATGATACCACACTAAGATAGCAATAATTGCACATCTCATATAATTTGTGTAGACCAATCTTTATTAACGATACTTTACTTCCACTGTTACTGGAATGGATTCATTCTGCATTATCTAGATGACCTATATGTAAGTTATTAAAGCAAGACAATTCAAAATTCCTAAAATTAACTTTGGGGAAGGTTCTGATCTCAGGAGCCTTGTTCCAACTTGGAATGAAAACAGTTTGAAAATATTTTAAGACCTTCTTGTTGAAATATCCTAAAAGGTGGATTAAAGAAAACTTTTAAAAAGGTTTTTTAAAAAATCCAGTAAATCACTGCTATTATTTCATACTCACATTTTAGAAAAAAGATATATAGGACCCTAAACTTTTACTTATGCTTTACACAGCACTGCATTAGCACTTTCAAGATCCTTGGAACTGCATAACCAGTTTAATGGATGGATAAACTGAGAAATAAAGATGATTCATGACTTGCTAAGGGCCAAAAGTAGAATTTCTGACAACTTATGCTATAGGTCAGATTTAACAAGCACCACTCAACATCCTTTACTGCACTGCTGCACTGGGCGTGCGCTGAGGATCCTCCCCGTGCAGCCTCTGCACATCAGTGGGACATGTGGGGGTGTCACTTACTGTGGGTTGTCACACTGCCGGGTCCTGTACTTCACCCCGGTGCCACACGTGCGGGAGCAAGAGCCAAACTTACTCCATGCTCCCCAGTGTCCATCCTGCTTCAGGATGTCTGGTGTGAGCCAGATGCAGTGACCTTTGAAGCAATGCTGAAAGAGAAAATCGGATGTCAAAATGATTAGATGATTAACTTGTAGCAGATGAGAAGCTGTTGTACCACACAATAGAATTTTAGTAACAAGTTCTGGATTTTTTTTACCTCTCCAGCAGAAAATAGAGGGACTTGCTGTCAGATTGTGCCCATGATCCCAAACTCACTCAGATTTTATATGTCAGTATGCACACGTGTGCGTGCAGGTTTTAAGGCTACCGAGTTTGTTAAACGGTTCTCAGTGTTACATTTCCTCATCACCTGTCTGCAGCGGGGATATCGTTTAAGGGAAATGGCAGAATCCCAAATCTTGGAGGCTCACAGTAACATCCTGGCTCCACTATCGCCTGCAGCCTCTCCAGGCAGCACTGTCAGGAGCTCTGGCCACAGCACCATCTTCTCCCACAGCCCAGCCACTCCCAAACCCACACACATATTCCTACAATAAATGTGATCAGCAAAGTGTCATGAAATCAAAGCAAGCTCACATTGTAGACATTACTGCTAATAAATAAAAACTTTTGCAGTGTCGCCCTGGACATCTCATAGTAAACCTGACCAAAATACCAGGAGGCATTCCTTAGGGACAGCCCTGGACAGTCCTACAGCAGCACAGTTCATCATGCCCTACCACATTTTCTCCTTTCCTTTACCTGGTTTTTAATACAGTCATTCTACAGCAGTTGAAACACAGAATTTGCTACCTTCCCCAAACCATTAAGGTATTTATTTTATTTCTTTAAGAGCCTTCATAGCTCCAGTACTGATCATCTCTACCGTCATCTCCAGTTAAAGAAACCTGTCAATGCCTTTCCACCAATTTCTCCAGTCCCTAATCAAGGAATTTTTTCTCAGTTGAAGTCAGAAAGAATTCTTCTCAAGGATCACAAGATTCTGGTCCCTTTTAGTACTATTTCTGCTTTCATAAAAGTCTACTGATGAAGTGTGGGTGCTGGAAAATACATTCCAGCAAACAAACGACTTTGCATGAGACTGTCACAGTTTGTCTGCATTAACGGTTACTGCCGGGATGAGAGCTCTGGCTCAGGAGCACACATGGCTGCAACAACAAGTGAAATCAGTCACTTACTTTCCTTAACATTCAAGTCAACAACAACATTTTACACAGCTTAACAAGCCCTGGAACGCAGGAATTTGGCAGGCTGCACAAGACAAGCATATGGCTAAATGCATGCTGCCAGCAAAAACAAAATCAGAAGATATATAACAGGAGAGCGTTCTTGAGCACAGAGCGATTAGTGATCTGGAAGGCAAATTTAAAAGTGATGGATAATCATTAATAATGCTGAATTTAAAGAGGGAATCATTAGTAAAATGGTGACAAGGCACAGTTTACTGATTCACTAATCTGCTCAGTGACTGGCTCTTTATTCGTGCAATTTATTTTGGGGCTGATTTGGTTGGACAGGGAGTAGAAGAGAGAGTAGAAATTAGGTCTCAACTACTTTTTTCTTTCCCATGACTTCAGATATTCGAAGTCAAAACCTATGAAATAGATGAGTTACCACAAAGCCAATTATACCAATCCTGCTTCAGAGCTGTAATGGGCACATTTTTCTTAGATGTTTGACAGAACAAGAGATAATTCAGCAAAGCATGAAAGAGATGCAAAATGCTAATATGTCCTTTGCTTTTTTTGGTTTAGAAGCTAAGGGCTGTACCCTTCAGGGACTGTTTACTTATGGCTTTAGAGAGGTTTGTTTGAACAAACAGTTTGAGTCCCGGGGCCCTGCACAGCCAGGGAACCATTCAGAGATGCAGGGGAAGCTGGCAATGCTTCAGCTTGTCAATAGACATCTCAGCTGGGCTTGGAAGCAGATGTGAAGTGACAGCTCCTGATCTGTGCTTGCTCACACATCCTTTTATCAGGGTGCTGCATCTCTCAGGTGTGAGTTCCACAGCAGTCACCAAATCCATTTCAGGAGCCATTTAGCCTGTGTTTATTATGTGATGATCCAGAATCCAATGCTTGGACTCATGGAGGAGAGGGAGAGACGTGATGACACTGTGTTTCCCAACCTCTTTTCCCTGTTTTAGTCAGGAATAGCGGGATGTAGGTTTGCAACAACCTCTAATAAACCCCCTCTCTGACACGGGGACTGGTCCCTGAACTGGAAGGCAAACATGGAAAAGTGTTATTGACTTTGCTGTGTGAAGGAAAGAGCAGCAATGATTTTTAGTGGAGAAGCTGGTCAGATCGTTGGGAAGCTGAGGCAGAGCTATTAGGAGAGAGGCATTCGTGTAAAATGAGTCATCCACAGCTCTGCCTTTTTCTGTGGATTAAAAGAAAGGAGCCTACAGAAAACAAAATGATTCGCTAATGAATCTTAGTCTGCGCAGACCCCTGCAAGAAAATGCATGAGAAGGTAAAACCAGAGACAGAGCAATCTCCAGTGTAATAAAGGACGTTAAAGCCAACCCTTCCTATTGCTACTACATTAACTACATAATGAGGTGGAAAAGAGCCAATTTCAAGCACTATTCCCTTAATAAACAAGGGGTTTCACTTGTAGAATGAAGCATATTAAAGCAATTTTTTTTTTAAATGAGAAAAAAATGGGTAAATGCAAATTGTTTTCTTAGTTGAAGACAAGATGACTTCTTGCAGTCTCGCCTATTTTTTTGGCAAACAGGACGGTCCAAAACAAGTGCAACTTCCAGGAGAGGGAGCTTAAATTTCTTGCAGTAAAACATTCCACTGCTGTTTTCAGCAGTTCTTTGAAACAACTGCTGTGGATGCCAAAAAAAGAGCCAGTGTGTTCCTGTGGGCTTAACACATCTGCAAGTCAATTTTCCAAGAAGAGACTTGAAGATCTTCTGTGGGTATCTGTGACTGTTTTATATTGAGCAGCAATGGGCACCTCTCTGATCTCCTCACTTTACACCCCAGGCATCTACCAAGTAACCCCTCACACTGCACCATGGCTGGGGGTGCTCAGTTCTCCTCACTCTCCTGAGGTCCCACCAGGAGGGGGTTACTTATTTATTTGTATTCCCCATCACACGCAGGCTGGCCCGCTCTGCTCCATCTGTTTGAGAATAATTAGTTGCAAGGGATGAACTGAAAGTTCCAACACTAAGGACTACTCTGAGCCAGTAAAAGTTTCTTCAGTGGAGAATTAAGTATTCTCCCTGTTTCTGTGGTGACTAACACAGCACACACTCACCCATCTGTCTCCTGTCTCCGAGAGAAGCTGAGGTCAGCTTTCTCAGTGGGAAATTATCTGGATTGCTTTGAGCACACGTTAGTGTTTTCAGAAACCTTTTTTCTTGGTCCATTTTTCTTCTCAAAAATATCTATTTATTTCAGTATTTAATCATTCCCTTCCTTTCCTGACAGAGTAAAAAATCATTCCAAGTTTGACTCAGATCATCTCATTAGCACAGTGCAAGCAAAGAGAAGACCTGCTAGGTTTGTGCTGGATCCTTGGCACAGAAGTCAAATCCAAGAGCAACATCAGCTTGGTTGGCAGGGGCAGCTACCAGGCTTTTACCTCTCTCCAAGAAAAGAAAAAAGGAGGCTCAGGTGGTGCAAACCTTGATGTTAGTCACTGCAGCAAGCAGATGGACTCAAGCATGTGACTCCCTGCATGACTGACTCTGGGTTTTATTTCTACCCTGTGGAGAGCAGTTAGCTACTTCAGCCGACATAAATGTCTCCCCAGAAGAGTAATATTTTTATAAAATGGAATAACAGAAAATGATGATATATTTCTGAAGTTTGCCTGGATTCAGAAGCCTGAGGCTAATGGTAGAGCTGACAGAACTGTATACAAGTAAATAAATTATCAGCTGACAACATATGTTTTCTTTCAATCTACAGAATGCTGGGCAGAGTTAAGCTTTGTGCAGTTAGGTCTCATCTGTGTGGTTTACTAGAGCAATTTATGGAGTGTCTCTGACTCCACAGTAAGACTCTGAACCTCCATGTGCTTAACTTTACACACCGGAGTTATTTCATGGAAGTTAATGTGACCATCATCAAAGCTTCACAAAATTGATAGAAACTTGCCTCTTGCTATTGAAAACTCAATCTGGTTTTAAAAAAATCAATCCGGAAGCAATATAAATTATTCTATTTCCTTTAGGATTCTGTCAAAATAGTCGTTTTCTTTTCTGTCTGGGAAGCTCCAGGAGAATAAGTTATTTTTTTATCTTTAAACCCAGCAAATTATTAGTTTGCTGCCAATTAACGGAATGGTTGCTCGGTATCTTCATTTGCACAAGAAGACTTAATAAGAAGTTTTAAAAATGGCAGAACCTCACTCTTTTGGCAACAGAGTTCAAATAACCACATGTACAGAAGAGCTTACATACGTTTACATAAATATACACTTATCTGTACACGTACATACACACATAGAGACAGCATTAGAAACCCTCATCTCCCCTTTCAGAGGGTTGGTGCCTGGGTCCAGGACACAGCCTGGGTGTGCAGAGACATGGCCCTTATCGTTCTGCCTGCTGAAAATGTGCCACAGATTTCATGTCTCCCATATGGCTGCTCTTGCCCCTCGACCATCCGTTAGGAAGGAGGCAGCTGGACTGGATTCTCCTCAATGGCATCTTGCTAAATTTGGGCTCAGTTATCAGTTATGTGAACACCAGCCCTAGGTGAGAACATCCACGCGCCACACGCAGTGTTCGCCTCCCCAACACCACTTTCGTTTCTGGCATCCGGTCCCCTCAGCTGCAGCAAAGCCAGGATGTTTCTGTGACACATCAGCCGTGTTGTGATTGGTTTGTGCTTAAAATAGGCCCTGGGAATTAGAGGTATGAAATCATGAAAACTGCAAGTCTCTAAAGTGGGAAGCGAATGAATCGTTCTCAATCAGCATCTTTAATTGCTTATGTTTCTGTATTTTTCTTTTCTGGCATGATTCCAAATGAAATAGGAGATCATGTTTGAAATTACTTTCCTTTTTCTCAAATGCTGATGAGGTATCATGGGAGATGTACCTGAAAGGAAGCTGCCCCACAGCAACTGAGTCCCAGCTTTGGACAATGAATGCATTTTACAGCCCTGTGCATTTCAGGCAAGATCCTCTGGTATTGTCCCCGTTGGTGAAGAGAGTGAACAGGGGAAGGCAAAATCAAGGGCAGGGATGAGAAGGAAAGGAACAGATGTAAAAGCATTGATCTGATGTACCTGTATTAAAAACACCACCATCTAATAAATACACTGGTCAAATGCTGGGTTCAGGTACATAAAGTCAGCTATATAACCTTCCGAACTCACACTATTTTAAAAAACCCAAAACATTTAGCTCAGACTGCTGAGCCTTATCTAATAAAATGGTTTTCATTTTACAACATTTTCTCAGGTTCTTCTGGAAGGTGGCAGCAAGTTTATTTATCAAAAAACTGGGACAGCTCCCTTGAGAATAAAACAGTCAGAGTCCTATCATCTACTGAAACTTCAGAATGTGCACATACTCTCTTGCATCTCTGCTGAGCTCAAAAGCCTGGCTGTCTGCACAGCTTGCTGAAGCCTTGGATCCCAAGTTCCAGTCCAAAGAAAATTTTTACAGCTGAGTTGCATAATATCCTGACAAACTGTTTATAATGGAAGCACTGACAGATCCTTAACTGTAGGGTTACAAATTCCTTTTTTCTCCTCATTTCTGTTCAAGTACTAATATGAATGAATAGCTCAGGGAAGAAGGTGATGCAACAAAACGGAAGATAACTGTATTTTTCAGTTGGGAGTCATGAATATTTTTAATGTAAAAATCAAGATAAAGAAAAGTGTATCCCAATAAATTGCCTAAAATTTTGAATTGTAACCTAATTTTTTTTTTTCAAAACAAGAAACAAAGCTGTTATAACAGGAATAATTTAAAGAAGAGAAAACCGGAAGGGAGTGGTTTATATAGAGCGTGACTGGCTGGGGAATTAATTTAACATAACATTTTCATAAAAAAGCCTTTTCAAACCATAACAGCAGCTGCTAGTATGGTTCATTTATCGCATAAATGATGTCATACATTGGGTTATAAAAAAACCTTTCCAAGTAGCGACATCTTCCTCTCCCCCTCAGTCACTGCATCCAAAGCCCAGGGAAGCCAGATTTTTTTCAGCAGACTTCAAAGGACTTGGAGTTCAGACCCACTCTGAGCAGAGTGTGATCTCCACGGAGGATGACTGGGGCTGGGAGCAGCTCCAGCGTGGTGGTGAGCGGCCGGAGCTCTCTGAGCCTTTGCCACCTCCCACCGTCCTTCCGCAGCTCCTCATGCCTCCCTGGGCTCTCGTCAAACCAGCAAATCCGCTTCCACAAACCTGCCCTTCTCCCCTCACAGTCCCTCTCGTGCTGTCACGTTGGTTCTCTCTAGCTGGCACTCAACTCCCACATCCGTCCTTTCCCTTTGGGAAGCTCCAGCGGCTGTGGCTTGGCCGTGTCTCCAGCCCCCAGCACTCTCTGCACCCCCGCACAGGGGAGGCCAGTCAGCACCACGGCAACATTGCTGGTACAAGCACAACACCCCAGCCTCAAAGGAGTCATAGGAGAGCGGAAATTTCCCCATTTTTGGCTTTGCCACAGAGACTTGCACGGGGCAGACACGGCAATGACCTGCCTGAGGACGGGGTTTAATGGTCCCAGAGTGGCCATGCAGGACACACCAACCCTCACCCCATGTCCTCCCCTCACAGTGCTCAGAATCACAGAATATTCTGTGTTGGACGGGACCCATGAGAAACATGAAGTCCAACTCCTGAGTGAATGGCCCCTACAGGGATCAAACCCATGTGTTATTAGCACTATGCTCTAACCAGCTGAGCTAATGCTCAACACTTCACTTGCGCTCAGGAGTTTGCCTCACATCTTAGCAAACCTCAGGTTCTTCTCTTGTTCCTCTTGATATTGAGGGGAACGTCCCCAGCTGCACACAAACACAGGTGAACACGCGTGTGCGTGTGGGTACACAGGGCACCAGCTCTCACCTTCCCTGGTGCACACATGGTCCCGTCCAGCGGAGGCCCTTTCTTTGTTTTGCAGAAATAGGGGTTCTCGGGGTGGCTACACCACAGTTGCTTGCAGGGATCAAATGTACGGAACTGGAACACAGGAAAAAAATCAGGGTGGATGATGCCTTGAGAGAGCTCCCACTGGAAACTGCAACAGAAGCTGTAGATGGGGGGCTCCTTTCCTAGGTATAAAATGCCAGCTGTTAGCACTGATTCCTGAGGAGCACCGTGATGTCTGTGGATCGAAAATTTGAGCTTTCATGCAGAATCATGACTCTGAGGCGAGATTCCACCTGCATGTGATGGAATAAAGTCAGGCAGAAATAGTTTCACGCAAGTGAACAACCCGTTTCCCCAGGCAGTGAGACACACGCTGCCTTTTCTTACAGCTTCTCCAAATGGGGCTGCTTCATTTGGCAAACAAAGCAAAAAATCCTTGTGCACCCATGGGAGATGGAAATGAGCTGCTCAGACTTCAGCTCAGCTGTTGTAATCCCCTTCTTAGGGGGATGGGAATTTGAGATCAGGTCCCCAATCCAATGAATAAATCAGCATTTTACCTACGATGCAAAGGCTTCTATAGGAGAGGATGGGAAACACCCACCACAAAACATGCTAAATCATGATTTCTGGACATGCTTTTGGCTATTCTGAACAAAGAAGAATAGAAAGCCTCCATCTCCCAGGCTCTGGAGGATGGCTGTAAGAAAAGATTCTCTTTGGCTGGGACATTCTTCCAAGGCTGCATCAGAGGGAATTGTGTCAAGACACAATACTACAGCTCATGCTCTAAAGGTTCTCATCCATTATCTAGGGACACTGCTCAGCACATATATTCCTGCAGATGGGAAAGAAATGTTACGTGTCAGCAGCTGCCAGCAGCTGAAAACATCTCTTTCCATTTAATACTTTGTTCTACTTGAGGAGCTGGAGGTGGGAGGCACAGCCCTGCTGCAGAAGACTCTATTTTCTGAGGCCAGTCCACTGAGAATTGCGCTAATCTTGCCTTGCTTTAAATTTAGACTTTGCCTCTTGTTTTCCTCATACATGAGAGCCAACCACACCATCAAGAGCTCTTGTGAGTTGCTTTACTCACTGTCACGCCTATTTTCTCCTGCTAGGTATCAAAATGCACCACGCTTTCCATAAAATTGGATCATAAAAGCATGCTGCCCTGTGCTAGCACTACGAGATGTGGCAGCAAATCCATCTCCTTCACATCTGGGTGGGAGTTTTGTAGCAAAATAACCAGCTGCCAGCAAGAGGAGGCTCAATAACACAGCAAGTTTGTTTGCTTGAAAACTACAGATACTAATAAAACTGCACAGTAATTACTTCTGTAACTCCAGTTTAAAAAAAACACCAAACCAAGAGATATTTAGAATAACATATATGCCAACATTCAGCTGTTCATCCTTGCTAAGAGGGCACAAAATCTTTCCCCGTGGGCTTCACTCCTCTGTCCCCATTAAGGACATTTCGGAGACACTTAGACCCCTCCTGGATGAGAAATAGCAGAAGCTGAAGTTAAGTACTCACAGCTGTGCACATCATGTATCCCAGACCGAAGTCAAAGCGGCACTGCTCATTCATGGAGTAGTGAATCCCTGGCAGCTGTGGGAGGGAAGGCCAGTCGTGTTCGAAGGGATCATCCCGCAGACAATCGTAGGAACTGCAACAGGCAAAAATTACAGGAACAGATGGGGCTGTGAGGCTTGTACAGTGTTTGTGGTTTCATTGCCTTTTTGTTCCAAACAAAATAGAGCCTACGATTTCTCAGATGCTGGTCCTGAAGAGCAGCTAATATTGCAATTACACTCACATTCACTTTTAGCATGTCATATCCACCTCCAATGGATTCTACACATCTTTTTTTGAAGCCCTTCCATTGTAATTTCCATTTAGCTTGCAGGTAAATTCCTATCAGTCTCCAGGCTCCTTATGTGAAAGGAAATCAAAGGAAGAATCCACATGAGACCAAGAAAAAAAGAAAGCTTAATTAATTTTCCATTTGTGGAATTTCTTGCTGCCTGCAGCTGTCTTTCAAGTGAGGTTTCAAAAGCAGAGGCCAGGGTAACCAGCCCAGAACACCACTGAACTGACAGTTTCCCTGTGTCCTCCCTGAGAAGCAGTGACTCATTTACAGACTTACAGAGGTGCACTTTGCTGCCTGCATTAACCATTCGGGTTTGTTCCCACTCTCTGCTTCTCCTGATCACTCCCAACTCCATCCATAGTTTAAACTAAGTTTCCTTTCTGTGTGATGAACGTGGACGTTTCTCCTCTGCCCCTAAGGAGTGAGGACAGCCTGCAGAATTACATCTGACCCCAAGCCATGTCAGGACAAAGGACCGATGCCAGTACCACCAAATGGTTAACACAGTGTAAGTATTGGTTGATTCGCAACACCAGCACAGTCCACAGGACCTCTGAAATGTCTCCCAGTTATTTAACAGACATGAGGACACCATACACGAGCCCATCCTGGCAATCATTAAGGTTGCCTTGAAGATACCAATAGCTGAAAGCAGAATTTTGAGGTTAGATTTACTTCAAAGCAAACCATCATTCTGCTTTGTTATAAGACATTTTAAAAATAGTTGTATTTAAAAGAATGTAAAGCAGCCCTCTAGGCCAGATGATTTTTATTTAATGGCTAAAGCTCTGGAGGATCTTGCTAATTGAAACAATCACACTTCCCTCACAATATTTTTATTCCTTATTGCCACACCTAAGATAGCCACGATAATAAAAATACTGACAAAAAGACTGACTCGTGTTTACTTCATGTATTTTTCTGCACTTTTTTCCTACCCATTTTCAGCTTTTTCTGGTAATCATAGTAGTTTCTCCATATTTTTCTGTACAACTTGCACATAACAACAGGGGGAAGTTTTTTCTCTGTAAGGAGCAAAACAATGGTCATAAACAACAGAATTTGTCAGGGAACTCCCACATAGGTCTAATGCCTGAAGTGTCAGGTCCAAAAAGGAAGGCAAGGGGCATGGATGAAGCTGTTTAAACAGCTTTTGCATTTAAGGTACCGAAGGAAGCATTAACAACTGAAGAACTAATTCTAGAACCATGTGTGCTCTTTCGATGTCCACTAAAGTCAGGAAAAGCCCTGAGAACTTCAAGGGCAGATTTTCCTCTCTAGGCAGCACCATCTCGTCACTGACAGGTACAATAAGCAACAAATGTCAAGACAGACACCATGCTGCTGGGAGGCCAAGGCACTCCTTCAGTTGCAGTTTACGGTAGGGAGGGAGGAAGGTTAGCAATGAGATTCATGACAGTGCCTTCCATCACCCCTGAGAGGACAGAAAATACACCCTCAATGTCCAGAAAATGAACAGATGTAAATGAAATGAGAATAATTTTAAATGGACTGACATCAAACTAAACGCGGGATACGGAATTGTTCTTACGCGCTCCCTACTGGAAGGGGAGGGGCTACTGAAGAGTACTCACTGGAGATAGCGGTTCAGCTCCTGCTGGCTGCAGCGGGACCAGTGGAAGCGGTGGAAGGCGGCTTGCACCAGGGGGGCCATGATGCTGCCCAGCCGGACCTCGTCCCCACAGCGGTTCCCTTGGCCATCGTGCTCCATTCCTAAACTGCCCCGCACAAGACAGAGACACAGCAGTGACGCTGCAGGTGGGCTCTGAGTGCCCGAGTGCTGCCCCCTCCCCAGTGTCACCAGTGGTTGATGCCAACACAGTTCTGAAGGCCCGTGGCCCCTGTCCACATGAGCAAAGTCATGAGAAATAAGACAGGGTGAGGCTGAAGCTAAAGAGCTGGTCTGGAGTAACTCCCACATGGAAGGAGTGACCCTTGAGAGTACTTTCATATCATTAGCCTAATTCACTTTCAAAAAAACTAAAAATGCTTTTTTGGACTTCTGTACACATGCATATTTGTGAATTAATACAGCTAAATGTGAATCCATTTCTGAATTACTGAGCCTGTCCATTCTCCAGGAATACTAATAGAAATGTACTCATGCTCTAATCTGGAGTTATTCAGGAATTTATATAGCTTCTAAAAAAAATCACACCTTAGTTTAATTCAAAGTATTTTGCAACTGTAGACAAGTCCTTTGCATGGAAGAAAAGAAAGGCACCACACAGAAAGCCAGTTCAGACAAGCTGCTGCTGTTGCCCAGGAGCAATCCCACATTGTTGAAATGTGAAACAGCCTGGAAAGTGCCAGGTGCTTTCTAGAAAATTATCCCAAGTTACAGATACTTTAAAATTTCTTTTTGGCTTTATTATGAATATGTTTGCTTGTTTCCTTTGTTAGGATCTTATACTGCATTTTTAATAAGCACTATTGGATTAATATGGGCAATATCTGTCCATAGTTAAACCAAATTACCAGACTGGGGCTGAATATGACTTGAGGGATTACAGACTTTCTTCAGTGGTGTCTCTTTCAAAGCTCATGCTGTATTCTTTTTAATCCTAATTCAAAAATTCTGGAATCAAATACTGTCTGGGTATCAAATAGATGTCTCTGTCTAACTTAGATGTGTTTATAGTGATTTCAATAAATTTTGGCACTTTATTGTTTAAAAAAAGAGAGAGGGCCTGCAGGCTTTCTTAGGGAAAACAGAATAGATGGAAACTGTTCAGAAAAAGCCTTCTGGTAACTGTTATTCTACCAAAGAGAAAATGGGAAATCAGTGGGAGTTCTCTGCAAACAGGGAAACGAAAAAGATCTGGGAGAAACCAAAGCTCTGACAACTGCTGCCCAGGCATTGGTTCAAATCACGTCAGTAGGTAAAATAATTGCATTTTTTATATGAGATATATAGAACAGTTGTAACTGCAGTGCTTGGCACCTCGCTTCTATACAGTATTGTTTCCTTTATCAGCAGCAACATATACAGATTATGTGCTTATTTAGTATGGATTGCTTGCAAGAATACTGTGTTCCACTGACTCAGTGAATTCATATTTCTTTATCATGAGTACTTTACATTTCCACCAGGAGACTACAATACATCAGTCAACCTAGTCCCACAGCAGCCCTGGAAGATATTTTGCTATTAGTTCTTTTTTCCATTTGAAAGTCCCAAAATATAAAACTTACTTAAGATCATAAAGAAAACTTTGCGAGAGCTGAGACCTGAAACCAGAGCTAACCCTGAATACTGTTGCATCTGTCCATGTCATCAGCATTTATCTGTACCAAAAACCATTTAAGGTGCAACACAGATGTCCAGTTGTACTCACACATGTCCAGTTTCATGAGCCACCACAAATGCAGATGAAAAACCATCTTCATGGTTGAGAGTGCAGCTTCGGACAGGATGACACATCCCAGTGACGGGAGCGTAGCCTGTGAGAAACACCAAGTGTTTCAGAAAATGAGCAACTACAGAAAGGCAGCATGGTGGGAAGCTGTAGGGCAAGCATCTGTCTTTTGTTGTGACACAAGTATAGCTGAAGTGGTCCTCTCAAGACCTCTGCCCCCAAACATTTAGCAGTGTGCTCCTTCATCTAGGAAACAGAGGAAACCAGACTGTTGAACAAATTAAAATTTCCTGGCTCACCAAGAAAATTCTTGTCACCCCTTGGACTGCCCTACAATTGCTTTTTCTGAGTGCAGAAGACAGCAGACGCGAAGGACACCGCATGCTGCTGTGTGTAGGAGCCCAATACTGCTCCAGCCCTCAGGGAGCAAAGCCCCAGCCCTGTGTTGACAGCAGTTCTTGCCAAATCAAAATGAATGGGAAAGCTCTGAGATTTCTCCCCTCTGGTGAAAAACCTGATCTCTCAGGAGGCAGAGGTCTGAAAAACGGAAAAAGCGGACAGCGCTCGGCCCTGCTGTTCCGGGCCTCTCCATAACAATATTTCTTGGCAATTCGGCTACAACACAGCAACAGCTTTGGAACTTTTTAAACACAAAATCTGTTCTTTAATATTTTAATTTTCAGGACTGTTTGCATATGAATCCCATTTACTTGGCTTCAATAAGAGCACAGAAATGATCCAATAGGTAATCAGTAAGAAAGGATAAAATAATAAGTGAAGCAGTTACAACTGAAAATGGCCCAACACAGAGCTCTTGGGGAAAGAAAACAGTGAGCACAGCTCAGCAAAAGATATACAATGAAACTTTGCGTGACTAGCTTGGCTCAGCGATAAATGCAAATGCAAAACAAACCCAGCCACTCACCTTGCATGCCCGATGGACCAAAATCCTGCCTGGTGAGGAAGATGGCGTGGTCGTGATACTCCGCGTGCCCAGTGTCGGGTTTCTGCTGCAAGTAGGCCCAGCGACACACGTTCTCCAGACTTTGTGAGGGGTTCCCAATCTCTATCAGACTCATAGACTGCACACACACAGGGGAAAAAAAAGACACCGAGAGTTATTTAATAAAAGTGTGGGCAATTTTTTTCCCAACTTTTTCAGGCACTTGACTAAACATCCAATTTCCGTCACAAGTTTGGTCTTAATTAAGAGATACTTACACTTCAGAAACAAATTTTACTGGACCAAGAAAGCAAGAAAATAGCTAAAGTTAATGGTTAGATTGTGATTTCTGCATTTAATGAGATCTAAGATATAACAAAAGAAAAAATAGATAGAAGAGAAATGAAAAGAGGGGTATTTTAATGATAAAACTGATACTGGGTTGTGCACTCTTATTATTTCTATGCCACCCTGGTGTCAGTTTACATCTTTTTACCATCTCTTTACCATCACTTCCAGTCTGGATATACAGTTCCTGATGGAGCCCGTGTCCCTGTTGGAAACACAGCAGGTCTCGACCAGCAGAGACTGATCCAGTGTGGGGAGGATCAATGCCTAACGGCCAAAGGAAGCCAATCACAACAACTGCAGAGAGCCAGCACCCTGCCCTGTTCATCAGCTGCTTTTGTCATGAAACTGAGCTGTTTAGGCTGTTCTGTCAGACCTTGGCACACTCCTCAATGCTGTCGGTGTAAAATTAAGGGTACTTTTTCAGCTGTACTTGAATCATTACTTCCAGAAATGGACTTTCTCAGTGATTGTCTTTTAAATTGCATTTTCTTTATCCCATCACTCATCTGAAGATCATTCAGAAGGTAGAACACATAACTTCCCACTGTGGGATGCCATTCTCCAGGTAAACCACACGTTAGATGAGTGATGAACTTGGCTGGCTGCAGTGATCTGACATGTTAGGTGAGGTGCAAAGGACAGTTCTCTTGAGCAAGGAAGAGAAAGGTATTTTAAAATCCAACTATTACATTTGCTTTTTTTTTTCCCCAGTAGTACTTTCTTAAGTGTTCCCAGCTAATTCTGCTTGATACAGTGCACTGCTAAGACTTTAGAAAGCTTATTGTATGTGGGATACAATAAAATGTATGACTAACTGACCTGTCCCAGGCCTTCCAGGATTTGTAAGAACTACAGATGTGAACCCTGGCTTTTCATTTGCAAAAAATTATATTACCATGACAACACTGTAATCATAACAAAACCCACTACAATTGAGATGCTATACTGTACTGCAAGCATTCGTCATTCCAAAATACTTAATGTAGAGCAAAACTTAGCCCAGGCCAAAAATAAGAGAGAAGTAATACAATTCATGTTTAAATACAGATGTATTTGACATGTCCTCTAATTGAGTGCACGATGGAGTACATAGAGTATTGACTACATGAAAAAGAAAATCCTCAAAGGGTTGTGGAAGAACAACTGGAATTGATAAAAGAAGTGTCTGCCAAACTGAGGTCTGATTTTGGCAAAACTAAGATATTACAATTCTGCAAATGTTCAGAAAAACAAATTTATAAACCAAATTGAGGCACAGTTTGGATTCTGATACCACTGCGGAATGAAAAAGTTGTAATATAATTCTGTGCTGGATCAGACTGCTTCCAGCCATAATCCCCTTGGAAATTGAACTAATAACTGTATTTTAAATGGTGGGACAGTTGTGGTGCCTTTATTGAATCTTTGTATATTTGTAACAACATACTTAAACAAACTTTGAGTCATCAATACAAGACAAAATCCTGGCTCTTCAAGCAAAAATCCTAGTCAGTTAAACAGGGTTTGACTATTGCTGAGGTCTTTAGTAACATCCACCAGTGGTAAAACAAAAACAAACAAGCAAACAAACACAAAATTTATCTACATCACCTCCACTCTTCTTATTTCTCCAAAACTGCACAAAGGAGATCAATCCCTTCAAGGAGCTCAGTGAAAAATCTGACTGCAAGACTCAAAAGCACAGAATGCTGTAAAATGAAGTTGAGAAATCCCTAGTTGTGAACTGTTTGCTAGTACTTCCTTACGTCATAATGACCTCCTTGTGTACATTCTACCAAATGAAAATCACATTATTTAAGACACATTGATCAGAAAACAATGAAAACACATACCCTATCAACATATGCTTTGTTTAAGGGTATCCAATTATTTGCAAAGAAATCTTGAACTCGCATGATCAGCAAAAAAGCATAGAAAATAAAACATCAATTACTTCCTAATAACCACTGCTTTATAGCTTTCCTCTGTCATCTCTTCCCTGCCCGCTAAATCAAACCCTTGTCAGCGGAGTCCATCACAAAAGCAAAAGATTTGTCTCTGAATGAACTAAGAGAGCAGGTTGCAGCACTCCCCTGATTATCACTGAGTCTGCCAGAGGCCAGTTCAGTCTGGCACAGCAAACCAGCAGCTCCCGTGGTTCAGGCACTGCACTGGCATCTGCCGTGAGTCAACAACTCTTTCACTGTATACTCAAGTCCATCCCAAGAGCAAAATCACAGGCTCAATCCAAGAGAATCTCAATGCTTATCAAAGCGCTGATTTTAGAGTTGGTCTTCGAGCAAATGAAGTTGGACCAACTGGTTAACATGAAGCATTGTAGGGTTTTTGCATCCAACACAATGGGGAGAATGAAGAAACCCCTTCGCATGAAACGGGAAACTGAGAACACACAAGTCCTATAAAAGATGTTTCAGCTGACCCAACTCTTTTCCAATCACACAATTTTAACATCATAAAACTGAGCCTTACTGCTCTTTAGGTTGGGAAACAAGACATCCTGTAGGAAGTCAATTATTTTGAGTGTCCACGTGCTATGAATGTAAGTAGGAAGTCAAGGTCCTGTCAGTGAGGAGGACTTCAAAGAGCGAGAGGAAAAACTCAGTCTGCCTGCTGAGTACTCCAAGTCCACTGAGTACTCAAAGCATCTGGTCACTAATCCCTTGTCTTTCCTCACTGTAATGCAGCAGCCTGAAAAGGGAAACCCACTTGATTCCTTGCAAATTTTCACCTGAACGCCCACTGTCTGCAATTTGCCAAAGACTTTCAAATCAGAAAGGCTTCAACAGTACTAACAGCAAATATTGCATGGCCAGGGAACCATCAGCCTGACAGTGAGTCAAGTTCACTGTGCTGTGCAACTGCACTGGCTGAGACCGAAGAACCACGAACACCACGGTCCTCTCCTCACAGTAGGCAATGGTATGGCCAAGGAAGGGAATTAGAGGTAGTTTTTTCTTCCAAAGAATCTCCAAGGCTCCAGTGGTCTTTGGATCAAAGATTTCCTAAGCCAGGCATGGCATTATATAGAATTTTATCCACTTTTCCAGCTGCCTTGCCTGTACAGATAAATGCTGCTGTCCTGAAGAAAGAAACTTAGGAAATCATGGGACCAGGCAGAGCTTGTTAGCAGATAGGGCAGATGTCATATGTTTTAGAAGGATGTTGTCCAAAAATTACTCTTGTAGAGATATCAGATAACACTTAATAATATTTTCTTTTGGAAGTCAATGTGGGCTTTCATCAGACACAGGAGAACCCAACCCCTTATTAAATGGACAAAGCGAATGAGAAAGAAGAAAAGAGATGAGCTGTGTACTAAGGGCTGAAAGGTAAAATCCCTCTTTGTCACACTGCAAACGGGAGAAGTTTGGGGGCCAGAAGGCTGCACATGGAGAAGAGGTGTAGGTGTTACTCTTGGCCAGCAAAGGGCCCACACTGCCAGGAACATGCAGGTCCTGCAGCTGGCTGGGAGCTCCGACCTGGCTGGGAAGGACCTCTTTCCAAGCAGGACACCAGGCCTGTGGAGAGCATTACTCAGCTGATCAGCAGGAAAACTGCCAACGGAAAGAGAAACTTTCCTTCTCACAGCAAGAAAAGCAAAAAATCTGTGAACTGCTGATGGAAACAGATGGAGATGTTGGCCAAGAAGTGGAAAGGGCTCAGCTGGGAAAACATCCCCCAGGCAAGGGGACACCACAGAGGGTGACAAGGACAGTCCGCTCTACAGAACTAGCCGAGGCCTTTTCTCTGGGAAACTCAACATCTACCAATGCTGTACATTTTCCTTCCTTTTTCTGATTCTGCCTTCATTTCTTCTCCACTTCCTTCCTTCTTAGATGGAAGCAGCAAAAAAAACCCCTCCTAAATAAAAATAGAAGACAACTGAGTTGCGACTACCATTCATACAAAGAGGCAAAGCGGAGCAGTAAGAAATGGTTAAAAGCCAGAGAGGTCTCTGAACCTTCTTTGCTACCTGTCTTATCCTTTGGGAAGTTATCAGTGTGATGTTCAGTTCTCTCATATGAACACTGAAGAACAAGTCACTCATGAAGCTGACTGGAAAGTCCTTCAAATACTCGTGGAGATTGTGGGGCAAGGAAGAAATATGTAATTTTTTTTTTCTTTAACAATGTCGAAGTTATCTTAGAAGAAAACTGCAAATTCAGTCTATATTCTGCCCAAACTTTTCAAGAATGTTCAAGTTGCCAGCTCATGTGAAAGACACACTGGGATCACGCATGAAATGGCGGCTCCCCTTAAACAACTGTTTTATTTATCTGATATTTGGCATTACTGGGTACAACTTTGCAAAAGTGATGATGAGCAGGTATGTAATGATAAGAACATAGGAAATTTAGGCTGGTCAGAAGCCTGGGACCTTTCCTAACTCATCCATTAGGTGGTGCTCCAAGAGTACCAACGGAGAAGGCTTTGCAGCTCTTCAGTAGCTCCAGGAGGAGCAGAAATATTCTTAACATGACAAGCTTCAAACTATGGCAGCAAAAGTTGGACCATAGCAGTGCACACATTCAGGAAACAATTTAACATATGACTTTCCCTTCCTGAATGTGTAAAGTCTCTGCAAAACACACTGTTTACATTGCTTCTACTCGGCACTTCTATTGCTCATCGGATATTGGATTAGAACTTCTATATTCTTCTCTCATCCTGAACAAGACAAGCAAAAGATAAATAAATACAATTATTGAATGTCCATGGTAACCAAACTAACAGAAATAGCTCATTCAGCAAACTGTCATTTTGCATTCAAAGGATTGGTAAAGCTTTCTTATGGCAGCAGTTTGTAAACATTTTTCAGTCTCTAATTCTGTATAAATGTAAGCAGATCAGGAATACAAAGCACTGTTTATGCTATCAGCCAGCTCCACGTTCTTCGAGGTCCCAACAAAACACCCTGGGAAATTATAAGCTCCAAGTCTAATATATAAATAAGGGAATTCAAAAATTCACCCAGATAAAAAACAGGAGGGGCAATCTCTCTTCTCTTTATCCCCATATGAAACATCTGGAAACAGTGCAAAAATATGAGCAGCTGCCAAAATGCTCTATCATATGTAGGTTCTGGCCTTGCAACTCAGCCTGTGCAGAACTGGTTACTGGATAGGGCCAAATGCTGGGGTCAACAACTCCATCTTCAGACATATTTGTAAGGTCAGGGCTTGATTCCTGCTGATTCTTTCAGGTCTTCTGCATCTTCTAATGTCAGTGGAAAAATAAGATACTCAACTCACATTCGTGACCTAGTACAAGGAGAGGCTGGAGGAGGCTCAGGGAGATCTCAATGTATATAGATACCTATTGGGCAGGAAATAAAGATGACTGAGACAGTCTTCTCAGTGGTATCCAGAGAAAGGAGAAAAGGCAATGGGCAAGAAAAAAAGCCTTTAGGAGCGTTACTGCAGTTTTACCGTAAGAGCGGCCAAACATTGGGAAGGGTTGTCCAGAGAGGTTATTGAGCCTCTGGAAATGTTCAAAGCCCAGCTGGACAAGGTCCTGAACAACCTTCTCTAACTGACCTTGCTCTGAGCAGGACAGTTGGGCTAGATGATGTCCAGAGGTGCATTCCAAGCACAGCTGTTCTACGACCCTAATGTGCAGCTAACAACCCCTTGCATTGCCAGGCACAGGTGCACTCAGCCAGAGTCTTTGCACCTTCCTGGGAGAGGCAGAGGTAAGTGGAGGTGCTCATCCCTTTCCCTCCAGGGAAACAGCAGGGTCAACAGCAAAATAGTAAGGACAAACACCAGATTTAAGGGATAAACCTGATTTGTGTTTCCAAGGCTGCCCTCTGGGAAACAGAGAGAAGAACCTGACTCAGACTGAACCAGTACTTTCCATCCTGGCTGAACCAAGAGCATCTCCCCTGCTTGCATCAAGCTTAGACATGAAAAGGTCAGATGGCACAGATAAAGAGAGCATCATTTTATGAAAAGATCGAAGGTAAAGTCCTGTCCCAAATGAAGGCAGCAGGAGCTCTGCTAATGTCTCAGACATACAAAATTGAAAAGTCCTTCTCGGCTGAACAGTCCTGTCCTATGAGGCTGCAAGCGTCCACCCCGTAGTACCTTCTTCCTGAACTGCTATCTTAAACTCATTTGGGTTTTCTTCCCTCCTCTAAGCTATTTGAAAGGCTCTCTGCATTGGTAGTCAGATTCCTCTTTCGCCCTCACCAAGTAAACACATGGTCAGAGCCCAACCACTTGTTACGGTGCCTACACTGGTTTACAGCTTACGTGGGTTTTCTCTCCCTACTGGTTGCATTTCCAGATGCTACGGGGCAGATCCAGCATCCCTCAGGCCATCCCACCCTGCTCCAGGCTGAATACAGGCCGCTCGGGCTGTGCATGGTGCCAGAGGAGAGCTCGGGGTGCCCTGCACCGCCACATTCACATTTCCCAAGAAATAACCCTCACAAATCCTCAGGTGGCTGCGTTTATTGAAACCCCTGCAGTTCCTGAAAAATTCTTTCCAAGTGTTTTTTCATTAATCGCCGTATTAATTACACCCATCCCAGCTAACATGTGCTTTCCTCTGAGCTGTGCAAGGGCAGCTCATCTGCACACAGAGTCACCATTGTCAGTGGACAGAGCGTGGGGCTGCAGCCAGGAATTTATGAGGTCTTATCCCCAGCCTGCCAGTGGCCTTCCGTGTGGCCTTGGAAAATAACACTTAACATCTTTGGTTTTTTAGCTGTAAAATGGGAATAATAATCTTTATTCATTCACCTCAAAGAGGCGATGAGAGGATTTTATGCAGTGCTCAGTATTTAAACGTTTCCAAACAAATTTTAGAATAACCAGTCAGGGTTTTTAAATGCATGCTCAGCTCATCTCTTGCAACCTCCTCTGCACTTGGTGCTCGTTGTTGCTTTGCTTATTTCCCTGAGTATTCTAGAGCTAGCTGGATTACAGAGCTGTTACAACCAAAATAGGTCTAAGTGGAATAAATCGCACAAACATTGAATTATATTAATCTCAAATGTGTCCACAGTTGCCAAAATTTGGAACCAATCTTCCTACTACTGAAGTCAAAAAGGCAGAAGCGAGCCAGCTCATCTTTTTCCCATTTGAAGAAAAATGCACTGCATGCACCCTGTTTACTTATTTGCAGTATCCCATCACATCAAAAAAGCCAGCGACTTTGGAAGTCAATGTCAAGAAAATGCAGAGAAATGCATTGTGGCTTCTGAAGCCAACACAGATCTGGAGCAGCCTTTGCAGAACATATTTTTCTGTCCTAATGATGGAATTGATAAATGAGTGGGCAGCAGCAAGGCACAGCTGAAGCCTTCACATCAGTCTCTAGTACATCATTTGTTGAAAGTACTAAGAGAAAAGTGGGGAGTCAGGGAAAGGTTGGCAGCTCCTGCAAAGTCCTGCAAAGCTACCCCAGCCCCAGCCCCAGCCCAGCCACACTCTGCCTGCTCCCCAAACACACCACCCAGCCAGAGCCCAAGCCTGCTGCTCTTGGCAGGGCTCAGCCTGCCACCCCCTCAAAGTCCTGAGGTGATAACTCACACAAAGCGCTAATTCAGTAAAACCATGTCAGCTCTTTTGAATTCATCCCTGAAGTAATTTCAGCATGTGATCACCAAGGAATATCTTCCATTTTTTCATTTTATCAGGGCAATTAATGCTATTCCTGAAATTACTGAAACTTCTGCGTGTAGAGTTGCCTGTGCTTGAGAATATTAAAAAAATAAGTACATTTGAAGGAGTGGAGTACCTTCAAGCAAGAACCAGTGAAAGGTTGGTTGCTATGCAACTCAAGTATTGTCCATATTATTCTTATCAACAGATGACATATTGTATAAAATAATATAATCATCTAAAAAAATCCACAATACAGTAGAAGATTGCTCAGGGGTGGAGAATTGGCAGTAGCTGAGAGCGCTGTCATAAACTCGACGTTGATGGTACATACTTCATCAATTACAGAACTATAATGTAATTATTATGATTATTTAAATGGCACCCTTGATAATATATATAAATTGCCTGCAGTGAAGCAAATGAATCTGAAGATATCAGCTCCATGCTTTCAAAAGAAATGCTTACTCAAACAAGACTGGGATAACATTTTCATGTTGTGAAGCCAATCAGGCTGCTTCATTCATGCACTGCCTTAACTTGTGCATGTACCCTGCTTAATACTATGTATTTTGAATGTATTCCTAAAAATTGTTAGTGCTGCTGTGTGGGATAGTAAAATATTCAAGGCTTTGTTCTAATTCCTCAGAACAGGTTCAGAAAATAAGAACTATACACTTCTTCTCTCTGCTTTTCCACTGCTAAATTATACCAAACCTCTAAAGAAAAATCTCCTCACCTTCTGCTCCCTGGTACTAGTCCTCTGATCAGGAGCTTTAAAAACATGAACAGAAAAGGATGTATTTTTATACAGCCATGGCGTGCAGGTCCCCACACCATAAAGTAGAAGAGCTCTGAAATTATGTCTTTTATATATACTTTTTACTGTTTTTAGAAAGTCATAGATTGTCTTTCATGTAAACAAGAATCAGATACGGAAATGCAAGAAAAATTGTCTTTGGGGCATGCTTGTGATAGCAGAATTATTCCATTGAAACCAGCAGGACAACTCAGAAGCTAAAGCACTGTCCGCTGCAGATTCTGGATGTGGAATCCAGAAGCAGAATATCCAGAAGCAGATTACACAGTCCTGCAAGTGCTACTTCTGTGATGCGGCCAAAGACCCGCCAAGAAATCTCTCCTCTCTAATGAATATGAAACTGATAACTTTCAAATTATAAATGGACAAGACTTTGCTCTTCGCAAGAAAACAGAGATCCTTAAGATGGAATGATGACTGCTGTAGCCACCGTCTGCCATCAGGAAACTGGCAGAAGTTATCAGAGCTCAGACTGGTGTAGATCTGTAGCGCTAAAATGGTCAAACATCACAAGTATGAAATACTCATGAACTAAGGATTGCAAAGAAGTGACTAGCCCAGGTACTAATTCTGCTGGCTTCCACCACTATTGCAACATCAGATTTGTATGAGATTCATAAGTCAATCTGCAATCAAATTTTTGCCATTACAGAAATCACAAGGATATTTCAACTCTTTTGTAATTCCATGTTAACTACACACTCCACGAACTTTCAATCACAAAATGGCAAATACGACCTTTTTAACCTTTTATTTTATGACATACATCTGATTAAGTTTATCCAAAATACATAACTACAGCAGAGCTGCAGGAAAAGCAGAGATGGATTGGTGTGTTTAGTTCTCAGATGGGGAAGCTCCAACAGAAAAATGTAACCCCTATCCAGGCAATCAGTCTCCAGCAGAGTCCAGACTAAACCTCAGAGCTCCCTCATTTGCACCAGGGAGGAAAATTCTCAGCTGATATTGAGCAGGGTAAACTGGTGAATGCCAGTGGAGCTTCACCACTGACACCATCTGCACTGGCTCTTTGCTGACAGCATTCCAGCAACTTCCATGAACAGACATGGAGTCATCCAGAATCCAGGTTTACTACACGAACATGCAAATGCCAGCAGCTCCGGTCACAGGAAGGTGCATGAGACTTTAATACTCTGCTCTGAGCAGCTGAGCCTGATGCTGCATTGGAGAGCACTAAAATCACATGTCCTTAACTCAAGCAGTTATCAACATACTTGAAATGTCCTGTTCCTGTTTTCATGAAATCTGATGTTGGCTTGGCAGTAACAGGACACAGGTACTGAACAGATCAATACTTTTGAAACCCGTTTAACATTTTGTTCCTCTTTACCCAAGTTTTGCCTGTGGAACAACCCCTTCTGCAGAAACTGAGAGAAAGAACACTCGATGTTTTTAGTTACGGATTTGATCTGCAGAGCTCTTGCCTTCTGGCCCCTATTCCACAGAACTCCCATTTAACTTTAAGCACATGTGTAGTTCCACTGATAATAAGCACAAGTATAAACGAGTTCTTAGAAAGAGGCTGCAGCCCTCAGCATCTTGCAGAACTGACCTTGTGTTTACTGTTACTTACATACAGTTCTACCAGAACATGCTGTGTTTTCTTTAGGAACTAAAATGCTCTCTATGTTTCGTAGACTATTCCAAACAAATCTGAAAAGACAACTGCCAGAGCTAAGCAGCAACTTTAAATGACACAGGGAAAACCCAGAAGAAATTATTGGAAACGTAAAGTTCAAATGATAAACAGATACATATAAACATGAAAGTTCTTTATATTCATAGACTGGTAAGGATAATATATATGAATTAAATACAAAACAAATACGTGTCACCAGTAACTGCACTGTTCATAAAAGACTGAAGTCTACAGATATTGATATCCTCCATTTAAATTAACCTTTCCTTACCTTGCCGTAGCTCAGCAGGATTATCCTCACCAAGACAACGTTAATGTGAGCACCCAGGGACTCATCATGATAAATTTCATTAACCTGCAAAAGAGTTCAGCACTTTAACAATGGTAACTATGAAGGCAGTGGTACAGTCGGTACCTTTTATGCTCTGTCATTAGGCCAAGACACCACTTTGTGATCACATTTAAAACATGAATAATTCCACTAATGAGAGAGGGAGTGGGGTTTTTCCCAAACTCTGTTGTAGTCTTCCAACAGGTAATAATTTAGGGAATCATTTAAAATAAATATACACTCAGAGACTTCAGATTACAGGTATGTAAGTGCCAGCCTAACTGGACTTGGAAGTGTCATGGTGCACCCACAGGAAGCAGCTGAGCTGACCCATGTGTGCCCACTGGAGCCTGGGGCATGGCAATCCAGGCAAAATCCCAAATATCTCTCTGCTGAGCAGGACCATGCATTGGGAAGGGGATGACTGAGCAGAGAGACAGGACCTCTCTCTCCCGAGAGTCATTCACTGGATCAGCTCAGCTGCACCCCGTACCTCTTCCATCTGGGACACATCACATCACACTCTGCCAAGAGGATGTACCTCCCCCATAAAGCTGGTCAGGCACATGGGCTGGCTTTATCGTGTGTCAAAACTCATCAGTGTTAAACTTTGCAAGCAGAACAAAAGCTACAAAATGCCAGCAAATTAAAATGGTCTTCTTTTTTTTTTTTATACCAGAGCTACATAAGTGAACATGCACACGGGGAAATCACCCCAGGAACACTGAACAGAAAACTGTAAATATTTAGAGTAGAGAATGAAATGTGGATGAATAATGATTACTTAGGAAACACTGCTACAAGCAAGCTGGGCAAATATTAACTGTTAAAGAGGCTGATTTAAGTATTCAGTGATGAAGACTGCATGAGACTTGGCCAAATGGCAGGGGTTTAGCTTTACAAATTAGAAGAGGCAGATGAGATCCCTGCAAGGCAAGTTCCTCTCCTAAAACCTCCTTCCCTTGGTAAAGGTTGCACCAAACTGAACTGTTTTGCTGGCTGGACCTAGATTTCATTTATTCCTACAAACTAGATTCATTACTTCAAGCTAATAAATAACTTTCAGGGAACCTTTCATTTGAAACATGGTAAATAATGTCCTGCTACTTCAATCAGCCCCAGTTTTAACGGCCCATATTTTATCTCTTCAAAAATCATTAAAATTAAATACATCAGTGTAGGTTTTGCTAAGCAATCCCCACTGACATTTTAAAGTGAATTTTAATTCATTTCATCAGTATTTTTTGACAGAAGAGCCTTATTTTATGCCTGGCAGACATCCAGGTTTTCAACAGTCCTGAGTGTCCTGCTGAACCGCAGCTCCAGGAGGAGGCTCACACCCTCCAGGGCACCTGGGGAACATTCCGGGGGATGCCTGGGACCCAGGCTCGTTACTGGTTGATGAGTGAGCAGATCTTTGGATGAAGATGCTGGATGAGGAGCCCGTGGCTATGAGTGGCTTCGGGGGCTTCTGTTTTCATTGCGGTGTAGAAGGAGCTGATTATGTTCAAATCTGCTTCGTAAACAACCCCTCTAGAAATCAGATCATCTCTTTGCATGTTTAAATGAGACTTTAGAAGACTAACTTTATATTCTGAAATTTTAAAAACTCTCTTATTTTTACTTTGAGGACCATAGCTGAACACAGATTATAATGAGGTAAAATATAAACACGTTTTGCTTTACAAAAATTCTTTCGCCCAGGAAAAAGACCCTTGAACGTTGTCAAGGGAGGCAGGGATATTAATTTGCCTCCCTCTTTGTGTGGTGGGAAGAGAGCACTCACATCAAGGATACGAGGTTGAAATAAGCTGTAAATTACCTGTACATGTAATGAGTATTAAACAAAAACTGCTGTGTATAGAGGACAGTAAACACAGCATGTAAATAAGTATTTAATTAGTTCATAAAGCATAATCCAAATTGGTGCACACCACTCTCTCATTAACTTCCAGAATTTAACCTAAGCCTCTTTAACAATCGTTGAGTAACCGAACAACTGTATCACTGTTGTGTGCCAAAGGGAAACTTGGCTTGAAAACATCAATGGAACAGAATTAAAACACTGTTTGACTATTCATGCAAATGACATCTAGCAAACAAACTGTGAATGAACTGAAAAGCACAAGCACTGTAAAAAGCTGCTTGGTTCTCTTGGGATCCTGGATTTTCTGCAAGACAGTGGGCCAATTCAAAGCTCTGGGTCTTGGTTTCATTAATAAGGATGAGCCCAAGCCCTCTTCTCTGAGCATCTTTCTCTGAGCTAAACTGGTTTGCTGGGAGTGTCTCACTGCACATGGATAATATGCTGAAATAGATGCTTTTCTTTTTCTTCAGCATGGCCTAAATCACACCTATTTGTTTCAGGAAGCTGTTGGAGATACAAGATCCAAGTGAATATTGTGTTCTCAAAGGTTCGTGAAAAGTGCACACGCTGAAAGGGCCACCACAATCCCTAGCTCAGATTCTCCACAATTCCACCTCTTATTTCAACAGGAAAGCGAGTCAAGCTAAGGTAGCTCAATGCATAGGGCAGAAAATGACCAACCAGCCTGTGAAACCAGAAAGCTCCAGGCTGGAGAGCAACTCACAACTTTGAAACTTACTGCTTGAAAGCAGAGATAATCAGACAAGGGAGATACATGTTCAGATGTCAGTGCAATAAATACACACAGCTGTGAAAAAGAGTGCAAGTACTTTTCCAGCACGGCATCTTCATGTACTTCAGCAGGACATCCCAGTTCATATCAAGAAGAAAAGCCAGAGTCAATCTCCTGTTGTTCTTAGATCAGTAAGTCTAAAATTAAGTTGCTGCACAGGAAAAAAAAAATGTACGCAGAGACCATCCCAAAATCACAGCTCCTGAACTGAAGGCAGTGAATGCATTAAATCTTGATAGATGTCCTACAGTGATTCAGCATTTACAGAGGGTGATGAAGAAGGCTGGGTAAATCTCAAAGAATTCAAAGCACAGTGAAACACTGTAAAGAGACTTTCATCAAGCTATTGTAGTTCACTAACTATTTTGGGATATCTTTGGTTTCTTTTTCTGGGATATTTCAAAGGAAAACATGCATTTCTATTTAAAGTTTCTGTGTAGAAATCAGGCTGGCACAGATTGGTGCTGCATAAGAAAAACAAAGACTTTTTTTACTTTTTTCGTCTGCCCCTCTCTGCTAATTTTATAAGTCTTCTGCCTTGAGCAAGTTTCAAGTCAGCACAGTAAGCACATAGAATACATCAAAAAGCTAAAGGCAAGCCAAGCGCCTGTGAGGTGCCTCATGCTTTGTAAAAGAAGCACTGGAAAGTTTTGATTACTGAGCAAAGCACGGCCCGATCCTAAAAGGGAATTTTGAAAGTTCCTGTAACACAAATAGTAATCAACAGCCTGCAGTTCTGCTAGTCTTGGTGCAGAGCAGGTTACCTGCTGATAGAGCTGGCAGGATTTTTAGGGAAAGTCAGGTGGTTCCCTGGATCCTTAATTAAACCAATACGCCATAGGAGAATAATCTGCATATTTTGGCAAATCATCAGCAAACTCATTCATGCAGTTTGAAGGAGTTCCCAGCCTTGCAGAGTTTGTTAGTATCTGCTATGCAAAAGGCAGATCGTTTCATCACAGCGCGGCTCCTGAACCGTAAACCATCGGGTTCATCCCGAGGCAGCTCCATGGATCGCTCCTTACGCCCTGGTAAGCGCCGCTCCCTCGGGCTCCCGAGCACACATCCCTGTTGGACATTCAACAGCTTCAACCTCGGGCTACATCAGTGTCAAACGGCCCCGACCCAGTGGCAGCGGCCATCAGAGGGCACATCTGACCGTTCGGAGAGAGCACAAACCAAGAGTCATCTGGTTTTGCAGCCACCACAAATTGCTGATCCATCCAAGCTGATTAGCCCGCTCTTTGATCACCCAGCATCCTTACACAACTACTGTTGCAGAAATTACTGATAGCTACGTGCTCCGGGGCAGAGCTGGGACCATGTGTGGATCTCTGCCAGAGCGATACTGGAGGAGCTGGAGAGCATCAGCTCCTTCCCTGTGGGATGGCAGAGCTCCTGGCAAGCCATTGTTAGAGCCCAGCCCAAGACGCAGCTCATTCATCAGATCATAATTATCTGCAGCAAAGCCACGGTGCCTGGTGGGCATCCAGTGATTGTCTATTTCTGTAAGAAACGTCTGTTTTGAATTACAGAATAGGAACCAGAAATGTCATGGTGGATGCTGAGCACAAACTTCTGTAATCTGATCCTCCCAAAAGCGTTCCCCTCTCACTTTATTTTTCTGTGGTCCCACTTCAAACACCACTATGCTCTTCGATTTTCATCACCTCTTTTATGCTTTTGAAGATCCCAAATGAGCATTTCTGACATTCCCAAAGCTTTATCTTAATCTCACAGGAATAACGTTACATCAGTTCCTCTGGTGGATGTGCTACGGTGACACAGAAAGTCATAAGGCAAAATCAAGGGCTCCTAGTCTCCCTTTCTAGTCCTTACAAGGCATTTCCTCATTTCCTCAGAGAGGAACTCTTTTTTTTCCTGAAATCTTTGTTGAGCATCACAAGGAAAAAAGAGGAATGAAAGCACACAACACACATGAAGCTTAAAGGTCAAACTGTGATCGCACATTTGGAAAACATCTATCATTCTGCTTAAAACCACACACACCAGGCAGTTTTACAAGAGCTTGGCAGTGTACATTGCAAAACAGAGATAAGAATCTCGCATTTTCTATGCAAATATGAGTTCGAGTCCTGATTTACCTTCCCTGGTGTCAGAGTCAGGAGATGGTACCAAGTCCAAGTTAGCTGCTTCTGATCAAAATGAAAAACATTCCCCAGCAGATGTGTTGGTAAGGCACTAGGTAGCTTCATGTTACGGTCTCTATCTCATCTTCAACTGTAACATTGGCTTTAGAAAGGTCATAGACTTTGTTTTCTGCCTTCATGACTAATTTATTTTTCTTAGTTCCTCCCACAGGCTCTTGGAACTTCTCATTCCTGCTCATAAACCACTGCTGTGAGAAGTTTCTCTAAACACTGCAAATTACCTTTGCACCAACAGACTCAGTATTTTTCTGAATTACTGTCTCAAGATCACATTAATAAAATCAACTGTAGCATCATAAAATAATTAAGCAGACTGATTTATCACTTTACTACAAGGGATAGGGGTGTGGTGTCAAAGTAATAAATATGGTGACCTCTTCAAATCTAAGTGGTTTGGTTAAGAAAAGCATCCAGAATTTGAAAGCTGATCCTAATTATCCACACTCCATCACACAAACCACACTGTCACAACCAGAAGTCCCTGGCTGAAACCTTTGTGGCTAAAGCTCACGTTGGTATTGGGAGTAAAGGAAAAAAATCTATCTTTTAACAGTACCTACCCTCTACCTTGAGGACGGTACCAAAACCTGCGTGATAGGGCAGCAAGGCACATCACAGTTACCAATAATGAGCGATGCTCACCTAATTGACACTGGGAATAATATCCCTGTGAAAATGAGCACAACCTCTAAGAGTTCTGAGAGGGTCTTTCCTGCAGGAGCCCCTGAATGCCCAATCACAATTACAGCTTCCACTGTAGGGTGGCAATCAAGATAATGAACAAAAATAACCTCGTGGAGGCCTCTTCAGACACTGTTCGCACCAGTCACAGCTACTGGTTTATAATGAACAGTCAAAACGTGGAGTTAACTCACATACATATATTTAAACTTTCAAACAAGCTGTAATTCAGCTACTGACAGCTCCAGTCCCTCAGATGAACAGAGCTGGACTTCTATTTGTTATTTGTGGAACTTCTTAGAGTTAGTTCAAATCTAAAGTGCCCATATTAAAATAAACCGATTTTAAATAATGAGCATTGGAGCTTATGAATTATTTAATTTTCAAAAATCTAGTCAAATTCTACATTATTGAACTATCCTTGCTGTCTAAAAAAAATGCCTTTTAGTTTAAAAAGCATGATTCTGAAGACAGGGAGCACCATTATTTCAATGTATTCAATCATCACTTTCTTTTTAACAGCTTGAATTAGACATGCTTTCAGGTTTTTATCCAACTGTCAGTTAGAAACCGATGGCATTTCTGCCCTTTCCTCTCATTAGGGACTTGCTGTTCTGTACCTGCAAATCTTCATCCCTCATCAGCCAGAGATATGAGAGCAGAAATCTCATCTATAATAGTAGTATCATGTACATCCTATTAAAGAGGACAGATAACACATTCACCAGCGCCTCAGGGCCACAATTTCAAAGACATGTGTAGTGCTGAAAGATGCAGGTGGAAGACTCCAGGGACTTTCCAAAGCCCCCAGCTGCATAACTCTCATTGATTTCAGTTATTCAAATGAAAAGTTGTTTAATGTATTTGTTCTGGAGTTGAAGTTTCACTCGAAGGCTGGAGGATACGTAATCCCACGAGCTAATTTTTAATACTGATTCTCACTGATTTCAAAGGCAGGTAAATGACTAAATACTCAGATAAATCTAGCCCAGAGTGAGGCATAAATCCTATTTAGGGTCTATCTCGCTTTGAAATACCAGCAATTAGGCACTTAGCTACTTTGAGGAGACGGGGTTTGGAATCACAAATATTTTGGCCATATATCCATTCCATGAATATATATATAGATATTGTAATATCAGTCCTTTTACAGTAAAGGAATGGAAAAGAAATTAGAAGATTTTTACCCCTGAAAATTGCTCAATCCTGAAAACTACTTTTAAGAGGGTGATGAAATGATCAGAGAATTTCAGCACCAGGGCTGGCTACCAACAACACCCACTTCAGAACCAATGAACCCTTAGGTTGGAAAAGCTCGTTAAGATCATCAAGTCCAACCATCAACCCAGCACTGAGAAGGCCACCACGACACCACATCTCCAAGCGCCACATCCAAACAGCTTCTAAACACCTCCAGGGATGGTGACTCCATCACTTCCCTGGGCAGCCTGTTCCAATGCTTGACAACCCTGCCCATGAAGAGATTTTTCCAAATATCCAGTCTAAACATCTCCTGGAGCAACTTGGGGCCATGTCCAGATCCCACCGCAGAGCCTTCCAGCCCTCCAGCAGATCAACACTCCCATCCACCTTGGTGCACCCGCACATGTACTGAGGATGCACTCAATTCCCTAATCCAGATCACTGATATTAAATGCTGCTGGCCCTGGGGAATACTGCTTTGGACTGGCCTCCAACTGGATTTGGTTCCATTCACCACCACCCTTTGGACTTGACCATCCAGCCAGTTTTTTTACCCTGTGATCAGTGTACTCCTCCAGGCCATTCCACTCAATGACATCCATTCAGCACCCTTCTCCTCCTCCGAAAGCATCCTGCAGTGGAAACCTTTTCTTTCCCAACCAACAAGGTAATTCTCCAATGCCACTTCTAGCCTTGCACTTTTCTAATGTTTCCCAAACAATTGCACAAGCAGATAGAATTACTGGGGGTTTGAGATGCTTTCTTGCTGAAATTGAATTACCTTCTGTGTTCTTGAGTAACTAAAAAGCTACAAGATTCCACCCAAATATCTCTCCTCCGTGGCAATGCTCCTGCATGCTATAAATACAAAGTTAATTTGTGCAATGTGTGGGCTCACGCTTGGAAATGCAGAGGACTGTGCAGGCCAATATCCTTCCCAGGAAAAAACACAGCATGAGGTACAAATGAAAATGGTGCAAGCGAGAGGCAGCCGAGGGTCTCTAAAGCGAAAACAATGGCATATTTTCCAAAGGTGACTGAATGTCCCGATGGTGCTGAGCAGAGAAAAGAGAGGAGGTCAAGAGAAACCAGAGTTTTGTCAGAGGAAATGACTGGAGGATGAAAAAGGGGAGGCATGAGGCCGAGCTCACTGCAGTGGAACGGCTGGCGCACAGTTGGACAATACGTGGCTGCAGCCCAACGTGTTAAAAATCCTCTGGCATCTATCGCCATTTGTTTGGGAGTGACTTCATTTCCAAACTTTGGGATAAATACTAGCACAGCTATTCAAGATAGCCAGGACACCCGGCCCCTGTTTTTTCTCACTTCATGGCTTTTAGGTGTGGACTGTAACACATCACTTCAGCTGCACAAAACAGATTTTACTGAATTTACAGTCATTGCACTGGGCTTGAAAAAAAAAAAAAAATTGTTTTGATTGGGTTGGTGGTAGGGTTCCACCCAAGATCCCTGGGAAAAGTTAGTTAAGGACAACTGCTCACGCCATCACACACAAGGACATCAAGCACAGTGGGAGAAGCAGCCATGCTGGGAGCTGCTTCTGGGAAGGTAATATCTTGCCCCAGGAGGGACGATTCACCTAAGATTTATTTCATTTTTGGAACCTCAGAAATACAACTATTTGATCACCTGTTTTATCTCCAGTAAATACCTTCACTATTCTTTTGTTTTGTTACCATGCATTCTTGATTTCATGCTTACTACCTTGTTACCATACAAAGCTAATTGATTCTATGCCTTGTTACTACAGGAAGCTAATTGATTACATCCTAAAACCAGCAGGGTACACACAATCTGATGGTTATGAGAGAGAGGATCTCCGATTAGATTTAAAAATACAGCTGGAATTTTTTGTGGCTGTCTCTTCTGTTTCAGTAACCTTGGACTGACACATCTCATCAGAAACACACTGCATATGTGTGACCCCTAATAGCCAGGGACCCCAAGGCCTTTTCTATTGGGCTAGTTGTCTAAATTAAAGCCCCCAACTATTCAAGGAGGTAGAAGAGAGGACAATGGGGGAATCACTGTGAATCTCAGGAAAGGAGACCAAAGCCATGTTCTGCACAGAATTACACCTTGCACCCATCCAGCAGTGAGAGCAAGAGCTGGAGATATCCTGTCAAGGGGAGGGAGAGGTTCTGCACTTTGATGTCCCTTGACACAATACAGGTCCCAAGCACCCCCATCTGCAGTAACAAGCCCCTCTTGCCTCTCCGTGCTGAAGCTGGAAACAGGACTGGTTCCCGTCACCCGCCCCTCTGCTAAAATACAGACTCTGGAACCAGCTGAGTTTTGAAGGAAAGAATAGGACAGCACTGATGACTGCCAGTGACTATCCAGAGCCTCTCAAGAGGCCCTGGGGATTTCAAACAGCTCCTCGAATTTGGGCACAAGGCATGGGACACATCCTCAGTCCCCAAAAGACATGTTTCTACCTCAGAGCTCTCAACAGAACAATTGCTGCCTATGCCAAGAGCTGCCGTGCCCTGTGGGGATGGTTACACAGGCTGCACTTTCTAAACCACTTGCAGAGACAGGCTGCTTAAGAGTTGTTATTTCTTGCAATTTGTGTCTTGGATGGTTTACTAAAATTAGGAAAAAGTATATTCCAGAGCTGGAACATTTATGGCTTCTTTACCATTACTGTATATTTTAATTCTTAAAAATAGATTTAAGTGACATGATAAGTAAAGAGTCCCGTTTAATCTATTTTGGCCTGTTTGCCACATTCCTGGTTTGGCCTGTTTGACTTGTTAATTTAGAGATGCATAAAACCATCTGTTTCACTGTAGACTTTGTTTTAAGCCTCAGAGGAAACAAACCACACAAATAAATGAAATTCACTATGTCATTTCTGTTAGAATATACACATTTACAGCCATCAGAGCAGACACCAAGTACCCCATAACTCCAGTGCTAGGGCAGGTTTTTAACTATTTACAATGCTGTTATAAAAAGTCATAACTGAATTTATATCACACAAGGGATTTTCTTAAATTGTATTCCACCTCTCATTTAAAATGAAAAACAGTGATATTATGCACATTGCTAAAAGAACATAATGAAGAAAGAAAAAAAACCAAGCTTCATAATTGAAAAAATATATCTTGGAAAAACTACATCCCAGGCAAATCTACCTAACAGCCTGGATTTCTGCCTCTGTGTTTTGTAAAGCGAAAGGAGTCAGGCTCATCCTCATGACACGACTGTAAACTTCAGCAGTCAGACTCCATTTGTCAAAAACAGAGCAGACCTACAATTTTTTACTCAACACTATTTTAGCAAGAACACACATTCACTGAGCCCAAAGCTTTTTCAGAAGTGTGTTTTATTGAGAAAAGACTCCTGTTCCAGATGAGAAGGAGAAGGAAGAAAGTCATCCCCAAATGAGTTGCCTCTTAGGGGGGCTATCACTTACTTCTATTTTTTGGGCAAAAGAATAAAATATATTTTGATTTTGATCTGGGATGATTTTTCAAGTCTTGGTTCTTTTCCAAAAAATAGTGTCCTTGCTTACTGTCTGGGGTACTAGAGGGCTGCTGCATCGATATTTAGAAATAAAAAGTGCTTCTTTCAAACATGATATTCCCCAGTGTCTCCTTTCATCACTCTTACACTATATAGTTTGTTGCAAAGACTATAGTTCTGAAGATTAACTATTAAACTAAGGAAACCTAAAGATATCAGTCATGGAGTAAATACTAAATCAACTTAAGAAATCTCAGTGTTATTCTGCATAACTTTTTACTCAGTGTGAACAAGGAGTAGGGAGGTGACCCAGGACCTAAAGTGGCTGTTGAGAAATCAAAGACTTTAGCTGAGTAGTTTCAAAAATGTAAAAGCCAACCGTAATTTCTGTTAGGACCTTATTTGAAGACAGTTCTCCAAACCCTGTTCCTCAGCAGGAAGCTTAGGTTAGGGGAATATACAGCTAAAACATAATGACTTCCAAAAACCTGAGCCCTGACCTTGTGTCCCCACCCACCAAAGTACATAAGCAGGACTTTGAACATTTTAACAGTCCCACACTCAGCTTCTGTCTTGGCTCCTTTTTCTTTTGTTTTTTTTTTTTCTTCTCCCCTAGTGGATTTTCTGAAAGTGGCCTGGATTTCCCTCCTAGAGTTATTTTATCTCCTGCCACGAGAAAAATCTGTTACGTCTTATTCAAACGGCTTACCCAACCTACATTCCCAGCCCTTTCAGAGCCTTCCCACAGGGCAGCTAGCAGGGCTGTACTCACAATATTCATCAAGGTCAGCAGGTACTTCTGAACGTGTTCTTTCCCGTGGAACTGAACAACTGAGTCATCAACCCCCAGGAGGACCTCGATGTTGTAATCGTCCTCTGTCGCGTGCCTTCGACGGCGCTGCCGCGATCTCTGCAGCTGCTCTTCAACGAGGCCCAGCGCGCTGTCGAGATTGTCCAAACCAGTGAGGTTGGAGGCTGAAATCAAACAGACAAACAGGTTATCAGCCAGGAGAGGTTCAGGTTTCAGCTAAGATAAATTTGAAGTAGCAGCATTTGCTATGTTCTGAGTGTTACACAACAGCATTAGTTTCACGTAATGTCAATTAAAAATTACCTAATTGAGAGAGAAATATGACCTAAAATGTTTTGATTTTGCAAAGTAAAAGCAATACTTTCTACAAAGTAATATTGCATAATAAATACAGGCCCAAAAGAGCAGCAAGTCATACCAATGATGAGACTCTTGATGAGAAGAATGGAGGTGTTTGCAGTAAAATACTTGTTGCTTAAAAGTACTTCTAAGAGAAATATACTGTCCGGGGATCCTGTGCTATCCAGGATAGCCTCTACTCAGAACAGTTAAAGACAGACACCTACTTCAAAATCTGATCTTACTGCTCACAGGCTCCTATTTCAAGGTAAGTGCAGTTGCCAATACAGCCTCTTGCTATCCAGGCAGGTACCACCAAACCAGTCCCCCCAGCCTCAGCCCATTAGCTCCTTTCCTAGTTGCACACACGCAATCCAATCATAGTGACATGGATCCTATTTATCATTACAGCTCAGTACCACATTCTAGATATGAGATTAATTAATTTATAGCTACGTCCACATTTTTCTGAACAGCTTTACATCCTTCGTTCCAAATTTTCCATGTCACTTTGCATTACTGCATGTCAAAGACCAACCCACCAGGCACAACAGTCGTCCCCTTCATTACTAATAATTTCTAACAGTTCCCATGATATGAAAAGCATGTTCTCTGACAGGATGGACATGCCTAATGTGGCATTTACCTACTAAAAATTAACTTGAAAATATGGAATCTTGACATTTCATCATACAGAATAACAATGATTAGTATTAATATCATTATTACCATTTGCATTACAAGAGACTGGAATCACCACTAAGAACCTCTTGATTTTAGCAAATGTCAGGAAAGACTCACTTAGAGAGGTCAGCACAGGTGATGAGAGGGCTGTGGGTTGAGTAAAGGTCCCAATGCTTCAATCACAGAAATATAACGGGAAGCAAAGGGAGGAAGCCCAAGCCATCACCTTCAAACCAGAAATGAGAAATAGCTCTTGGAAATGTTACAAAAGTGGATTCTCCATTTTCATTTATTGAAGTTTTCACATCAAAAGTGGCTGCTTGGGAAGGGAATGAGTCACCAGATCACTGGGCTCGTTACAAGAACATCTGTGCTCTTGCCTGGACTTCGCTGCCTCAGGCTGCTGTGTCAGCAGGTCCTGGGCAATGTGTAGCCTGAGCAGAGTCCCCCACAGCTCCCCACCGAGGTGATAACAACACAGCGACCTGCACAGCCTCCGGCTGCCAGGAGGGACACACACCCGGCATCCCCAACCCACATGGAGCAATCGTTACTGCCCCGGGCCCCAGGCTGTGCCTTGTGTGGTGAGAAGCTGGTCTCTGTCCTCCTTGAAGAGACCTCCAGGAAAAGGACAGCCCCTGAAAGACACAGCCTCTTGCCATTTTCCAGCAAGCTTCAAGGACACGCTTGTCCTGAGATGCACAGCTGCAGGGATCTCCTCTGCACTGCACTGGCAGGGCTCCCCTTGCTCAGAGGACAGAGAGAAGGTCCCACGTCGTGGTCCTACATCCCCATGGAGCCCCAATGTCCTTCTCCCCAAACAGCAGCATTTAATGTAGTTAACAAGCACAACCACCACGTTCTCATTGCCAGCCTCAAGGCTCCCAGCAGCTTCTGCTCCTGGGGCCACAAGCTTTTAAAATTAATCTGGTCAGAATCCATGATTCAGCATGAAAATTCATTCTTCATGCAGAGCCCGGCTGTCATTCTCAGGTGTACCACGGAGGGCGAATGAGCCTGGCCTGGCAGCAACGGAGGCAGCTCTTTATCAGGCTCCAGCCCTGCCAGGCAGCCAGCTCCAGCCCTGCCTCGTGGTTTACTCCACCAGGAAAACTTCAGTGTTAAAATTTCCTTCCCAGTGCTCAGAAGTAATGACCAAGCCATCACAGTGGGGACTCGCTATGGGGCCATGGGGCAATGATATATTCATGAGCTATAAGACAAATCACAGTTACTGTAAAATTTGACCATAAATCTTAAAAAGCTCTGTAGAAAAGTAAGCCTAGACTGGCAGGGGCTGCAGGTCATGTCTTCTCTCTGCTGTTCATGAAAAGCTAAAGAAATCAGCAGCGAGGCAAAGCTACCAGAGCTGCTACTGCAGAACAGTAGTGCAGGGTAGAGGGATAGCCTGAGCCCTGCAGTGAGGTTGTGGACAGGAAGCTCTGCCGGCTGGGGGGCTGTTATTTGGGTGGGTGATTGGCTGTCAAGGTATCTTGAGCTTTTGTGCTTTCATTTCTTTCCCTTATGTGTCAAACCTGCTCCTGGCGCGGTATCTTTATTCCTGCTGTGAGTAAATCAGCCAGAGGCAAAATGTGATCCTACCATCCTGCAGTGAAAACTGCCTGTCCTCCCTCTTTGCTGCTCACTTCATCACTGTCACACTACAGTCCCTACAGTCCTGCCAACTCCTGAGAAAAGTTAACAGGACGCTCCCTGGAAGTCATCGCACTGCCAGTAGGTGCCAACCAACCACTTTACATTTTCTGTGGAGCATAAAAATTCCCCGTACACACAGTTACCTTCACCCCTCAACTGTTCCCCCTCAAGACAACGCATCCAGCGGGCACTGGTGCTTCTGAGGCACCAACCCCATGTGCTTCCCAGCAGAGAGAAAGCCACACTGGCTCCAGCTGGTGCTGGAACCATCCCAAGACCAGAAACACAGCTCAAAACATTTACAACAGTAGCTGCAAGATTTCTGGTTCATATCCCAACTTCCCACCCAGTGCTCTTTCCCGGAGGCTGTCCCCAGATGGGCAGGGATGCCTCCACACATGCCTGACCACAAACCCCACAGAGTCCTCCTCCAGTGCTGCTCTGCCTCTCAGGATCTTGGATGATGAATTGCTGGATGTGCTGGGCCATGCAATGTTATTCCCATGTTGGATTTGCTCCTAAATGACAGTTACATCCAAGTGAAATTAATACCCGTATCTTAGCAAAGAGGAAGAGAAACAAAGCTCCATCTGTAGTAAATGAGAAATTTGTGGTGTTTTGGCATCTCAACTTTCCTTAGTTAACGTCAGTAACTTTGCTGTATCATTGTACTCCTAACAATATGCTAGAAAAGCTCAAGAGAAAGCACAAAGAACTAAATAAGACACCAAATTCCTGCTTCACATTTTGCACGTTACATTCCTTCTGATCACCCCTGCACTTTGAGCAGTAACATCACAAAAGTAAACTCGAACTGCACTGTTTTACTAAATCATCCCAAGACCTCTCTCTCAGATGTCAATTTTCAGCAACTTTTGCCAAATCAGCCACTAATTATTGGCGCCAACTTTGTTCTCCATCTCCCAAGAGCAGACACTTGGCATTTGCAGAGCCTCACAACAGCCTGTGTTGAAACTCTCTTGCTCCTGCTAGGAAAAATTCACATTTGTGGAAATTAACCACTCAGAGACAAGCTTCTATTTTTCTCTTTTGCTGCTCATTCAGAATAAATCAAAGGACAGCAGCACTCCAACAGTTCATCCGAAAATCCCTCAACCCCTCTTTTTTTCTAAAGCCAGCTAAAAACTCAGCGATATTTCAGTAATTTTCTCCTACAACTGCAGACCATCTTCCAGAGAAGGAAAAAAAAGTGCCCAAGTTGTAAATTAGTGTTTCCTTTGCAAGTCTTCAGAAGAATTCTCCATCTGCAACGGTTTGGGATGACACCACCTTATTTTCTGGGAATTTTTGCCTTGCTCATGAATGTTTGATATCATGTTCTTTATGGAAACCCAGTTACATGACATCTCCTGATTCTGCCTCACCCATCATGGCAGGCAAAGCTCAAACAGATGCTCTGAGTTACTGAAGCATGAACACACTGCCTGCCATGAAAACTGCCTCTCCCTGTGTTTTCTGTCACTCCCTTTAGGACATCCACCAAATCCACAGTTGCTGGCTCATGATCTTGTTTTGGTTTTTTTCATGACCCCTTTCAAAAAGGCTCAGGAAAATACGGCTGTACCTACAGTCCTTATGAAACAACTGCACTTTAGCAGTACCAGCCTTAGGGTTCCCCAGTCTCACAGCAGCAATATTGTCCTAATAAAGCAGTTTCTCATATTTTACCTCCTCTTTCTGATAGGAAGAAGAGAACTTTCTGGCAAGCCCCGAGCAGAGACCAGGATGAGCAGCTGGGAGACTGAACTGTGTGTCATGTTCACAGCCATCATCTGCGGCTTGTCAGCACAGCAACGAGCTGGAATTTCATTTCAAACCCGAGTGTGCAGCATTCAGACCAGCCAGCCACCATTGAAATGCAGCTGGTTTGCTTTTGTGGACACTTCATCTGTCAGCGTGGGAGCAGACGAACACCTGAGCCGACTGCTGAGCACCTTCTCCGCAGCCACACGAGGATCAGCACTTCTGATCTGCTGCTTTGCCACTCATCTCCATTCCTGGGACACATTGTTGAAGGAACTCCCAGCTTCCCATTCCTTGCTGCAAACCACCAGCTTTTGCGTTGTTGTCTTTATGTTTTTCACCCCAGTGACTCAGACTGAGCACCAGTGAGGCACAGCTGGAGCCTGCTCTGCTGCGGTGGCAAATACATCTGTGGCAGCACAGGAGCCCGGGGCACCCAGCCCTGCTCAGCTGCACAACAGCTGGTGGCAGTGCCACTCCAGGCCTGGGACTACGATCCCAGTGTAGGCATGAGCCCATCCATCCCTTGGTGCTGCAAATGCAGGAGGAACAGGCTGTGTGGTAGAGAAGCAGAAGCAGGCAGGGTGGACTTGCTTTAGCTTTCAGCTTCCCACTGCTCAAGTACATCTGCACCTCTGGAAAAACACCAAACCCCGCTGACAGCTGACAGAGAACTGCTCTTTTGGGAATTGCACCTTAAATCATGAGCCATCTTTCTGCAGCACTCCCTGCCACTCAGATCCTGTGGGCTTCTGTTGCATCAGTCCTCTGTGATCAACTGACTCCCAGTTAGCCTCCAATTAGCCTGATCACCCAAAACCCTCATTTGTCTTCCATGGTAAATTGAAGCCAAACCCATGGAGGTTGGAGTCAACAATGAACAGTCATCAAACCTTGGATTTTATCTCCTAGTGATTGATTCTCCCATTTTTAAGTTCCTCAATTTGGGGTTTTGTTTTTCAGTCCAGTTGCACACAATCATGTTGTGTTTTGTTCATTTCTTAATCAATAGTTTCTCTGATTTTTATTTTCTTTAAAAACTTATTTCTGCTGGTTTTACAGCCCTGCTCACCTTCCTCTGCTCTCTGCTTTGTTTTCCGAATGTCCTCTACTTGTCTTTCTTCTCCCCCTTAACCATCCTGCTCAGCTACATTGGTGTTTCATAATTTATAAATCCCTTTCCCATACTACAGTCTGAATTTGGACCCTTCTGCTATAGATCACTCATAAGAAAACTGGGTAAAGCCAGCAGGGAATTAAAATGGGAGGGAGCTTCTGTGAGGTGAAAGCAAATTGGAAGTGGCCTAAACAGGAGAAGGAAATCCCACAGAGTGCACTGGGTACAGGATACCAAGTCAGCCCTGTTTAAAAGGCATCTCCAGGAGGACATTGCCTCAACGCAATTTTAACTCGGAGCTCAATTTTCATGGGATTCTTGTGATTTCTTGAATCACGGGTTAACAATGGCTGCTACTTGGTAAATCGTTAACCAAGAGCAATTACTGCAGCAGAATTCTCTTGAGGAGCGTGATCAAATTCCTCCTCTCACACTTTTTTACATAAAGCGAAAGCAAGATCGCACTAGTAAACTAAAGACTGGGCATGCACCAGGCATCCTCTCCAACGTTATGAATCATTGTCCTGCCCTTATCTGCAAAGAAGCAGCCACCCAAAAGGAAACTTTTCTGCTGCGTGCCTTGCTGACCATATGATCTCATTACAAGCTCCCTGCCTCTCAGTTATAGCAATGCCATTTCTGGTCAAATCACATTTTAGCACAGAGCCTGCTCCACCTTTCATCTGGCCAGGGGGAGTTTGCCACAGCTGTTGGGGTAAGTTGGGCGGGGCTCTCCAAAAATAGGTCTCAGACTCGAGCTGCGTGAAGGCCAGCAGATACAGCAGCTGAACTCCTGCTGGAAAAATCTTATCCTGGCATTTGAAATCAGGAGTTCAAAGTATTTAACAGCATTTCAGATAGACAGCAGTTCTTGTAAACTCCTTGGGGCAGAACTATTGTCCCCTTATTTGCAGAGTGAATGCACATTCTTGCAAACACACAGGCACAAGCAAAGTTCCTTTTTTTTCTTGTCACCTTTGCAACAGCACAGTGACTTTGAAACTCAGGACACACTCAAGTGCCTGCCTGAATCATAAAATCACAAAATGGTTTGGGTTGGAAGGGACCTTAAAGCTCATTTCATTTCATCCCCCTAACCTTCCACTATCCCAGGTTGCTCCAAGTCCCTTCCAACCTGGCCTTGGACATTTCCAGAGATGGAGGAGCCACAGCTTCTCTGGGCAACTTGTGCCAGGGCCTCACCACCCTCACAGGGAAGATCTTTTTCTTAATATGCGGTCTAAACCCAGAGCAGAGAATCAGGGTTATAAAGAAAACAAAGATGAACCTACCAAAGTTGAAAAATAGAGAATTTAAAAAAAAAAAAAAGTCATTCCAAAGGATAAACCAATTAGTGCAGTGAAAATGGCCAGGTGGACACAGTGGCAAGTGGCCAGGCCAGAGGCACTAAGAATAACCACAGCTAGGTGTTGCCAGGGAGATCTTTTCTGGCATAGCACAACAAAGAGAAAAGATATAACAATACTAAAAAGATAAGTTGAAAACTAAATTGATCTCATCAGGACCAGAGTCACACAAAGAATAACATAAAGATGAGAGATAATTGCACTGTTAGAAGATTAAGTGAGAGCGAGGTAATAGAATACCCCAGGCTAAAACTTTTTTTTTTTAAATGGTGAAACATACTGTGTTAAAATTTTAACTTTCGTCTTAACGACATAATAGCCAAAAAGGGGAAATGAAAGAAATGGCAAACCAGCCAGGAAACCAGCCAGTCTGTGTGACCTGGTTGAAATGGAGCTCTCTGAGAACTGAACACAAATTTTTTTCCAACAGCGAAACTTATCCTTTGGAAAATTTTCAGCTATCAGCCTTACTAATGCAAACACAGGTTTCACAATTTAGCACCAAATAATGCACGAGCAAGATGTCCAAACTCAGTGCTCAAAAGTAAGCTCAAAAAGGGGCAAAAAAAAGCTACTCTAGAAAATTAATTTAGGGGCCACCTTCTAAGTTTCACTGACTTAATTGATTGCATCTGAATAGTGCTATCTGGCAAATATTTTGGCAAGTCACTGTAAGCTGGCCTGTATTGCAGAGCCTGTGACTTGCAAAACAAGGTGCCTGATTTACCACACCCCACCCGCTCCGAGAGCCCACATCTGGCCTGGGAAAAGGGCTCCATCCCTCCCAAGCCCTGGAGTGCACGTTGTGCCTGGGCAAAGCAGGCTTTGCTCTGCATCACTCACAGAGAGCTACAAAGGGAGCTCACCGCTCTCAATCTCATTTGCAGCTAATGCATAATTAATTAAACTGCAGAGTTCAGCCGCAGCTCCACACAGGCACTGGGCACGGAGCCACAGCTCCATGGAGTTCTGTGAGCCCCAAAGACCCCACCTGAAGTCCCAAAGGCAAAGGATCAGGAGCCGACCACAACTCACTTTCCCTGCCCAGGCTTTAACGAAGTGTTTATGGGCTATTTGAGTCCAAGTCTGCCACCGAGATACTCAGATGTCCAATCCATATTCCAAGCATGATTAAATTACAGCAAATTAGCACATTAAGTGAGCTGCCAAGATGACCCCCTGGCTTTGTAGGTGACATGTCTAACAATCCCACTTGCATTTTTAACAGAATGAAATGCCAAGCCATGGTACAGGACCTGAATAACAACAGATTACATGGGATGGCAGTTTTCTTTCCGTAAGCCAAGTATTCTGCAAGAAGGGGAAATGAAGTTTAATTACAGTTTAACAAAATAATATTCAAAAACACACAAGTAACAGAAGTCAAATTCCTAGCCAGGGCAGGAGGGTGAGATGAGGGAGAAAAGACAAAGAAATACATAAAATAACCATACATCATTGGAAATATTACTGAAAATAATGGCTGAGGCAAATATGTATCTTTCCTATGATTTTTAGCCATACCCTCAAGTCTTGTCTTTTGGTAACATTTCAAAGTGGAATTATTCCATCCTTTTAAAAGGGCAGAACTTTTCTCAGTTATAAAGTCTCGCAAAGTTGTAAATTATACAATTGAATGTTCTCAATGTCAAGTAGAATATAAAACTCATCAGTGTAAATAACGTACTGCGAAAATGACAATGCAAACAGCTCCTGTTTCCTATATAATCATAATGATCTTTTAATTAGACAAAGTAAACAGTCTGCTTGTTTCACCTTGTGAAGAGAAGTATAGGAAGAAATTTTCCCAAATTCTAAGGTAAAAAAATGTGTGCATTTTGCAATATTGGTAAGTTCAACCGACTTCTTGTACATCTTAGAATATTATGCCATAAATCAGCAGTCAGATAGACAAAAAAAAAAAAGGTTAATTTGAGTATTACAAGAAGAAAACCTCATCCGGACAGACTGAGCAAAGGCAGTGCAATACACGATGCCTTGGCTATTTATGCTGGCAGGATTTAAAACTGAGTGCGAAGGAGTTATAATTTCACCTATGTTTTGAAAATATCCTTGTTGCTAAATCTGCTTGGACCTTCTGCAGTAACAAACCCAGCTGCAATGGATTAGAGACTGTAGGAAAGACAAAGCTCACTTGGAGGATGCAGGAATTTCTTAAACTTCAAAATTACAGGAAAAATCCCTGAAAGAGAATCAGTCTCTGCTCCAGTGAAAGCGCATGAGGTTTAGTCCCAAGGCATTTCAAAATCAAGGGCAAAGGCTTCTTTTGTTATTTGTACAAGAGCTCTGAATCTGTCAGGCCCTACAAAAGGCAAACTGTGAAGTGCTGCCCTTCTATTGTGGTGGGTGGGTGGGAAGGAGATGGGTCCTAGCAATGACAGCAGGGAAGAGATGCTTTCAACGGGTAGTACTCTTCATGAACATGGATTGGGGCTGGAGAGAGGGGGAAGGATGGCAGGGAAGAAGGAAAGAAGACGAATGGGTGCAAGGATACCAAAACCCTCTGGTGAAAAGGCAAATTTAGAGGCAGAAGTTGTGAGGACACAAACGCAAAAGAGAAAAGTGAAAAGAAATCACCATCAGTTTTTCTGCTGCAGTTCCTAGGAAAGAAAAGCCGTGCTTCCTCCCACCTCCCACTCCCCATCCCTGAAAGCTGTGTCCTGGGAACAGCCCCTGAACTTTAGGGAGCACAGGGACAAATGCCAAGGTTTGCCAGGCAAACCATCTCCCCAGCACCTGCAGGCAGGGCTTTAATGTTCCTTTCGCAAGATAAATTTAGCATTAATATCTGTGAGCTTTAGAGGGATTAGAACAGGTCAACATGCATTTATTTAGTTTTCTGGCAGGTCCAAAATATTTTTAATTCCTTTTAGGTCAAATGGACTTGAATACTGAACTTTTTTTTTAAACTGAAGAAACAAACAAAACATTTCAGTTCATCTGAAATCATGTTTCACTCATTTGATATGAAATCACGCACTTTGAGTCTCAGTGCAGAGAATCATTTAAAATTGTAAGATATCTCAAGGGAAAGAAGGGAGATGGTTTGTTTAGAATGCACTGCCATGAAACCCCTCAACATTCTCAGGATTTTTCTTTCTTTATCCATGTGACGTTCAGTGAAAAATTCAGGAGTTTTTATCACCAATAAAAAGTTTCACCCAACTCAACTACAAATGCCAGGACTAAAAGGAGTGTCCATTTTCCTCTTTCCACCATCTACCCCCCATTCCTCCAAAGGAACAATCATCATTTCAGGGCCTCTGTATTTTTGTTGGGTTATTCACATATTGTTGATAAACAGCTGTACTCAGCACTGACTGACTTGTCCTTCAAATTGGCTTGTAGCCTAATCAAACTCAGGTCATTTGTCTACTAAATGAGATGTAGTTGGTAGGATGTAGTGCTCCTTGGCAGGCAACAGACAACTCTCCTATAGGGACAAATCAGACCCACCTTAAAATAAAAGCCTTTCAAGAATTAGGTAGCAAGGAATTTATCTCCTGAATTAAAGACATCATCTTTGTGCAAATAAGGCTTAAAGTGGTCAGAAACTGCATTTGTATTCCCTTTGCAGAGTGCTATAAAATTGCTTTAATAGGAATGACTGCCCTGGTCTCACTACAGAGAATGAAACGAGACTTTGAAAAGCAAATGCACAATGCCCAGTAAGAAGGGCTGGGAAGCCTCTAACATATATACATATTGTGTATATATATATACACACACATATGTATAGATATACTCATCTGTAATAATTGCTAAAATAAGAGAACTGTGTATTTTAACAAGGTACAAAGGTGGCTGGAGGGTTGATGGATGAACAACACTCTTGATAGCTTTCTATTAGAAATGTTTTTAAATTAAGTCAAACATTAGAAAACTATGAGAAACAATAGAAAATTGAAATATTAAGGTTTTTTAAACTCCATTAAATTCTCTTTAAATGGTTTTAACCCAAATGGAAGCTAAGAGGATTAGACAAGTCAATGGATGTTAGAGAAACAGTGGATGCTGTTAAGGATAAAAGTAGACAGTTGCTCCAAAGCTCCAAGTAATTTCTGCCTCCGGACCTGGAACAGTATTTAAAGACCATTTAGCCTCTAGCCTGTTACTTTTACATAGTAACAAATGGAAATGTTAAAGCCAACACACAAAAAAAACCCCTTTCAAATTGCCTTAAAAAGCAGTTGCTAAAGTAACCAAGAAGTTAACTGAGAGCAATGCTGACATACATGGTAAAGGCTTCCAGTAATTAACACATTCTCTCTAAAACTGGTAAAAACCAGAGCCACTCCAGATCTGAGTTCCTGCAATGAATTTCGGGTTTTATCCAAATACTGGACTTGATTAGCTGAACTCTATCATGTGTTTCCACCTAGTTAGGAACTGGCTAACCAAGCCTCTCCTAGTTCACCTGATTCTAAAAATACCTGTGATCAGTTGAACAACAATCACAGGGAAAAAAGAGAAATACAAAAACCTTCCACAAATCATCGGCTGCAACACCACAGCTTATGTTCCATTTTGGGAATCAAGAGGTAAAAAGCTGTCAATATTCATCTTCTTTATTCTTCCAAAAACCTAAATGTTTAGGTAACAGATCATACAAACTCTGATAATATTAATTATTAATGCATCCTGTGCTAACAGAAGGAGTAACGTGGTTCCCTCATCTGAAGTCAGAGCAGACTCCATCCATTTTCAGTTCTTGCTGAGCAAGAGAATATTATTTCTTCAGTGTTTCAACATAGAAATTCTTCATATTTTCCCATTACCCCGAAAAGAAGTCTACAAAGATAAATAGCAAAGTTAACGCTAACTGAACTTACTTTAAAGGAATGAAGTGACATTTGTAGCAAAGGGAAAGCAAGGCTAGAGGGAAAAGTAATATTTTTTGGCAGCTGAAGAAGGCACATGTTGGGTGTCAGGGTCTGTCTCTTCAACATATTATTGTTCCCAAAGAGCAGCTTCCTACCTGTCTCCTCAGCAACACAAGTACCACAAATACAGTCTCCTTCAGTTCACCTATTGTACCTGTTCAACCAGATCTGAGACCATAAATCAGTGCTGAAAAAGAATGTTTTTGAAAGTCATACAAAGCAGCATTTACTTGTCCAACAACAGCGCTACTCAGTTATGAAATAAGACATGAAAGTACCACAGTCAATAAAGACTCCTCTTTGCTGTGGCGCCCTGGAAGCCCCCATGAGTCCTCAACAATTACTTTGGACTTGCAGGACTCTGAATGATCTCGCGCAGTGTGGGAGCTGGACATGGATTTATTGAAGCTGACACTAATCAATACCCATCACTTTCTCACTGGTTTCAACTTTATTAGAAAAATGATATCAACAGCTGCTGCTGTCCCAGTGAGCCTCAGAAGAAAGCCGAGGGTTGATGGCATCCAGGTGCTCTCATTGCCTGGTTCTCCAGCCTCTCTTCAAGCGAGCTCCAGGCTGCCTTTTCAGTGCAAAGCTTTCCATTCGACCTTTCCTATATTTCACTTAGGATCAGAGAATTTTAATGTATTACTTTTTCGCTCTTTCCAATCTATTTCTGGCTAATCTTCTCTAAAATTTCTGAAGCATTCGGAAAGGTTTCTTACATTCTGGTTTTAGTCCAAGATGCCTTGGTCTCAAATACTGCAGTGCAGCTGGGCAACTTACATTTTGCTGAATAACTGGTTCACCAAAAACAAAGTTGTGATTGTTTTGAAATTATTTTCAAATCAAATCACAGGAGGGTTTTAGTGATTAAAAATAAATTAAATAATGTAGTCAGGACTCACATTTCATTTTGGTGAACATATATGCCACAATATGAAAGCACCCAACCAGCTCAGGCTGCAGCAGAGAGGAGGACACAGAATCATAGAATAGTTTGGGATGCAAAGGACTTTTAAAGGTCATCTAGTTCAACCCCCCTGCAATGAGCAGAGACATCATCAACTAGATCAAGTTGTTCAAAACCTCATCCAGACTGACCTTGAGTTGTCTCCCGGGACGGGGCATCTACCACTTCTCTGAGCACACTCAACCTTGCCAGCATAGGGGTGTTCATCTTCCAGGGACAGGAGCCAGCTCTGTCTTGTGAGGCTCTAAGCATGGCAAAGCCAGTCCATGCCTTAGGTCTTGAAGGTATGATGTGAATTAAAGTTCACAGACGGAGGGAAAGGGCTGCACCGTGCCAAAGGATTGGAACCTTTGGGAATTTGACACAACCAGGAATGTGAGGGAGATCCTCAACCCTCCCACCTGAGAGCTTGATTTTTTTGCAGAGACTGCCTCACTTTAAGCTTTTAGCTTTTAGTCTTGACCTTGACTTCTTGACCAATTGAATGGGAGATTGTTCTCCGACTTTAGCACTGTTTCTTAGCCTGGCTAAAAATCAGAAAATACCGATTCTGAGCAACCAGCTTGTGGAGGGAGGGGAGAGGGGGGAACCCATACCAAACAAACCCAACCGCAATGAAAAAATTACGGTATGAAAAGAGGGGAAGCAAAGCAGCTTGTGAAGGGAAAAACCTTTTAAAGGTTTTTTTCTTTTTTTTGCCTCACAAAGTGAGAGTGTCAAACTGTGGTATGAAATTAGTGCAGCAACCACTGCCCATTGCATGAGTTTTAGCCGTCTCTTCTGACCAAAGGTGGGCTCCGCAGTGAGGTTTTGATGTTTGGGGGAGCTAAATATTTTTTGACAATTCCACTGAAATTATGTTTTAAAAATTCATCTGGAAAGCCAAGCAATGCTGCGGGAGACAAAAGAGAACACCAGTATTTGGATCACCTAAAGTACAAGGAAAGTCAGCAAAGAACAAAATGTCTGAAGCATTAACCTGCCAGGATTATATCTTAACGTCACAAATTTCAGATGCATTTGAAGTCTCACAACAGAGAAACTAAGGCAACCGATTGAACTTCCTTGTGAAAAGATTTTTAAAAACCCAAAACCTATAGAGTACAGCATGTGGTCTTGCCTATATGTCCCAAATTCACCCAGGGAAACCAACTCCTCTTGCAGAAACCCTCAGTTGCCATTAGTCAGGAAAAGAGAGAGTAAAAAAAAAAGTACTTTCTCATCCAGCTGCAAAGGCAGCTCCTGTCTGTTTGTTTCCCAGCCTTCCAGGCCTGGATCTAGCTCAATCCAGACATTACTTACAGCTATCAACCTCAGCAAGGCCAAAACATGCCCAAGGGCCTGTGAGCAACATCCTGCCCCGCTGGTATCAGCACCTTGACTTTAACAGGGGCACGTTTCCACCTTCTCTCTCCTTGCAAATCAGAACAACCTCCAGAAAAACAACCCCCTTCCCCAAAGACAAGTCATGGCAAAACCCCAACAGGTTCTGTAGATAACTATCTGAGCAAGGAAAGGTTCATGCCAAAAAGCACGTGTGAGAGGGAAGAGGGGTTGTTTAGGTTTGGAAAGAAGATTGCTTTGTTTGGCAGATACTTGTAGAGTAGGACCATGGAGCCAGAGGGTTTTGGGAAGAGGCATTTTAATGTGCTTTCAAGTGTTGGACCACTGGTGGAAACACCGGTGAAGAACTGCAAGAAGAGAGCCTGACGGGGCCAAACTGAGCCATTTCATGTGTGTGGGACCACCACAGCTCAGCTGGCACCAGCACAGCCTTCTTCCTACCCCTGCCTTCCTGACACATGTTATCTTGGAATAATGCCCATGTGAGTAATAACCAGCTCTCGGCTTTTGAAGTTTCCCCAGATTTACGGGTGCACGGGAAAGCAAGAGGCCAAGATAACAGTAGAGATCCCAGGAACTTCCCGGTTCTTCCCCTTGGTGCCTTGGGAGGAAAGGGAAAGAGGCTGGGAAGACACATCCGGGGACTGAACTTGTCCCAGGGCAGGTACTACAGGGCCAGCGCTTGCACCAGGCTCTGAACTGCTGCACTGGCACCACAGCACGTGGCTGCTGCTACAGCTCCTGCCAGATCTGCTCCGACTGGAAATCCCGCAGGGCAGGGAGTGTCCCTCATCAGTACTGGTGTTTCCAGCCCAGGCTGGGCGTTCTGCATAACCATCGTGTAAAGCAGCTGATAGCAACAAGCCATTTCCTCCCTGGAGTCAAATGCTTTCCAAAACTTCTGTAAATCTCTGAACGTGAAGCTACCGCAGCTCCATAATTATGGATGTAGCAGAAGGAGTAGACAAGCTGAATTAGGCTTCCGATTGCATGTCTAATTTATGTACAACTGCAGCAATTATAGATGCAAATTAAATAACTGTGCAGAAAATGGGTTTTATTAGCCATAACTAAAACCCAATAAAACTCAGTAACTCATGCACATCTCTGCACTGAATATGCCTCTTTAGAATGTCAATTGGAAATGTGAGAAAAGACCAGGATTGTCTATTTCCTACTCTGAACAAAAGGAAAGAAGTATGAACTGTCAGAGCGCATGTCTTTCTTCCACAACAAAACAAACAGGAGACCTAATTGGCAATTTCAGAGCAACACATTTTTTTACAGGCAGCAGTTCTATGCAGCTTTTAAACACATTATTTATACTCAGTCTTTCATGCCTGACATGGCTGAGAAAAGTCTCATCTAATAAAACCATATGCTAAATGTAATTCAGCTTCACAAGAGGCCCGTTCTGACTGCCTGGCAGGTTGGGATTTAAAAGTTTAAACTCTAAGCTGAGGAACACCGTGCTTAACTTTGCAGCCCTTGTGAGATTTGGGAAGTTGGGGGCTTCTTAGCATCACAGCAACTGAGTCCAGGGCTGTGAAAAGCCTCTCTGGATGTTTTAATGCTGAAACCACTCAAATCTTCTGTCATTCAGACTTAGCATGAGAGCTGTCATGTCTAAGGAGCCAGCGCTTACCTGTCAATTTGTTTAAAAGCAATAAAAAAATTGTTCCCATTAAATCAAGGTTAATCCTCCTGCATAGTTCTTACACAATTCCCTGCTATGTGTGATTAAACCTGCTCCCTATATATATAACACAAACACCTGGATAAAAGTTTATATAGACCGCAGCGTGTCTGCACCGTCCGCTTGCGTCATTCCTCGTTTTGCAAGGGACAGGGGATTTTCCTGGCTGGCTGCATTACACACATGGAAGTTGATCACTGGGAGTGACCACTGGCCTCAGCACAGGAACCCAGGTGGGCTCCTGTACAGCCACCTGTACACGGCAGGTCAGAGCAGACCATGAATGCACAGCCAGGATCTCCACCTACAGCAGAGAGAATTCCCACACACCTCCGTCCTTCCCCATTCAGCTGTAGGCAGAGGCTTAGAGAGGCTCTGTTCTCCCAGGGCACACATCCCAGCTGAGGTGGGATTGCCAGGTCCCTTCCCCAGGGTGCTCTGGCAGCCACAGGCAGGGCCAGGAGGAGACACAAACACCCAGCTCTTGGCAGGGACAGGCAGCAGACACCAGCAGGGGAGCAGGCAGAGTGCCACAGAGGTCCCCTTGTCCCCAGGCTCCACTGAATGTGGCTTCCACTGGCAACCTCTTCTCCCACAGATACCCATGGACACTCTCCACTTCCTCAGCTGTCCCACTCCACGATGGATTACTTCCAACACGACACCTTCCCCAGTGCACACAGCAATACAGGTGTCATTTAGCACAGAAGATCAGCAGGAACACTGTTCTTCCTATTCCACTTCCCAATGGGCCTGGTCCTGGATTCAGTGTCCTACCAGTCACGAGCCTCTCCTGCCAGGCTACAGCATGGACACTCATTCTGGATGCAGAAACCTCCTTCGATATTTAAATATACCACAAGCACTGACTTCCCCTTATCTCTTGTGGCAGTTATATCCTCAAACAACTCCAGCAAATTACTTAAACATGACTTCCCTTGCCTGAATGTCTGCCAGGTAGTCTTAATTAAACTGTGCATTCCCACATATACTCTCCACAACACCCTAAGGGAGGTTTCCAAGATTTCCTCATTTTGTGTATTCCCTTGAATCATCTATCATTAAACAGCAAAATGATAAGCAAAATGAAAAAGACAAGAATAGTTTTGTATCTGCAGAAAGATAATGCACAAAAAACAACTAACTAGAAATCAGTTATTAGACGGGTCACCGTGCCTCTCCCAAACACAGATCCTGAGATGCTGAGCACTTCCCTACAGCTACGGAAGTATAAAGTTTTCAAACCTCATGGCGATGAACATGGAGTAAAAACCATGAACGGGTTCAGAGCAGGTCTTACCATAAGAAGGAAAATCTAAGTTGCTGAAAGAGAAGAAGGACCAGAAATACTGATTTTTCTTGTAATTCAAATAGGAGAAGCATTTACATGGAATCATCTTCAGCTTTCCTAACCAAGAGATTCATATCAAAGGCATTATCATTTGATAATTAATTTTTTATGCTGCAGTTCTAGATTCAGATGTTACAGATTCCGTTAAAAGCTTTAAAAACCCCAACTCTCAGTGAGCCCACAGCTCTCCCCAACCTGGCTCCTTCTCTTAAATCAATGTTAGATCTGCGGGAGCATCCTGAGGCCACTGACTGCAAACAGCTCTGCAACAGAGCAGGGGGCAGGCAGGGCTCAGCACAGCCAGCCTTGGCACTCCAAGCAAACACCTCCTCTTCGAGGTGAACTGCTCTGGAAATGGTGATTTTGTAACATTGGGAACAGCCAAAGGACAGAGAATGAACCACACTCTCCAAACCTCCAGCTGACAGTCACATCGGTGGGGCTGTAACAGGACAGGAGCAGCATCCTGGGCCCCAGGAGCCTGTGACAGAGCTTATGACATCCAGAGAAGGTGAGTAAGGTAATGTTAGGCACAGGTTTACTAATCCCATCGAGAAAAAAAATCAGTTTAAGGAGATTTAGGATTTACACTTATCCCATGCCTGATTTAAAAAGATATTTTAAGATATCATGCATTTGTTTCTAGATGTATTTTGTAGCTGACCCATTTCTCTTCATAATTAATTGTGATTTTGTTTTACTCCAGGATCAAGATACATACGGAAAAATGACCTGGGTTGCATCTGGACTGACATAACAAGGTTACCTAAATTCTGGGTACAAGCCTCTGTTGTTGCTGATGAGTGGAGGAAGAGAGAAATCACCTTGATTTTGTGACCCAAGCTTGACTTCACATAGGTCAGCACTGAAAGAAATGCTCTATTTCCAACAGCACAATGAAATCTGGCAGCATTTCACAGCAGTGCATATGGAAGTCCACAATGTCATCTCTGCAAAGTCATCGTTCAGAAGAGAAGTGCACCCACAGCTGCACCATGCCATCAAAAGTTCCTCCACTGCAACCTAGACCAGGTTATGCTGGGCACATAAAAACACAGCTGGGATTTTACAGTAGTAGCTGAATATTTAAAGAAATCCCAAACAAAAAAAAAACCCCAACAACCTTTTCATTAAAACCAATGTTTTAATAACTCAAGAAACTACCTGCTCCTACACCTGCTGATGATGATCAGTTGGCTGGGGACACCGATTTGAGGCAGACGATTAGGATGTTGGGAAAGAAGATGAAGCAAATGATGGAAAAATGGGAGGAGGAGAGTTACACACATAGGCAAACTTTGCCTCCTTAAAATAGATGAGAAAAAGAGAAGATATGGAGCAAAGGATCTAATAAGAGGATAGTTACAGTCATTCACAGCGGTCTGGAGAACAGGAAACTCTATGTGAGATAAATGAATTATGCCACAGGAAATACACAGGAACATCCATTTCGGATTTGGACCTTGTATGTGCAACTGGTGTGAAACCACAGACAAGACTTGCTATTGACACCCGTGGTTTGTGGGCAGTGCTTCCAGCACAGGGGCAGGATGCAGACTCACTGCAGCCAGCAGACCTGCTGGGATCGTCTGGCTGGGAGACATCAGCTTCCTACATTGCATACAGTGCATCTGTGTTAAAAATTAATGAAGACTCGGGTACAGCTATCAATAAAGGTGGACAGAAGTGAATACTATGTGCAAGAGGTCTCTGTGCAGCTGAGGAGAAGAGTCACTTTCAGGCTCGCAGGCAGAACACCACACACGGGTACTTTGCTAGTGCAGCATCCCCAAGAGTCAGCACATCACCAGATGCCATCGATCCGTGCCAGGTTATGCAAGGTCTAGAGCACACTGCCTGCAGAAACTTGCCAAAGTAGAGATCCTTTTAGTACTTAACTTGAGATTTTGTTAAGATTCACTTAATCTGCCTCCTTAAAGTACATTTACAAAAGCAAAAATGATCAATAACTCCACCATTAAATTGCATTACTTTGCATAAGTAATTTGGGACAATACATTAAGTAAATGAATGAATAATCCTTGAAATCTACATTCAGTAGGACAACAGCTTTAACAGCAAACCTCTGCTGGAAGGAAAACCAGCTATTCAGCTGACTAAATCTGTGAGACAACTTAGGAAAACCAAAAAACAATCAGTTTCATATTGGAAGCAAGTGGATTAACTTTAACAGACACCAGCATTGCAATTTATAATTATTACCATTTTTTTGACAACATAAATCTCCAATTTCAGCAGCCAGAGTAGGTGAAGCCTTAAGAACAAAGAGCTCATTGATTCAATATGTCTGTGCAGTTTAATTCTGAGGAATCGATCATCGTGCATTTCCTCCAACACTTTTTTTTTGTAGCATCCTCCTAAACAATTTATTATTATTGCTTATTGCTAAAATAGAAACGGTGATTCCACCGCTCGCAGCCCTAGTAAATCATTGTTTAATGCTGCATGGCTGCCCTGCTTATATAAAGGGATAGCTCAGTTTATTATGACAAAAAATGTTATTAAATGTTTCTCAGTTGTGTTTATAGTTGGTGGCTATTATTTTAAGAAATCTGTTTTCTTTGACTATATTTCCCTTGCCCCACCTATGTCGTGTCAAGCTCTTGGAATCACCTCTAAGGGAAAGGGTCACTTTTGGTTTATGAAGTATCCCCGGGCAAAAGCCAGAAGCTATAAACATGAATTTTTCATTATATTAATTGTCCTAGTTTAACTATGCTACATGACTCTTCAAGATAACTGATACAGAATTTTAATTGTGTGTGAAATATTCAGTCTTCATAAGCCTCCTTCCTAACCTTTTTTATACTGGAGGGAGCTTCTGCAACAAACACTGCCTCTTAGCTAATGCTCGGCTTTCTCTGTAATTCACTTTCCTGACCTTTTATTTTGACATTTTCACCTCATATATTAATTTCTGCCTGCACTGAATACTGCTGCATTATAATTACTTATATATAAACCTTTCATCACATCTTTCTTTGGATTTTGTTAGAAAATGTTGTATATCAAATAACAGCAAATTTCACGATAATCAGCTGGCCTTTCAGCAGAACAGGGAGGTGGCAGCAGGAGGAGATGATCCCACCTAAGAGCCTTTGTGCCTCCAAGGGTGGGTCGGAAGAGTCTTCTACTTTGAGGGAGCGACACAGGGCACCCAAAGGAGATGAACCAGCCTTTCCAGACCTCCCACGGGCCCTGTGGATGTGTCCTCAGCCTTGTCCTTGCTCAGACTTAGGGCACCAATAAATTCAGCAGGACACTGAGCACCCTGCCAAGCATATTCCAGGAACCCTCACTGCCTCATTCAACCTTCAGACAAGCTCGAGGATTCCCCTTCTCATCCTGCTCTCTCCATTGATGTGTATTACTGGTAATTTAAACCACATTTTCCAGTGAGCTTATTACCCATATCAAAAAAGAAAAAAAACCCCCAAACTCAAAACCCATGCAGGTTTTATTGCACATTTTTATCTACGGCACATTCACACACCTTGCAAACAGGTAAGATGCAGTGGCACAGCAAAGCAGTCACATTCCATAAGTGTTTTTCTTGCCTGGTTTCCGCACCAGAAACAAGGAAAAGTGTGCAAGGCATGATTCAGGTGATCAGCTTTAGCAAGATGGTGTCCATTGGACCTGACACCTCCTAAATCCAGCCCAGTGACCCTCCTGAGGCTCTTCCACAGTAAAGACAGCACAGAGCAAATAGACCTTTGTGCCTCCCTGTAGGCACCACACATCCCCCCCAGAGCCTGCCCTGCCTTGCCCCAGGAGAGGGGACCTGTCCAGCTGGCAACAGGCACAGGGGTCAGCAGCTGTTCTCCATGGTACTCCTGACTCTTCAGGACACAGATGTAATTCTCCAAACTGCCTGGGTGACTGCAATATCCCACAGTGACTTCCACGCACCCTCGTGGATTTTAGCCCTCTTCTATCTTGCTGCCTCCTCTTCCCAGCACAGTGTTCCAAGAAGCATCTTTCCAGGGACAGGCCAGTGTTGGGATGACAACCCATGAGAAGCAAGAGCAGGATTTAATTTCTCAAAACCTCAGCTTAACTTTTTTCTACTTCTGTTCCATCAGATATCATAAAAAGTGTTTAAATTCATTCCCCAGCAGCTGCCTTCAGAAAGTCTCTTGGATGTGACGGCTTTAAATACAATTCCAGACTTTTTTCGGTTTTTAATCTTTTAGTTGCACTGAAGGAGTCGTAGGACCTTCACAGCTGTCACAAATTTTTGATACGTAGACAGAAGAGGTTTTCAAATAACGTGTGCAAGCAGCACAGATGTTCTTGCATTGTTCTTCCAGCTTCCATTCAGCCAAGACCCTTAGTTCTGTTATTTACCATGGAGACCAGTGAAAATATGTGGGTGAATTGAAGTAACCTTGTCAATAGTTCTGAGAAGTGGGTATGTGTTCAGCTGAGCAAGAGAGACACAAAAACATGCCAAAGCCATTCCAAACATCCTCCAGCGTGAGCTGCAGGCACACTGGAACTGCGCGTCGGTGGAAAATCTCCACAGTTCTGCTATCCAGCCTTTTATTTTACCAGCTAATAAAGATATAACTCAAATGCCTGCAGACAGGAACAGCTGGGTATCTTTAATGTAGAGGTCTAAGTCATCTTCTAGGATCCTGAACATTAAACAGACTGAGATTCTGGTGAGATACTTAATGTGCAGGATAAAATTGCACAACAGAGAAAAAGAAAGGCGCAGCAGATTATGAGCGTTCTGCCATATATTAAATACAGTTTCTGGAGCAGAAAAGCATTTAGGAGCAACACCACAGGTGCTATTGGGCTGGTCAGCCTTTCCTATAAGGCATTTCATATTTCTCTTCCTTCCTCTTATCAAGGTCCCATCTCACAGCAGACAGTTTAGTGCTGGTTCAAATCTCCACTCCAAAATGTACAAGCACATTTTCAACTCCAGACAAAAATGAGAGATTTTCCCACTAACTAAGAGCGCCACAGTTTCATCCTAATCTTTGCAAGATAACCAAAATGCAACTAAGAACATAAGCATTACTAAGCAGACATCGTCTGTGCCAGAGATAATCCTGTCGCTGAGAGGACTGCGAAGTATTTCTTCCATATTTTTGCTTTCCAAGACCACCACAGCTGTGTTTTGTTACTTGGAGATATCATTAGCTCAACCAACATGCTGCTTCATTAGTTTCAAAATCAAAAGAGAAGTCAGCCCAAAACCCCAACCACAGTTTTTGCTTCTGACTTGCTAGGAAGAAGCAGAGAGCTCACAATCGTTGTCCCACTATTTTTTAAATACCATTTCACATCTCTCTGAGCAGATTATTTCAAAGCTTGATCCCAGCTCACGACAGAGTGATGCTCTTGTGGAACTCCTGGTAATGGGAAAAGAGCAGGCAACACAATGGCTATTTATCAGAGCACATTGTAGGAGAGAAGTCTGTGCCCATAAAAGCACAGCCAGGTCCCCTGGGCCTGTCCAGACACCAGCACTGCTATTTAATCACTGGAAGCTGGAGGAACATTCAGAATCCTGGAATGCAAGTCGGTAAATTGAACAAGTGAAGTTTCTTTCTTCTTTAACCCATTCCAAGGAATTTTCAGCAAAATTCTGAGACCCAGACAGTAGGTTTGCCTTATGCCCAGCACAACTAAATGGGAAAAAACTTTCCCAGGCTTGGCAAAGGGAGAATGCAATTAGTTGTATTGGGGTTTGCTCTGTGTGCTCAGTGAGTACCTGCACAGTCTGGGGGATATTTCAGATGGCTCCAGCCATCTTCATGTGAAGGATACGGTATGTCCTGCCTGAAGTTACAGAACTTAAATCACTAAGAACAGCATCCTGCCCTGAGAACATAGATGCAAATATTTTTTTTTAACTTAAAATTTTAAGTTAAAAAAAAATAAAATAATTCTTCCTTTACATTTTTGTGTCTTCACTTGCTAGGATTTCTCTGACTATCATCTCGGTGCTGGATACACCTCATTTTTGTTACTCCTAATTTAGGGATAATTGCATCATCTAAAATGTATCATCTTTTTAGATTACTCCCAATTGTAATTTCAATATACATAGTGATTTTTGGCAATGTGCTATTACCAATCAAAAATTACTCTGATTCTTTTCTGTTAAGGTTAGGGGTAACTGAAGGCAGTTAAATTGGTGTTAGGGAAAACAAAGTTCGAACTTATCTAACTTATCATGCATAAAGATGCTGTCTGCGTGGCTAATGAGACACTATTTAAAACCAGGAATACATCCTGTGCTATCCCAAACCCATATATTAACTAAAAATTGGCCCAGTAATAACATAAGCATTTTGTTTTATTTAGTGTAGGAATGGCCCCCAGTTAAGTGCAGTAACAGAGATTGTATTCTGCAGAGAGGGTAATGAGCCCTGGGAGAGGCACACACAGAGCCAGCACCATAAAGCAAAACTGTCTGCAAGAAAGTTTGTTAATCTGTGCTATGGGACATTTCCATTGAAACATGTTTCATAAAGCCACAGGTTCGTTCTGCCAAACCCAGGCAGCGAGACCGACCCGTCAGCAGGCAGAGCCATGGAAGACCTCAGTCTCTGTTTAATGACCATTTCAACAAAACTTGCATTTACCCAAAGACCAACAGCAATTTGTGTTCTGCGCCATTTCCCAAGCCAGATACCTGAATCCAAACCTGTATGCCCACAAACTTTTCTTTATTTTGCTATACAAGCAGGGGATAAATTCTTCTAAAACCTGAATACTCGTGTAGCAGTTAGAGCATTCCAAAAGCAACGGGGTTTTATATTCATAATAATATTCAAAAACATCTTTAACACTGCCTTTACAGTAGGAGACAGTATAAATATAAGAGATTAAATTGAGGTAAGAATAAACAAGACAGAAGAGAAGGCTAAAGCCACTTATTACAAATACATAAAAGAAATATCACTACAACATCTCAAAATGAGGGATCACTTTTCTTTCAGCAGACCCCAAACGTCGGTCGATTTGAATGACTTTGGAAAAAAGGAACATGTTAAGTCTGAAGCTGAAAATCCACTGCAGAGAACGTCTAGACAGTGAGTCTTGAATCTCACTCCTAAATCAACTGAGCTGCAGCTCAGCTGTCCCTGCCATGTTGTCATGCCGGGTGAGAGAAAAGTCTTGGTGAGGAGCAGTCCCCAAAACCAGAAAGGTGAGCTCTGAGGGCCTGGGATGCTGCCCTGAGGGCAGGGGACAGCCCATCCCACCCTGCACAGAGATGCTCTGTGTGAACGGTACCAGATCAGGTGGGTTTTTAAGGAGTCAGTAATGTTCTGCCTGAGCTTCCAGGTGGATTTAACAACCACATCTGCAGCAGCAGCACTGGGAGCAGGAGCAGCAGCCAAATTTTTAATCTGCAGATCTCAAAACACTTACAAAAGAGACTTTTATTGTTACACCGTGGTACAGAGAGGGAAAATGCGGCTCTGGGAAGGGAGGTGACTGATGGAGAGCAGACGTCCCAGCCCAGAGCCACCACAGCACCCCACCTGCACCCCTCTGCTCTCTGGAGATGCCCACCATTCTGCACCTTTAATAACAGCAAATCTTCCAACTCCTATTCTTTTCAGGTATACTCTGACCGCAGGCGTAAGAAAGCTCAACATCATCAGAACTTTATTGTCTGTTTTTCCCCACAGAAAAGAACATAAAACTCCTTTTACTAATTCCTGATTCCACTGTCTGTGTGGATCTCCTTCAAAGACTGAGCTACCACATTGGGTTGTATTTTGCACACCAGAGGGTAAAAGCTGTAAATTGATTCACTTTGGGTGCTGTCTTCTTCAAATGTAATTTATCAGACCCAGCTCACTGTGAGGAATATTATGCAGGGGAGGAAGAGTGATAAATGCCATTAACGACTGGCCCGAGAACACGCAGGATGGAGCAGCAGGATAATGAATAGTGGGGGACTCCTACCTCCTGGTCATGGCTGCAGATCATTAGACAAAGATATTGTTTTATGCTACAACAGGTTCAGACACACTCCATTCTTTTGTTTAATCCATGGAAAATAGATTTAGCTGAGAAACAGATATGCAGTAATTAAAAAATAACAGAGAAACTTCCTTTTTTCTGCTTTTTTTTTTTTAAATTTCTCCCTTTCATTCATTCCTTTGCTTGTTCTTCCTCCTCACCCACTCCAAACATCCTTTTTTGTTGTTTTTGGGTTTTATTTCCCCCAGATAGAGACAGAAAGAAGTCATACCACCATGACTGTGCCTTAATCTTTGCCAGTCCTTGGTCTGTCTCTCTCTGATTTCAGAAAGGATCCCGGAGCTAATAAACAATTAAACCACAGAGGAAAGCCACCTGGAAGATGTATTGCAGAAAGAATTAAACAGCAATTTTTTTTTACTTTTTTTTTTTTGGCTAAGCAGCCAGAAATTGCAAAAATCTTTAGAGCAGTCTGATGGCTTTGGGATTCATGGGGTGAGACTTAACAAATTTGGTAGCAACTGCATGCAAATATCAGTAATTTCATATAGCCATTCCATTTTTACTAAAAATAAAAAAAAAGTCTTGAAGAATAAATGGGGAGAGAAAGAAACTAAGGGGCGGTGCAGAAATGGAAATGTCAGAGAATGTCGCAGGCAGAGGGTAGGTATGGGAATAACAGATCCAGAGCAAATCTGCTGGAGATGTTAAGAGCTGGCAAAAGATCAAAGTGATAAGAAGCAGGAATGGAAATAACCTTTAATTCTGTGCCTATAAGAGGATGTCATGAAAACATTGCAGCAAAGGCCAGCCAAGGTAACATGGAAAGGGGCCTAGTCATGCGCTGGGAGCTCTGCTCATCTCGGTCCAAACCTACGGCTTTTGTCCCACTTTAAAAGCATTCTGCTAAAAACATAGCGCAGAGAAGCTCTGAAACAAAGCTGAAATACTTCGGGGGTATTTAGTAAACCAAGGCTATAACTGCAGCTTTGTAACACTTCAGACACGCCAGCTCTGCCAAGATGCATTTTTGCTCCTCCTCTTCCAGATCCGGAGATGAGCCAATTCCGCTGCCCGTAAGTGCCATTTGTGGCACCGTGTTTAATTAGCTGACAGAGCAGAGACAAAAATGACCAAATGGGCCTTTGCTCACAGCACTCGGTTCCCCTTCTGGAGACATCTGGATATCCACTGCACCCTGCCCTGAATGACTACTCTGGGCTCACTAGGAAGAGAAGTAATGAGCAGATGTCTTCTCTTTGGAAATCTCATCATTATTGCTTTGCTCCAGAGCAGGTACAACCCACCCAGCTGCTCCCAGTGCAGGTCCTACAGCCCAGATCCCCTTCTTGGAGGACACACAACCTCAGCCAAACCCTTATCTACTTGCCTTCAAAGCTCTGCTGGAGCACCCTCTAAACCTGAGTTAAGATTTTCCTGAGTTGAGAAGAGTGTGTGGAGCGGACATAATTTAATCCCTGATCCAAACATGTTTTTTGTCTTTTGAACAGCTGTTTATACCTTCCTCATCCTCATCCCAAAGTGCCAAAACACTGCCAGGAAAAGGTTGAGGATATTTTAGCTTGTTCCCAATCTAGAAGCACCAGAAAAGTCTTAACTTTACCAGAGTAACAAAGCCAGCTTTGCAAAACTTCAGATGCTTAAAAAACTTGGCTAAGACCTGGAGAACTGCTCAGCTTTTGAGCAGCATCCGAATTGAACCACAGGGAAAAACTGAGGTTCGTTCATCACTAATTAAGGGCTTAACTGACATTACCAGTGCTTAGCATATGTTCCTCCCTATTAGCTTCCAAGAACAACAACAGGCACGCAAGATTATTTTGAGCTGGAGTTGAAATAAGGTGAAATATACCTTAGGCCAACAAAGTTTTCCAGAAGGAACAAACATTTTGTTTACTCTGAAGTAAATTCTAAGACATAAAGTGTTTGCCCAACTTCAGCAAACACAGCCACGGATCAGCCCCATTTCCAGCAAACTGAAGTCAGCTTTATTCTTAATTCTTCATTTCAGCAATTTCAGTTTGCTAATATAAAACTGAGTGGTGATAAACCATATCATGTTAATGCCCATTACATTAAATGAGCACATTTTTTGAAGTTGCAAAGTTTTTTCATGGGTAGTTGTACAGGATTTTGCTGGTTACAACAGGGCTGATATCTCTTGTGTCTGCATGATGTTTTCTCTATTGTACACAGATACAATATCCAACAAACAATATATGCAATATATATTTGTGATGGGAACTACCCACACTGAGCCCTATCAAAGACCTCAAAAATGCTAAAGTGAGGCTCTGTGGAGCACAGAATTTGCTCCACGGGAGAAGTTTAATCCTAAAATGGATTTCTTCCCATGTTATGGTTTCAAACTACACAGTGCTCACTAACATCCTTATCTGCAGGCACATATGGAGTTCCAGAAAACTTGCTATGATGCTTTTATATTTAACAGTTTATACGGTCAGAGGCTCAGATGTCATTACTCATGAGCAAATAAAATTTCAAAACTGCAAGGCACTATGGAAAATGTCAAAGGCAGTTCATCTCATTTTCATATACGTTTTTACCCTCATCATTTCATCAACATCATTTAATCTTATTGTTTGTTATACAGGGGAAAAAATATCACTTCTGTTTTTAAAATGGAACACTCAGTTAATAAAGCAGCATATTTATTTATTACATTTTAAAAATCAATCTGGCTCTTACTAAAGCCAGCAGAAAATTCCATTGATTCCACTGGGAAATGGGTCAGGCCTTCAAATATAGGCCAAAAAAAAAAAAAGGTTTCCTGCAAATGTAGAATAGGTTATAGCACTGAAAGGCCTAAAGTCACTACATCCCAGCTCTCCTACAAACAGCGGGTGGAGGCACGGGAGGTTTCTCCCATTTGGCCCTGGATAACTCAGTTCAGTGCAAGGGGAAGGGCTCACCCAGTGGCTTTGTGGCACATCCCGGATTTGGTTCATGCACCTGAACTGAAAGCAAGTGAAAACATTGTCATTTTCTTCAGGGATCAAAATTTTCATCATTGAAAGGTGCTGCTATTTATTTTGCTATGTCCTGCCACATGACAGTTTAATGCTTTAGGGCTGAACTCCTGCCAGCTCTCCCTTCCTACCACCTCTGGTAGCTTTTGCTAGAAAGCCAGTATCACGGGCTTAAATAAACAGCTGGCAGCAGGCAGATTTCCATCCCCTGTGAAAAGGTCAGACACATCCCAGACTATTTTTAGTCTGTATTTAGGGCCCATTCAGGCTTGATTTATGTCTTCTTTTAATTCAGAGAGTTAAGAATAGTATAAAGTTGCAGTACTTTAAAACTCATTAAGGAAACATCTAAATGGAAAACCTAACGACCTCCCAGTGACCCAAGACTGATGTCAGTATGATTAGCAACAGAAATGAAAATTCATTTTCTTGCAATAAAGGATAGTTGACTTCATCATTATGTTAGAATTTAGTCTTAAACCAATTATATTTTTTAAGCATTGCTAGTGTTTTACACTGTTGGGTGAAGCAGTTTTATCTATCAAAATCCAAACACAATCTCAGTAATTGGGATGTTCTCGGGCTATAAGCACTTTTTGGTGCCTAAAATGTCTTCAGTAAGCCTGACTTCTCGAGCAAGCATGGCTCAGCAATTTTTGAAAGCAAGGCCTTTGCAAAAGTATAAAAATTGTAACTTAGCAGCTACCTTCAAAAATGTAGGTCACCTGTTGAACTCAGTGGAAAAATAATCAGAATGCTTGTTCTCTTCAAGCTACCCAAACTGGCTATGAAATTTGATTTCCCTTCCATGGGTTGCCAAAGTCAACTGTCTAGGAGATGCTCATTTTCGATGTTGCTTCTATAGCAACATCAACCTTCTGAGGAAAGACAATGTGCTAAGAACAGCTGAAGGGAACTCAGCCACAAATACATCCAGGGCAGAGGCCTTCATGGGAAGTGCTGTGAAGGGGCATTCAGCATGATTTCAGGGGCTGAGGGGAGAAAAAGAGGGAAAACATGTTTGTGAAAAAGAAGTCCTGCAGCTCATCAGGGCTTAAAAGGTCAACTAGGAAACCTCTTTTCCTATTGAGGCATAAGAAAGTTTTGATTCTCATCAAACACATTTCAAAATAATGTAGAACAGAAAAAAAATTTTTAAATCTCAGTTGTAGTCTGTAGTGGGGAAGGTGGAGAAAAATTAGGATTCAGATTTAGTCCTTGAATAGCAACTGTCACACTAAGAATTTAGCAGTCACAAGTGATCATAATGAAGAGAACCAAAGCAGTCACTTACTACTTCTCCTGGTCATCAGTTTGTACATTTAGCTCTCCCTGAAGATGTTATTTAAATAGATAGATGGATAGACAGACAGACAGACAGGAAAGAGTCTTTCACACATCCAGAGCAACAAATGCCAACAACCTAAAAATCTGTCACTGGAGACTTCACCTGTCTCCGAGAAACTGTAATTGCTTTCTTAGTATCACTAATGAACGGAATCTCTGTAACCTACATTCAAGCTGTCAAACCTTGCATCCCACTAATAGTCACAAAAACCAACATATCTCTTTGCTCTGCATAAAATGTACACTATTTTCACTAATTAAACTGTGGAATATAGAGGCAATTTAACTGTCCTTTCATTTTTTAGATATATGTTGCTTTACTTGAAGAAAATATTTTTTAACTGAAAAGACTAGATTAACTGTAGAAAAACGACCATGAAAGCAGGTTGGTAAATTTATATGATGGAATACAGATAACATTTTTAAATAAAATAGCATTTCTAGCAATGAACAAAAAGATGTTATTTATTAAATTTTCTTTTCCCATATCCACAGGAAGCATACCTGTACTGCACTCCCATTCTGCCAAACATCCTTCTGCCACTGGCATCTTTACAGGTAAATACAAGAAGTATTTGGAAAGGTACCTTCTTGCCCATATAAGCTCTAAGAACTCCTCAATATTAGCTCTGTGAATTAAGAAAGAAGCTGAAACTTTTTAACTCAGTAAATGAGATGCAGTGGTTTGCCCTTATTCCTTTCAGGAGAGTAATCGTTTCTGCTTGACTTCTCTGTCTTTTCAGTAACACACCATCAGTAACACACAGCCTTTGCTCAGTAGCTCCAGGAAACCGGCCTTTGAGTTGAAATCCTGCACAAACTTCATGCGCCCACCCCAGTGAGAAACATTTTATACATTTCCATATTTGTGTATTTTCTGCACATTCTTAGGAACGACCCACTCAGTACATCCAGAAGGAAGGTCGAGTCAGTTGTGTACAGTTCAGCAAAGCTGAGCTTTGCATGAGCTCCTTTCCATCCTGGAATCTGCTGTACGAGAGGCCCGTCCTATAAAAACACTGCACAGATGTAGTGGAATTTCCCTGACACACCCAGCTCCGTGGCTGTTGTTATCCTTACAACACTCCCTGAATCTCTCACACACCTTCCCCTGCAGACACCTCAAACTAGGTCACTATCCATGGACTGAGTCATCGTGCCTAGCTGGAGCATCTGATGCAGCTGGCTGTTCAGGAATCTGCTCACCTTACATTCTCTAAACAGACAACAAGATAAAAAGGCATCTCCTGACAGTGATTCAGAAAAAGACACCAACAAAATGCTCCGAATCCTTTTCCAGAGGAAAGCAGTGATTGTCACCCAAATTTCTAGAAAATTATCAGGGCAAAGGAAAAAACCCTGTGACTAAATATTTTAATGCACGTCCTTTGATATTGCATTTTGAAGAGCAACATTTTTTGAAATGAGGAAAATCAGTCAAAGAAGCCCAGACGTTTATGACATTTACAATGCCACTTATCCATGGCATAGATAGAGATTATTTAGGCCTTCTCCAGCAGCCTAGTGCTAGAGAGCTAGCTCACTGAGCTGTGGATTAACTCCCACTGGAAGTACTTCAGGAATCAATCACTGCCCAGCAATCCATCAGAAAACACTTTGAATCATAGCAATGGGAAACAAAAATTACAGATGATCCTTTCAGCTCTCTAATACCAAAATATAGAAATCCCATGTTAAAATAGCATTTCTACAGCATCAGCGGCAAAGGTTTTCTCAGCTACAAAGGTTGCTTACTGAAAATGCTTTAATAGTGCTTGTGTGACCCTGACCCTGAACCCCAGCCCCTCTGTATTATGATGCAGATCTGTAGATCTTCACATACTCTTTTTTCCATCCAACCCTTGACCGTGCAAGAAATAAACATGCATAGATGTGACTCAGGAGAGGACAGCAAATAATTTTCCATGGAATATCTTTTATCACACATTGCAAAAGACAAGAAGTGTGGAGAAGCAAACTCCGCTCTGTGGCATGCCCCACGAAGATTTTCCTTTGCAGGTACCACTAAGTATGTGCCATAGTGAACTGGCTTGAAACATCTTCCTTGGATTTTCAAAAGCCTCAAGTTCCTCAATCTGCAGCTGGGCATTACAATTGCTCAGTGTGTTCTGACTGTTTAAAGCACTCAAAAAAAGGTGCCTCAAATGGGCTGGTCAGAATACAAGGGAAGTTCAAGCTCCAACCACTCGGTTACTTGGTTCCCTACTCCGTAAGATGTGGAAAAAACACTTTCTTCTTTTGGAGGGCTGTGAAACATCCAGTTAGAGCATCAGAGAAAAACCCTGGAGAAAGTTCAGTCATCAGAGCAGGGGTGAAGGGAAACTCTGGAGAGCAAACAGAAAACAAAACCCAAAGTAGCTTCTCCCTAGAGAGCCTTTTTTACTCCGTTCATCAAGTACACCCCAAACAGCGCTGCCAAAAGCCAATCTGGCCCAAGCCTCCAGCGCAACTCAGCCCTGGCAGACACCTGACACAAAAACCTTCAGCCCAAACCAGGAAGGTTTGGCAAATTTTTAGCAAAATTAAATCCAAGTTCAGTAATAGGAAGCATCATGTAAACTCAGCGATAGCTGACACTACCCACTCTGCTTACAACTGTGCCACCTCTCCAGATAAACCGCCAGCTTCCAGCTGCCCACACGGAGATTCATTGAGGCGCCCGGAGGAAAGAACCGCGCTGCTTTGTTCGGGGGAAAGTGTGAAATTTATCATATGCCTTTTATTTTTTGCTTTCCCTTTTCCCCTTACTTCAGACTGACAAGTGCAAATTAAAATTTCACACCCAGCCTCATACAGGGAGCATGAAATTCTGATTTGGAGGATTTAGGTAGATTTCTCCAGGATTACAGGGATGGCAGCTGCCCAAGTCGGTGCCACTGGGCCTGTCCTGGCCAGCCTGCCCTGCCCTTGGGCAAAAACTTCTTGATGCAAATGTTTAAAGAGGAGGCAATGCAGATGTAGCACTAACAGAACTACATCTTTTTATTATTGGCAATAATGAAACACATTCGTACTGGAAAGTACCCTCAGATCAATCAGACTGAGGCCATAGACACTCTATGGAGAGATGTCTGGTCCTCAGTGCCACTGCAACAGAGCCACTTACAGGGTAATCACAGATAACCAGAAGATTCTCATATCTAAACACCTAAAACTTAATACATGATTAGCATTGAACACAGATTTTTACTGCAGCATTTCTAGGAATAAGAAAGGATTTATTATTTTGGATAAAACATTTTTTTAGATAATACCTGTCCTTTAAAGCTTATTGACATTTAGGATTTAATAGCAAAGACTGCAGTGAACTGATGAGCAAACCATTTAAAGAAATAGGTTGGCTATATTAGCTAGGAATTTTCTGGCACCAGCTCCTATGTTTTAGTTAGTACACACCACAGCACAGACATTCAATGAGTTACTTTGCTCTTTGCAGAGAACCACATTCTCCCCATCTTTTGGGACGATCTAGCACATGGAAAAGAAAAAGGTGGGACTAGAGTCAACTCTCAGTTGTGCTGGTAGATATTTAGTGCAATCTCAATAAACTCAATATCCTTGAAGAGTTCTGGACCATCACCAGTGTAATTGAAAGAAGTTAATGATGCCAACTCTTAAAAAGCCTCCATATGACACAGACCTAGGAATCCAACACTCACATTATCAGGGGTTTTGGTCGTCATTACATTTGATTAACTCCGAAACCTTTATTAATTCAAAGTCCAGGTGTAATGCCATTCCAACACCGCACAGCCAAAACAACTCTGGAAAAGCATCCCTCACAGAAAATAACTACACCCAGTGTCAAAACAGCACTGCGGGATTAACAGCGGCCTCCACGTTTGAACATTACTTTGTCCCAGTTTTGAATCCATAAAAAACAACTCTGCTCAGTCAGGATGTTTTAATCACTGAGACTTATTTGGGAATACAAACATATGAATAAGAGTCATTCCTCCATCCAACACCACCAAACCACAGCAGAACATGAACTCTGCTCAAGGACACACATTTACTCAGCTGAGGACTTTGCTGCCAAGCTGCCTACCCATTGCTATATTTTTCTTGTTTTAAGGGTGTGGAAATCTTTGTTCACTTAAAGGCACCCTTCTGGCTTATTGTCTTAGATCACTTACCTTCTGGGTGATAATTATCAGTACAAGCACCAGTGTGGGGACTGGGATAAAGGTGCCTTATCCCAAGCAGAGTTTGTCTTCCCACAGAACTAAGTTACACAACGACACCAGCTAGGTTGTATCATCTTAACTACAGGAGGTTACATTAGTACGATTTCTGTATTTACATAAAGATGAAGAAAAAAAATAATGATCTACAGGAACTAAAAAGTACATCTTGATTGAAAGATGGCTGAGACAACCTGATAACAGCTTATATGTCTACAAAACACTGGCACATGGAAGGGAAGGAACTTTTTTTAAGAAGAAAGTGGGGGAGGGTTAGCTACAAAGGATAGATTGTGAAAAATTATTAAACTTAGACCCAAGAAAACATTTTTAAGCAGTGAGATCATTTAGACTACAATGTAGGCTCCAAGTGCAAATTGTTGAATTTCTTCCTCTGGAATTCTGCTAAATGAGTTTGAACAATGCACAGGAGGGAGTGGTGGGACGGGGGCTCGGGGTGCACCAAAGGACCAAGGAGATAATTTCCGCAGCAGACAGAGGATACTGACACTGCTGTACGAGTGATTGCAGAGATCTGGAATATCTGGCTTCTGAATCTAAAAGAACAATAAACAACTCACATTCTAACTTCATTTCTATGGTTTTGCTTGCACTGAGAAATCATCCATCTATGGAAGGCAGAGCGGCACAGGGAGAGGCAGATGTGAGGAGAGCGGGGTGGTGGGCTGTAAGCACTGCAGAGTGTCCTTCCACAGGGAATCTCGCATTTCTGTGGGTTACACAGAAATTAACTACATTTCCTGCCCGTTTGGTCAGAGGGAGTGGATACGCAGAATAGAAAGTAACAGCGTCTTAAAGACGAGTAAAATTTGAGAATACCACAGTCAAAAAAACAGACTGGAAAGATCAAATCAAAACAGGACTTTGACTTTAATACAGCAAACCATTATTAAACACTCAATGCAAGGACAAAAATACAGTCAGCACCAACTAATAGCAAGGCAAATGGCTTACACCAAATACTCTGACTAAATGCTTCTCCATCTCATGTAGACAAAGGCTATTATGTATGCATCTGTCTAATCGAGGACCTATAGCCTCAGTGATAAACCATTTGCACCAAATCCTTAACTTTTTTTTTCCCTTCAGCTAATTATACATTACTTGGAAAATTCAAGCTACATTTCAATCCTGCTTTGATAAGAAAGGCAATAAAATCAAAATAGGCTCTGATTTTGGCCAAAATTTTTCTGTATTTTTCCAGAAGGGAAAAAAAACAAAACAAGAAAGAGAAAAAAATAAGATATACCTTTGTGGGTGGCCTCCTGCAAAACTGGCAGAAGAAACCCACTGCTTTCCAGTTTCACTTCTATATTCAGACATGTTTGCATAACTTTTGCATTTGGAAAGGATCTTTCATATTTCAGGGGAAGATGGTTCTAGTAAGAAAAAAATTCTTTACACAATAACAACTTCCTTTTGTCTTCTTCATTCTGAATTTAGCAAAGAAAGCTTCATCTCATTGAACAACACAATCCAAAACCCACTGAAACTTGATTCTTATCAAACACTATCCTAACAAAGCCCTTGCCAACAGTGCATCCTTGAGACCAAGGTTTTGGCATTATTTTGCTCACCCAGGTTTTCTCCTGCTTCTGCTCTTTACCTCCCCAGAAATTTTGCCCAGGTGGAATTAGAGAACACTGGCTATTTGCCTCACATTTCTAGATTTCCAAATGCCTGACCAAGGTACAGGTGTTTTGAACCACTCCTCCAAGGAAAAGCACTGGCCATGATGAGGTGACCAGCTCCAGAAGCCCAGTAAATCCGGTGCAGCTGCAAGGTACTGGAACAAGTGAGCCACACACATACCCAGCAAATTTGGGACATCCTTCAGCATTGTCTTGCATGTCTAGAGCATGATCTGAAATCTCCCGAGCATATGCAGCAAGCAGGATGTAACTGGTATGTACTGGGATTACAACATGTAGGTGGACCGGTGCTGCAGGACATGCAGCACACCGAGTCCCAGTCTTGCATATTAAATCCCACACAACTTGGATACCGCAGATTCATTCTGGTCAAAGCACACACAGATCCCTTTTTGGAAAATCCTGACAGAATGATGATCCACAGAGCCTGACAGATTTGTCCAAGTCCTATTAAAAAATCCATCAAAAATCAGGTGACACTGAAGTTTTTCAAGCAACTCAATCATTTAGCCATAAGTATATAGACTTCTTGCAAGATACAGCTAAATCAGCAAAGAACAACATTTCAGATTGGAAGGCAGATTGGAAGATTTGAGTATCTTGACACTGCCTAATTAAGCTATGCTGCTTTTCACACCAGGACTGCCAGCAGAAGGTAAAACATATTGCAAGCATACAGTTCTCTGTACAAGCAGACACTAAATGGCACTCCTGCCTTGCTTCCTCACTCCTCCCCGTGCTGTTCCACCTTGCCTGCCCACCCTACTGGCAGGGAAGCATTGCACAGGGCATGCACCAGAGCTGCTCGTCCCCAGGGATCAGGGGAGTGGTGCTGCTGTCTTCATCCTGCCCGCCCGGGAGCCAATGGAGCCTGGGGCTGGCAGGGACAGGGCACCACAGGGCCACGCTCTAAGCAAAGCTGTAAGGAGTTTTCTCCTTGCAAAGGGCAAGAGCCTGGAGCAAAGGAAGCACCTGCAGCCATGGTACGCCTTTAGACCCCTCTGCAAAGGGAGAGCAGATCCCAGCTGGATTTCCACAGCAGCCTCCTCTTCCAGCCTGAGGTCAGCACTTCCAAGGGAAGGAAATTCACCCCGAGCTCTTGGCAGCGTTTCTGAAACATCCTGTTAAGCACTTTATGTTTTGGTTTTTTGAAGAGTCAAATGTGAAATGAAATGAAGTCCAAGGGCTTACACTGTCATTAAAGTGACCGTGAGAGGGAGAAACAAGAGGAGAGTGGCTAATGGGAATACAGAGGTCAGACCAGGAGCTTCAAAGTCTGTAGGTGCCTTATTGATTCTCCCTTCAGATCCTGAAACCAATAAAATCATCTTCTTGAGATCCTTTCTACAAAGGCTGAAGACAGTGATCTCTCCTGGGTATCTGAATAACTCAAAGCTTGTTTTTAAAAACTTGAACTATTTACCTTTATTATGAAGGAAGTGAGAAAGGTGTTTGCACGTGACAATGACTTCTGGAAGAACGCAGAAAGGCCGATAGTGCAGGATGGTTTTGGTGTTACTGCCCAGGGAAGCTTGTTTCTATCCTTTTCAGCTATATCAGAATTAAGAGGTGCTTTGCTTGGATTTAATGGATATTTTGGGATTTGGGCTGCAAGGTTTTGTGTTTCAAGCCAAATTTGCCCATGAATGAGAAATTCTTCTAAATGCTGACACAATATCAAATTCTTCCAACAATTTCACTATAAACAGGGAGAAAGAAAAATGAGTGCAGTAAAAGGCCTCATGCAACATGACATCTTGGCATAAAGTGGTCAAAATACTGAGAGGGCATGATGGGTTCCTTGGAAAATGTGGATGACAAGCCTGAAAGATACTAGGATATCTGGGAAACATGGGAATCACCAAGACATCACCTGGAGACCTAAATTAGACCAATTGTTGTTAAAACAAACAAACAAACAAACAATCAAAAAGTGACTCAGTTGGATGACAAAAAGAGAAGAACTGGAAGGACAACCAGTAAAAACAGAGCTGATGAGTCAAAATTCTAGACTTCTTGCAGCTACACAGCAGAGCTGAAATAATTTTGGTGAACTGAAGAAACATACAGAAGCACAGCCCAATGTGAATTCAATCAATTATTGAAATCGGTTGAGAATTTTTCAGAAAATTGGAGCAGAGGGATGAAAAGATACTTCTACATGCACACAAAGCAGTGGTTTTTGGAAAGTAGCATGTGAAAAGAAGGCACTACGTATTTCCTGCAAATTGGATTAAAAACAAAGTATGAATGGAATAATGAGATTGAGCACAGTGAAGTGCATATGTAAAGAGAGAGCTGCACAGAGAAAATTCAGAAAATTATTTAATTGGAAAGCACAAGGAGGAATGGAGGTGCAATTGTTACTGGCAGAGTTTAACAAAATTAGACCCCACCTCGGAATGGATCTAACAAACACTGGGGGAAGGTGCACCTGAGCAGGTGAGAGAAGAAAGACAGTGCTCATTAAAACAAAAAGGATCAGCACTGAAATCCCATGACAAATAACTTGGTCACTTATGATCTAGAAGCTTCTTGTCTGGTTCATTAATGACAAATTGGCTGAACTGGTTGAAACTAATGATGTGTTTCTTGACATAAGGGAAGGTATCGACAAAGCACAAGTGGGGAGGAAAAAACCATCTCCTGGTGGCTGAGCTGCTGAAGGCAGGAAAAGACTCTGCCTGAATTCTGAGCAAATGAGATGAATGTGTATGACACTGTCACAAGTCTTTGTCTGTGTCCTAAGTGGTGAAAGCACATCTGCTGCAGCTGGGAAGTAGCACAAAGCACACGACCTCTGCAAGCTGTACAGCAGGAAACCAGGGAAAAATAAATATATATTCAAAGGGGCTCTGATAATTTTTCATGAACAATGGAAGATGCTGCTGTCTCTCAACAGACATAAAAGAAATGTTAGAGAGCAAGCACCTGTGTAGTGTAGCTTCATTAGGAATACCTGGGTGCATTCCATCCTGTCCATCCATACACTCAATCATTAGCAATACACAGGTCATGCTCTCTCAACACTCAATTCTTGACATAACTTCAAGTTACGAAATCTCAAAGTATATCGTGAAACCAGAAGGTACAAAATTAATCTAAACAGAAGCAAAGACACTTTACGATTGAGGCAAATTCAGACATCCAGCTTACCTCAGCCTTGCACTGGGTCTGCCCCCACTAAACTCACTGGGAATTTTTCCATTAAAATCAGTGTGAACAGGATCAAGTGCATGGCTTGGCTGAACCCTATCCACTTGCCAAGCAGTAATTTATTATTACAAAGGCAGTTCCCAGAAAACGCATTCATATAAGGTCTGTGAGAATTAGCCATCACATAGCACGCCTTGCCTACAGGGATTTTGAAAGAGACACTGTAATTTATTTGGTGGGAATACAGTTCCATCTCACGTTGCAAAGACTCCAAGTTCTCCTTTAAAAAACTTTAAAGAATTGAAATAATTTTAAGGAAGAAATGTGACCTCCTAGCTAAGGAGATTCTTTCTTCCAAAGATTCTTGGAAATGCCTCTGCCGTCACTTCAGAGACAATCAGGCTTTCCAGTTGTCTGACCTGAGACCCACAAGGTCTATAAATCCTACCAGTGCAATCAATCTGATCTGCTGCAAATCTCCAGAGCTGAGACACACCAGTTTCCTTGCAAGGAACGCTCTGCCCTTTGCTGGCACTTTTCTCCAGGGCTTCAGCAGCACAAAAGAACATCTAATTCTCTTCAGGATGTCTGGTAAGAGGCTCCCACGTGGAACAGCAGGCAATCCATCATTATGGACCAGTAAACACCTCCACAGAGATCTAAGGCTTAGCTAACTCAGGCTATGTGCCCTTCCCACCCATATCCCACCACCATCACCAATGACCAGTGGAACACAAGCACAAAGGGCCACCTCAGTCTCCCCAAAGTTTGTTAGCACCTGGAATTAAAGCATAATAAGAGTTGCTACAACATTTTTGCAATCCTCTCACCTCTATTCCACATCAAGCCACAAATACAAACCAGACTCACAGCCAAAAAACGGCAGAAATTAACCCTTTGGGGCTGGCACGTGATGTTACTCACCACCAGTGGAGTCTTAAACAAAACTTAAAGCCTGTGTTTTCTCATCTGCATTTTGTTGCTATGCTGTTGCCTGCACATTTTGCAGTAGACTGATAGATTTTGCCAGTCTTCCAAAAATATTCTGCTTCAGTAATATATGACCTGCAGGTTAATATCTGAAGTGCTACAATGGGTTGCCATGGAAATGTCAATACCATCCATTTCTCTGCACACATTTAATTGGGATATCCTAGAAAAATACCTGGAAAATTAGTAATTATATTCAAGTCATCTTCCAGTGACTCAAAATCAGATTTTCCCCTTTTCTTATATTTTACTCCATTGAAGTTGGAGCAGCATTTTTGGGCTTCTTAGGACATTTAATACCCTTAGCTGGAGCCTTTGGGCTGCTTTTTTGTAACCATTTAATAGTTTAACAAGTCTCCAGAGAGGCTCTCCTTAAAGAAAAACAAAGCAAAAAATACTTCAGCTTGCAAGCAGAATATAAAGTTAACATGTACGATTTTCAGCCTGCTCTTTAGTCAACACTTTCTTAAGAGGGACTGGGAAAAGGCTACATTGAACTGGCAGAAAGAACAGCCAGCAAGTCTGTGAACAAGGACTCAAGCAGAGATTTAATCTACGGCTTTAGACAACACATCATTTTAAGCTCAGGCCCCTGCAAGATCTGATTTCCCAACCTCAAAAAAACCCCTATTTTGATGTATTGAAGAAAAAAAATCCACTTTAAAAGCCACATAACAAATAGATACAAGCCCTGAATATCTAGGGTTTGGCACCCCCAGTCTCATTGTGAATAAAATGTAAACGAGAGCTCTGTAAAATGAGATCCAAACTTCTGCCCTGCTCCACAGGGAAAAAGGCATGCACTACTGCAATGTGTTCATTACTATATATAACAGGGTCTCTCTAAAAATGGAAAACCCTAGAAAGAAAGAAACCCAGTATGATGAATGAACTCTGAACACTGTGATCTAGCAAAGCTCAATTAGACAAACAGGATTGCTGCCCACTCAGCAACAACAAAACACAGCTCATAAGATGTAATTCTCAGTGCCTGCTAATTTCATCTATTTTAATAGTCAGGCAAGGGCAGTTTCTCACGTCACTATTTAGGTACTGTTGCTACCAGTCACACCAGTTGCTTTCCCATGAAGTGACCTGGGTTTGCTGATCTGTGGATGAATGGCGTTTCCAAAATGTCATGACTCCCCACATCCAAAGACCCATTCAAAAACCTGCATCACTTAAAACCACACCCATTTATTCCTAAAATATTTCACAAAAGAAAAAAAAAAAAGATGAGACAGAGAAAAGAAAACTTGTTCATATTTATTTAAAAGTTTTTTAAAAAGCCCTGCAGCAGCAAGGTAAACTTTCTCTGCTAAGCATGCAAGGTGGTTTTTGAAAGAGGTGCAGGGAGGGGTGTTCTGGAGGCAGCTGCTTCAGGCACAAAACATTTTTCAGCGTCTCTCACCATTCACAATCTGCGAACACCTTCAACGACTGCAATATGCCTCCACATGTACCACAGGAAAAAAGATCTCCTTGGCAGGCAAACAGACATGGTCACAAAGTGCCCAGATACCTGACAAGATTACACGTTTTAAAAATTCTCACAGGTGGCAGTTCATAGAAACCACCATTAGGCTTGTCTTTTCAGGTTACTTTTAGGACTGAGCATGCCTTATGTGCAACTCGCTCTTTGGGTAAAAGAATCCTTCCTCAAATGTTCTGTAAATAATCACTCCAATGTTTACAAAGCTGTGATTGTTGAAGCAATGCTAAAATATTTGTGTTACCAGGAAAAAAAAATAACCCGTGTCTCTTAAAATTGACAGTCTGTAATGACCAAACCCTGCAAAGTGGAGCAGAGCCCAGGGAAATTAATTTTGTTCCAAGGACAACTGTCTGGAGCCCAGCAGTACTAAAGAAGGTGATCCTCAGCACTGTGAGGCTCCCGCAGCAGGACAGCAGCGAGGGACCGTGGAGCTGAGCCGCCGAGGACCGCTGCTCCCAGCTCCTCCCTCGCACCTGGTCCTGCAGGATTTCTGGCTGCCTTTCCTCACACACCCATCAGGCAAGGCTGCAAAAGGCTGCTGAGAGACTTTCCCTGAAGAACTGCCTACCTGTGGAACTGTCAGCTCTGAAGTGGAAATAAAACCCATCCCTAACCCCCTCACCATCCAGATTGTGATTAATAATTTTTCCCCTTGAAAGCAGCACACACTGACGGGCAGCCGAGCTGTGCCAGATGGTCCGAGCACACACAGAGAGCTGGAACGAGGAAGCGACTGCACAAAAACTCAGAGATAAAAGGAAGAGCAAAGATGCATCTCAGGCTTTTAATCAAAGAACCTGCTGAAAAATGAAATGCATGGCATTTAACCCATTAACAAGCCTTGCAGTTCCATGAGCTGAGCAACAATATCACATAGAAAATTAAGAACCCGTTGGTCTGCAGGAGACTTCACCTTTTGCATGGGGATGGGACAAGTGGACACCAGAACCAGGTGCCATTCTCTGAGGGTCTCTTTCGAGACACGCAGCCAGCTGAGCACAGGGTCTCCATGGGCATTGAGGAAAGCAATGCAGTGATTCAATTGCCTGCCTTGGCTCTGTTGGAACATCCAACACCTTCCAGCTGGTGGCTGCATCCCTTCCAGCAATGAGGCTCGGATAGCAACAGCTGGCAAGAGACTGTGGCCAGTGAGAGGGAGGACTGGTCTGTCATTAGCACGGTGTTACACTGGTTTAAACCAATTACCAGACCATGCTTTTGCTCTTATTACGACAGTAAAGGTTCAGTAATGGAGTGTCAGGATGCAGGTTTGTGCAGGCAGTGTTGCAGGGATAAAGAAAACACCTTTGTATTAACAAATAGCCATTGTTTGGCTTGAAAATACATCATGGTCCAAGCCAGTCCTGCTGACAGACCATTTGTAATCTAATATGCAAACGTTAAGTAAAACAACTCCTGAGGTTTATATTCAAATGAGCAAAGACATTTAAATGCAAACTATTACCAGCAAGCATGCATGTGGGACTTTATGATCTACACAATTTGAGACAAAATATTTAGAAAAATAATTATAAATCATTTGTAACACAGTCATTTAGAAAAATCAGAGTTTACACTCATAGTTTGCAGTAACAGTTTCTGTTACTGCTTTATCCCACTTATACCACTGTTTCAAAACAGTGTTTCTGCTCTATGGAAAAGCACAACTTTTCAAGAAGAAATTCATTCACTACTGTTACCAAACCGCAGATTCAAAGCAACTATAATCAAAAATGTTGCTGTTTTTCTCCTGGGCTAAGACATTCTTGCCTTTTAGAATTTCAGGAAAGCACAGGGGAAAGGAGCCTTGCGCTAGCTGAAAAGAAAGTTAACACTGCTGTTCCTTGTTGTTCAAATGGAAGTTATTTTTACCTAAAAAGTCCAAGCAGCCCCAAGCACTGCTCAAGGAACTCAAAACACAAAAAGCACCAAAAAAAAAAAAAAAAAAAAAAAAAAAAAAAAAAAAAAAAAAAAAAAAAAACAAAAAAAAGTAAAAAAAAAAAAAAAGGAAGAGTCACAAAATGGTTACAGAAAGTTATTACCCAACACTGGCTTTAGCTATAAATCAAGGCTGGGCAGACCAGGCACCTCATTCATACCAACCGCCGGGTTACCACAGGTGTACTGCCCACCTCCTGCAGAGAGTAACACATGCTTGGCTAAAGCATAAACATCCAAGAAGCACGAGCTTCCCTGCTCATCCCTGCACTGGCACACACCAGAGGCAGAATCTGGCCCAGAAAGCTGCATCCTCCTCTCACCCTGTCTACAAAAGGCAGGAGAAATGCTCTGTGTCCTCCATCCTGCCAGTTCACCCAGCAGCAGTGCTGGTGAGCAGCAGTGCCTGCCCTGCTAGGCTCCCTCAGCACTGCTGTGTCTCACTGACCCACACAGGACTTGTGGCTGCAAGGGGGAGGCAGGACAAGCAGGAGTCCTGGCTAGGGGTTTGGGGGAGGGGGAAGAACAGCTTTTAAAGGGAGCAGTGCATAATGCAGTGATTAAATACATTAGATGAGGCATAACTCGCCGTATACACAGTCAGCTAAAGAAACAGCCCTTTAGCTCAGGCAGTGGCTTTTGCTTTGAAGGTGCCCAATGATGACTGCAGCAGCAGCTGTGGGGCACTGAAAGGTTCTCCTTTAAACCAGCACTGAGCTCACGAGCAACACAGGCTCGTAGGGATGTGTTTGGTGGCAAAGAGGGAAATTAGCACAGAGAAAGACCAAGCCATTTGTTTCTCATTCTCCAGCTGGACTCACACCACCATAAATGCAGAGACCCTTCCAGTGCCCCTTCTGCAAGCACCAACACCACACAGCACTGCTGCTCTGGCCGGCCCACAAGGAGCACACAGCTGAGAACAGTCAGAACCAGCTGGAATACATTTTTAATCCTTGGACCACTTCACAAGGCCTCACGTGTGGCTCTCCTGTTGTGAGAAATGATAGAAATGTAGCTGTTTGAAGGATATCCATCTCTCTTGCAGCTTTGGGCTTGCCCATCGCTTTCACTTGATGATGTCTTTCAGCCTCATCAAACCACTGCATCATCATTATCGTGGACAGCAGACAAAATTTATGCCACTTTTTGTCAGAAAACATTTTAAACCGAAAATGCTTATCGGCATTTTCTACTAGAGCTTATTTTAGTGATGCCTACCAGATGCTATTTTTGTGCATTGTTATTAAACACAGAGTTTGAAGCCCATGGTACAAAACAGCAAACACTACATGCTACACATATTTTTGAATTCTCACTTTCAGAATCCATTTCCTAAACAGAGATACGGGTTGCAGAACACTTTGGGTTTGTCAGGACAGAATATTCAGGTCTTTCTGTGAACAAGTTCCTCCCTCTTTGAGCCTGGCAGGACCCGCTGGATCCTCGCCATCCTCTGTTTTTCTCAGCGGGTTGGACAACACGAACACAGCTTGTAAATAAACAAACCCCAACAGGATGACACTTCACAGAAAAACACACCAGCAAATGTGAAATTGCAAAAACCTTGTGGGTGTGCACATACATTTTCATAAGCCAAACCTCCCCACACGCCTGTGGGCGGCTGCACACCCTCACACATGAGAGCTCTCGCTGGGGCTCTGGAGGCAAAGTCTGACTTCCCAACTGCTGCTCCAGTGAACTCTGCCCTTGCACGGGGCTCTTACCAGCAAGACACAGGGTCAGCTTGCAGTGAAAACAAGGTTTATGTTACCCTTGTCCAAAAGGCAAATATTTTCTTCCCTCCTTCCTCCCAGGAGACTGAGAGGCTAAATCCATTAAGGATTGTGAGATCAATGGACATTAGAAGGAAGAATAAAAATGAACTTTAATGAAATCTGCTGAAAATGTTTTGTCTTTATAAACAAGTGTTGACTAAATGTAAACACAAACAAGTGATTAATCAACCTCAGTTTCACACACCCCCAAAGCTGAATTAATTGATAGAAGCGTGTGAAAAGTAAAATGAGTGCTTTCTCTGTACTTTCACCAGAGCTGATCCCAAAAATTTTGCAGGAGTATTCACATGAGAACTGGAAACTTGTTTTATGGACCAATATCAGTTTTATTATCATTTTGTTATATTTAGCAACATTTAGTAATGTTCAACTCCAGCTGTAAGCTGTTCACAGCAATCATTTTGGAGAGCCTTATAGAGTTTGAATTTAGCAGAGAAGCTAAAATGAACTCATCAGCTGAGAATTAAATTAATTTTATTTTTACATTAGCTGTCGATACAGGCAGATCAGTGATATTTAAACAAGTACAAATAATTAAGTAGTTCACCCTTAATCGATGCATATCTGAATGGAAGTAACTTGCTCCAGTAACTTGCCTCATAACTGCAACAGAAACCCATTCAGAATAAAAAAACCATTTAGCCTAAGGTACATATCTGAATCCCACTGAAATCAATTTAAGTACCTGCTCAAAGCTGAGCCTGCACTGAAGTGTTTCCTCAAAGTCTACATGGATCCCGAGCTGCCTAATGAGAAAGGCAGGGACAAATACAGAAACTGAGCTTCTTCACATACTATTATTATGTCTCTGTATTCCAGGAAGATAATAATAGTTTTGCAACAGTTTATTACAGTTTAGTGGGGCGTGTGGGAGAGGGAGATGACAGCTCCCTGCCAGCAACCCATAGTGGAGCTGGACCAGGTGACAGCTTTGCTCCAGCTCCAGGCCACCCCACCGATTTTTACCTCTGTACAAGAGGATTGATGTTCCCGGTGAAACAAAATGGTGCTGCAGCAACTACAAGTTTGATATCATGAAGAAATAATAATGAGAAACTATTTAATGAACGTTCAGTCATTCTGGAAGCGATTTAGAGCACCTGGAAAAAGGAGATGTTTAATTAAAAGAAAAATCCCTTGAAAATGCAATATACTTCCCAAAGCACTCCGAAATTCAAAAAAGCCCGCTGCAAAGGTAGCCCACACAGCTTTGCCGTGGTCCTGATATGCATATGCCTCACCACGCATCTTTAGTTACATGAGCACGTCCCCATCAAAAAACTGAGCAAAATTACTGATACTGAGAAAAAAGAAATTCAATTAATTTCAAAATAATTTTATTTCCAGGCAAAATGAAACTGACTACCCCAGCAGCTCTGGGAGGGTAGACTGACGCCGTTCTGTGGCCCAGCTGAGGCCACCCGCTGAGGAAGTCCACGGCAGAAAACTCCATCAGCTCTGGAGAAAAAGAGGCTCTTCCTTGCATTTCCCATCAAGTACATTTAAGAGCACTGTTCATTAGCCTTCACCTAATCATCCCACGTGACTTACCACGCTGTTATAAAAGTAGAAACCTTTAGATTTTTCCCCAAAATTACTGCAAGGATCTCATGTGCCTGTGCTAGCAAAGGACTGCCTCATCAGCTGTAATGCAGATGGCTGGGAAGGGTGACATCCCATGGCCTAAGACCACTCACTCTCTGGAGTCTTGTTTTTTTCCATGAGTGCATAACCTTGCTTCTGAATCAAAAGCTGATTTGAAACTGAATTCTCAATCTTCCTCTTCCCAGAAATCCCCATGAATCTGCAATGTGGAATTCAGAGAAAACCCAAGACAGGAGAGAAAGACAGATGTATTTATCATGCACAGATGATGTAGGAAGGAGACAAAAAATATTGTCATCAGAGTCTTACTGACTGCAAAATAAGGGAACAGTAATTAATCAGCAAGAGTGCAGGCTGAGAGGAAATATTGATTGGATTTGGAGAAACTTCGGTTTCCTGAAGAAACTGTTCCCCTGCAAAGGTAACCAGGAAAGTTTGTGTAAATTAGAATGGCAACGGGCCAGCCAGCAGCCAATCTGAGTCGTTTCAGGCAATCCAGAAAAATATACACCAGATGCACGTTGGTTTCTAAAGAGTAATTTAAATACATTAGTAAATCAATGGCATTGACAGTTTGATGGACTATGATGGAGGAGTCTTCCTCTGAAATATCATCTCCAAAACCTGCAAAGCTCTGGCAAGTGAGTTGTTATAACTTTATAATATTTTAAACTTTCATCTTTTCAAAAAACTTCCAGAATGGGATTTGTTTCAGCTTAAATTTACAAGGATTTCTCTCCTGCTGAATTGGCCCCTAACTTTTCAGGGTTCCTAAACGTCAAAGAGTGTTGTCCTTTTGCATCGTGGAGGGCCAGGGGATGCCAGTGACAGGACTAAGGACCAGCTCTGCTCTGATGAGGTTTGGATCTGTCAGGAAGAAGCTGGCTACCACTATTGAGTAGAAGCAGTAAATTATTTCTGTCTTTTTACCTGACTGGCATGTGCTTATGCCAGGGGGATTTTAGAACTCCTTAATGTAAAAAAAAAAGAAACAGTTGAAAAATTAAAAAAAAAAAAAGAGGGGTTTGCCCCAGGAAGTACATCATGGGGTCACATTAAATGATCACATCATTCAGCACCAAGGCACCACTCCTCTGCAGGTCTGACCTCCAGCAATCCCAAGTATTGCCATGGGAAGGGGTCACAAGTCTCCAGCAGAGGCTATGGGTTTGTCCACCCTGTCAGCCCAGAGCTATTCGTGACGGGACTTGTGTCAGACTTTGTTTGGCCATTCCAAGGGATTTAATTGGCACTTACAGAAACAACAACCTTCTGGTTTAAGCACATTTGGGGAGTTACCTTACTGTCTTCATCAGTAATAAACTGTTCTTGGCTAAGGTCATCTTTCATCTGCACAGTAAATAAAACTGTCACTAAAGCCGAGTTTCTGTTTCTCATCAATCAAGTAATACAATAAAACTCAGAGCACTGTATTTAAACAACGAGTTTTAGAGAAAAGGCAAACCTTAAGGAAGTTTTAGTATGATCATTTCCTCTCAGCTGATCAACATAACAGACACAGTAATTTAGCTGGGGAAATGTGATATTAAAGCTTACAAGCCTGATAATCAGATTGCCTTTAGAGGCAAAAATCAAGCTGGCTTTCCAGGCCTCATCATAACCATTAATTAAATACTTACCATCTCTTCAGTTAACATCCAAAGAACATTTAAGCAAAAAAACCCAGCAGTTTCAAGAAAAAACAACCCACTCTATCTTATCTATTTAATTCCAGTTCTATTATGTAGGTAGTTTTGCTGCTATCCAGAAACATTTCTCATGTTTGTAAGAAGGAATTCAACTGGAAATATTAAAATATGTTCAACATGCTGCTTATTTTTATCTAGAGGAAGATAAATTATTATATGTATGCAAGCACTAAAGGCAGTTGCCAAAGAAAATAGGATTTATTCTCACCACACCTGCAATATTTCAGCTACTACATGAAAATATTTCTCTTTCTGAAACAATTAGCCTAATTTGTAGTGAGCTCACACAGACTTTCACAGTACTACTCTGCTGAAGATTATTACTTGCCTAAAATATGATGCTTACATTTTTCCAGTGCATTAACAAATAGCATTGTTTGAGAGGGGAAGACCAGGCAGAAATATTACACCCCGTACTCTGCGATTCTCCCAAACCCCAGGTAATCCCACACCAGTCAAAACAAATGATTCAGGTTGCCAAAACAAGTAGTTACATTTCCCAATCTTCTGATAACGTTTTGCGTAAACGCAGAAGCAAACCTGGCACAGTCTGAAATCAGGGCAGGGCAGATCTCTCCCAGCACGTTCCACTTCTCAAAACCCAGCACGTCAGCAGAGACTTCATCACACAAGATGCACACCTTGATCTCTGCAGGGCTTAGGAGGTTGTGGGGTTTGTTTGTTTGTTTATAATCTTTAGACAGATGGAATAAAATCTCATTTTTTCTTATTATAGTATAAAAAATAACGGTGCATGGAAAATGCTAGAAAAACCCTGCTGTCAGGTCCATCTCACCGCATCTGTTGACATAATCTAGAATTTCCCTGGTGCAGAAAATGCAATTTTTTGGTTTTTTGGTTGGGTTTGTTGTTTTTTTTTTTTGAATCCACACTCCCAAGCAGTCAATGGATCTTCCATTAGCCCTGGCCATCTTTTGGGGAGCTCAGCTGCCCACCAGCCTCAGGGACCTCTGTCCCCCCGTCTTGCAGCCCCGTGTTGGAGCTCTCTGCCTGGGCAGCCATGAGGGATGCACACTGACCTGGGGCATTGAGTTCTTCAACAAGCCACCCTCCAAAATAACTGCATTTCGTAGTAAATCCCAAACCCTTGTGCCATGGGAGGTCCAGCGTGGCCACTGCCCGCTGCAGACCCAAGAGCTTGAAATGGTGACTGACCCTCTCAACTCCAAGTTCATGGAGTTTTCAATTCCTTGTCCTCCTGTTTCGCTGAGGAGAGAACAGCTTGTCCTATTTCTTGTGAGAAGAGTGCCAGAGATAGGAATATTTATAAGGAATTTGTATCTATCTATCCAAACCAAAACATTCAAAAATCATGACTCACAATCCCCTCCCAAATCATGGGATTAAATTAACATATCATGGGATTTTGAAAGATGCTGTTTTTAAAAGTATGGAATACATAAACTTTGTGTCACGCATTACCTTAAAATATTTACACAGCCAGGAACTACAAATTTTTATCAGCAGTTAAAAGAACCAGAAGCTCACCTAGGGAAAAAAAAAATCATCACATATTCATAAGATTCCTGGAGGCTGGACCTTTAAAAATAGTCCAAGTGTTACAATTCATCACATGTAAATTTATGGGATTTGGCAACAATGCAGTTGTCTCCAGGGATGTTGGAAAGAGGGGGAGTGCTCTTGGTTAACCTTTTTTTTTTTTTTCTTTAATAGATACAGCATGCTGAAAGTGCCCTACTAAGTATTTCCTAACTCAGCCCATCGATCAGTTTAGAGCACTATGGAAACACACAGCAGAAGCAGGACATGTGCTTATCAATGCCAAATCACTAAATATTTTGGTGTTTGTTGACCAAAACTCGATGCATTCTGGAAAAAGACCAAGTGGGAAATAAAATTACAGTTTCCAAAAGCACATCCTGTCCATGCCTTTTGCCTAGAGCAATCAGAGGTGGGAAGCCAGGTTTAATAAAAACTAGAGAACAAACCACTTTCGAGTGGTTGTTCACTCTTTCTTGTTAAAGGCAAAGAAAATTTCATGGAAAAAAATCCCCTTTACAGTAGAGTTTTTATTTTTACTGATTTTTGGTAACAGTGGGGTTTTTTCCGAAATAAAAACTAATCTTTAATCAAGTTTACAAATCAAAAGGTGAGGGGGTGGAAGGGAAGATTACTACCCTTAGGATTTTTCCTTTAGTTTAAACATTTGAAATATCACAACTATTCCTACCTATGCCCAGCACCTGCAGTTCCAGACAAGGTCACTGCTGCATCTCAGCCCAGCCTGCACAAGTTCAGCCTCCCTTTTGCTTTTCAATCCCACGGTGCTGGCTGGTGGCTGTGGCTGTGGCTGTGATTGCTTTGTGCCTTTTTACCAGAGTTTACAAACTCCAGCCCTGACACTGGTGAGGTGACAGACACCAAGTCTGGTGGCTTCAGACACGGCATGTGGCTTTGTTGCCAGGTACAGGCTGCATCTCAGACGCTGCTATCAGAGCCTCCTCCAGCAGGTACCAGGTGCCAGTAACTGAAGCTGGTCTACAGTTTGTGCTTTTCTGTGTACCAGACTCCTACTCCTGAGGAATATTTACCATCCAAAACCAAAAATATTGCCATAAGGTGTGAACAACATCAGGTCTCTTTTGTTTAAGAGGAAACACGGTGAGCGGCTGGTATTTTCCAACATGCAATAATTTTATAAACATTTACTAATAGGGCAACTTCCATCATACCTATCATCTAATCCTTCTGGGATTGTGACACTCAGACTCCTGCAATACCCAGCTCTGCTCCACAGTGAGTACAAAGGCAACCAGAAGAACCCAGCAAAGCACTGTGTCAGTCACAAAATTCATGGGACATTTCCAAAGTGGAGGAAAAAAGTTGGTTGAATGCTATTGCTTGTTTTCTTTTTAATCCTTATTCCAATCTGAACACTGAGAAATTTATATTGTTCACGTGGCCCTAATTTCAGTGCCTTACCCTGTGGCTCTCGTTCCTTCCTTCCTATACTTGAAACCCCACTATACTGAAATAAGATAATACTAGGGTATGAGTGACAAATAACTCTGCAGTTTGGTACACACATTTGGAACAAAAATGTAGCTATTTTGTTGTTTCCACTCAAATGACCCAGTTAATTTCAGTGTTAACATCAGCTGTCAAAACATCCACTTAGCAGATTTGCATCCCTTATTTATTCAGAAAAAAAAGGTGCAATAACCAAGCAGTTATCAGAGAAATAGAAAACACTACACAGAATGGGTGTTTATGTTTAGTTCTTGTTATTCCATCACTGTCTATCACATACTTAGTACGTTAAATTCCACACTTGGCAACACATAAATAAATCGAGAAAGTTTGTGTTCATACTGAAGATACCATTACTTTCCTTTTGGGACTAATCCAGCCCAGTGAAGACACTGTCAATGAAGCCCATGTACCGTGCACTTGGCGTCCTTGTTGCACCCTTCCGACACAGCCTTTGCAAAGCCAGCACTGCCACCTGTCCCAGCAGGCACAGCCACCTCTGCACCGCTGTGTCACCCACCCTCCCCTTCCTCTGCTCCGACCCAGGGCTCAGGGAGACACGTGACTTCATGTTGGCCATCTCTGGAGCCAAGGAAACTCTCCAAAGCCAAGACAGTGCCACCATCCCAGAGATGATTTGGGCTGCTGTGATGTTTGCTTAGCCCATACAAAGTGTTCAACTCCTTCCGTACTTTTCACTCCTTGCAGGGGGAAGAATACATTTCCACTTTGAGGGATAAAAAAGCCGGAGGTAGCAGATCACATTGGCTACATGCCTTCAGCTACACTTTATCCCACAGCCTGCCTTACCTTTGTACACGGTATCCACGTTCTCAATAGGAAGCTGCTTCGTGGCAGCTGCTCTGCGATAGACCACGTGTGTTCTGCCTCCTCCCTCTTCCTCCTCCTGGGCCCCCTTCTCCAGGGGTTCAATGAAGAACTCGTCCTTGTCCGTGCGAATCATGCCAGCCTGCAGCGACAGGGCAGAGATTGAACACTTTGCATTACTGCACATACAGCAGAGGCTGGGAGTAAACAGTTACAATATGCTTAAGCACACTTTAGTGCTCTCTAGAGAGCAATTAGGATGCAGAGAGGAAACCAGGTGAATTCTTTATTAGAGCAAAACGAAGCATCATTTTCCCAACTTGACAAGAAAGGACAAAAGGTACAACCCTGAACCAAAAGGACTTCTCCTTGAGCCACGTGAGCCAAGTATAGGTCTAAGAATCTGTCTAGGAAATAACCCTCTCCATTAAAAAACAGCTAAAATGAAAGTTGCTATGACCTTAGCTATCCATCAGGCCCAGACCACTCCAGTGTTTACTATTTCTGTTGAATCAAGGATCAGATCAATGCCATAAGCTGGTCCTGACGTGCAGTTCAACAGTCAAAAGATGTAGAGTCAGCCTTTCTGTTCAGAAGCAAGATAGAAAAATACTGCATCTTACATTCAGGCAGCTAAGCTTTGTGATTATTTCCCCCTTGACACAAAGGGTTCAGCCAACAAAAGAATCTTTCAAGAATCAACCACAACTAGTTTGAGTGTCAGTAATGCATTGCTAAAAAAACCCCCAAACTTATTCAGACCAGACCAGATACCCTGGCATGAAAAAAGAAATTTGCACTTCTACAGAGCACCTCAAAGGAGCCTCATCCAAGCAATTCTCATTGTGTTCAGGGGAAACCCTCATAAAGACTGAAAACTCTAAAAAAGGAAAGGACTTTTCATCATCTTTATTCAGGTGAAACTACTTGGGCACCTGGATCACCTGGGCTTGTCTCCTCCTGCAGTCCTGCCCAGCTGCAGGAGGTCACAGCAGTCAAGGGCTGCTTGCAGGGATGGTTGGCTTGAATTATTTTTTTCTGCATGTTGGCACATCTGTGTTTGAGAACTTCAGCTAGTGAACTCTCAGCTTGCAGACAAAAAAGTCTTACTATTAACATAAATGAAATTGTTCCAGATCCAACCTTCAGAAGCTCCTTCATCAAGTTCTTTCCCAGTGTGCCCAGTGAAGATCCTGGAGACCCTGCAGTTTGAAACTTGGCCCTGTGACACTCTCCATCTTGCTATCTGAGCTTCTGGGAGCCTAAATCCCCTGTTCAGTCAAGCCCTACCTCAAGCTTCCAGAGGAACCAGTTTGGCTCCTTTGAACCCGGTATCCTCACTTGAAACAAGTACATCTAAACACACTTATCTTATTCCAGCCCTGAAGTTCTCATACAACACATATTTTTCTTCTACAAGCAGCAAACTACATTCCTACTGCTATAAATACAGTATGTTCACTGGTTCCCTCCTTGGAAAAATGTCAGGTTCATTTGTCATGTCTTAACTTACATTAGGCAAGATTTCCAGTCCCAGAATTCATATATATAATGTATACAGAAACAGACTGAAGAGGAAGGATTAAAGAAGCAAAATTATATCCAAGCAATTTAAGCTGATGCCATCTTGCCTGTGTAGAGGAAACTGAATTTGAAATCATGTCCTGTTTCTTCTTATCTAATTTAGATTCTACATCAGACACAGAAAAGGTGAGACAGGCTCAGCAGCTCAAGGAAGCCAAGACAACCAAGAAAATAAGTGCTGAACCCAGAGACAGCAACTGATCTTTCACTGCAAAGTGGAATACATGAAAAATTCAGAATTGATGTTGCTCTCCTTTTAATGTCATTCTAATTGCATTACACACACACTTCTTCTGGATATTAAATATTATATCCAAAAATTTGGAAATCTTTTTATGATAAGTGCACTACTAAACATCAAGAAGGAACAAGCATTTGCAAGTTCAACAGCACAGGTTACAATGCACACGCCTTACACACACCCAGGAGAAATGCACTGAGAGCTTGATTGTCACGTGAAAAATATGTGATATTGGTTTTTGCAAGTGAAAAAAAGCCATGGTTGTGCACATGTTCCTATGTATTTTTGGATTCATTAAGCCTAATATTAATTAAGCAGCTAATGCCAGACCTTAGTTTGGAATGTAGACCGTAATTCAGGATACAGAGGGAAACACTGCTGTACACTCTATGTAGCAGGGAGTACTGATGGGAGTTTGGAGGAATTTAGATCTTCTAAGAAAATTAACAGATAAGCAACTTCTGCAATCAGTAGTTGAATGGATTAGACAGAACAACTGTTATAGGTGAACTTTAGCTTCCAGGGCATGGTGGCCTTTTGGAAATGAAAACAGTTGATCAGAGTGAATTCTCATCCCTGAGAAGATGAAGGTGGCACCCTGGGACAGGCTGGAAGCCTAAACAGAAAGAGATATTTGAATGCTGGATCCCAAGACATAAACCAGTGCTTAAACACTGACATTTCCTGCAGATCATTGTGCCTGGTACTGGCCCTTTTGCGTGCAGGGCAATTCACGTGGCACTGGAAGCTGCCAAAGAGCGGGACATCATCAGGTGCTCTCATTCCACACTCTGCTTCTTGGATGGACATGACACTACTCTGTACATCCCCATGGCAACATCCCCCCTAATTCTGTTGGGGTGTAGAAAGGAAGGAATTTAACCTTCAAACATAGAATCAAAGAATCTCCTGAGCTGGAAGGGCCCCCAATGACCATCAAAGCCCAACTCCTGGCCCTGCAAGGCTGAATATTCCTTTTCTCATCTTAATCTTGGACTGCACTGGAATTTCTCTTTTCCTTTAGTGCTGAGAAACGCATCAATTATTTTTGATCAGAATTATTAGGAAAGAATGTGTGTTTGAACTGTAAAAGAATTTTCTATTTTTATATATTGCATGTCCTACACAGTCTTTGATTTAGCCAACATATTGTCATGAAATAAAATAAAATAAGAAAGAATGGCTGCTTCAGACTTTAAGAAGAAAATTCATGTAGATGGCAAGGCAGAGTTCCTACAGCAATCCACAGTTCAAGTCATCTGCCTAATAATATAACCACAGCTATAAATGATTCATTAAGAAATATGTGGGGCTCCTGAAAGTCTCCACCACACATTTCCTTACTGCTTTGAGCAAGACATTTAACCTCTTTACTTCCATTTCTCCACCTCTGAACCAGCATAACAACAGTCTCGCAGGATAATTACAAGGCCAGATTTAGGGGGTTTTTTGGTCAAATGCTTTGAACATGAAAAGCTCAAGACGAATCACCTAATGCATGTTTTTCTGATACTACTCAGAACACCCTCAAAAAGCCCCCATGAAAGAGAGATTGCTTTTAGTCATCAACTCAACACCAGTGTTGTGCACAGCCAAGCAAGCAAAAGGGCAGCAAACAAGGCAGCAGGGGTTTGCTCACATCCTTCACCTTCATCGGTCCTGTTCTTATCCGCAGCTGCCATCACCCCTGTGCCAGCCCGTCATGCCAAGACAACTGTCAGACAACCACCAAGTTTGTGATGACAACAGAGAGCATTAAAGTTGCTGCAGTTTCCTGGAGAATGCCTCTGGATGACTAAAACAGAAATGCTGTATTGTTTGAGCACACTTGTGCCTTCCCTTGGACTGGAAAGGCTTCAGAAAATTCTTGGACTGTCATCATCTGGACATTTACTCCACAAGATGTGAAAACGGATATCAGCCTTTCAATTACCAGTTTCCCCAAAAGTTCTGAACAGAATCACAGCAGGTGCTTTCACAAAGTAAAAGTACCTGCTAGCAGCAGTGTTTTTCTATCCTATGCTGCTCGCCACCCATCCCAGGAATGTCGTACCTCCAGGCACTAGGGGTTAGAAGCGCTCACCCTGCACTGCCACCCTGCAGCCACATACACACTGGGCAATTCAGAACCAGGAACTGAGCATCTCCATGGAAAGGCAGTCCAATTCTGGAAAAACCACTAAGCTCTTACCTCTTCCCCTCCTCTTCTGGGACTTTTAACTTGAAACTAAGCTGAATAAGGGAATATTGATGATGGCAGCAGTGACTGTGTCCTGTGACTAATGAAAATATAAATTAATAGAAAAAGTATTTGCCTTTGAAACGCACCAAATTGTAGCAAAGAGCCTACAATATCCCACTATTTCCCAAAGCGGGACATCCCCAGGCCTTCCTTCCAAGGGCTTTTAGATCCCAGCTGCAAATTACTCAAGTCAAGCACTGCTTGGCACTCATTAATATGCATTAAAGACTAGAGCAGAAAACACTTAATCAAAAGGAAACGGCAGTTCAGAGAATCAAAACCTCTGCTAAGGTTAGCAAGGCGGTTCTTTAGAAGTGAAAGCCACACAGGAGAAAATTCACAAGGAAGACTGAGAGTGACTATCTTGTCTATTTATGACACGAATTACGCCGATAAGCCACAAATGAGTCCATTGCATCACGCAGAGCTGGGGTCTAGAGTTCCACTAATCTCTTTTGAGGGTAACAGGGCTCCGGTGCATCCCCAGTGACCACCTCCCAAGGCTTTCAAGGACCACAGGATCTACATGTACTGGCAATGGCCACAGCCACACAGGCTTTCTGCCCAGGTTAATGGCACTAATCCCATCCCACACGATGGAGATCTCCTCTCCAGCCCAGGACACCTGCCAGCGCTTTGCCACCATACCACAGAGCTCAGCTGAACAGTAGGTTTCTTCTGCCGTCTCCTCAACATCCCCAGCCCCTCTTGCATTTCTAAAGGCATTCTTCAGAAGCCTAATTTGACAGAAAAACTGCCTGGCATATTTAGATCTACAGAAAACTCCAGGTTTTGGAGCGTTAGCTCCTGTGGATAATTAAATGTCTCTCTGGCTCTGCACTTGGTGAGCGACTTAATTGTCTCCTCATTGCCATTCACATCACAGCTCCCTGTTCTGGGCTGTAATGAAGTAACCCATCCAGTGGCTGCTTCAGGACTCCAGAGCCTCAGCCCATCCTGCAACCGCAAGTTTAATTAATGTTCGTTTTCTTCCTCATCAGTACAGCTTTACAAAGTTTCTCATTGCCATATAAAGGCAGATTTACGTCCTGATCTCCAAGCACATGATACAGATAGGAAGATAAAATTAAATGTGAACAAACCTGAAATTAATATTTTAAAGAATCCACGTGTCTGGTTAATTAATTAAATCAGTAACCTACAAAAACAGTGTTTCAGAAACTCTTAGGAACAGCATTTCTGTAAAGAGAGAAAGATCTAACTTTTTTTAGCACTTGATTCTGAAAGAGGTCACAAGCCGAATTACATACCTGTGCATGAACAAATTCTAAATAGAGTCTTGAAATACAGAGTATTTTCTTGAGACAAACGTGAGGTACAAACTATCTGATATTTACCCTCAGTGCCTGGGTTATGAGCTTGCACTCTCTGCAATGCCAGTGAACACTCCAGATGGGAACTGGCAATATGGGATTCTCCCAACAATCAATTCACAGAGAATCTGAGAGAGACTTGCATTTAAATGTAGACCTGTCAAAAATACTCTGTAGATGACTTGAAAGGGAAAATATTTCTATTTTCAGGACAAGATGTTGGAGTCTTATTCCACGTCTATATCAACATGTCTGTACCCTAAATATGCAACTGTTCTACATTTGACCAAAGGGGCACTAGCAGAGCAGAGAATTTGCAAGCAAGTCCCACATGTTACTTTCATGATCCTTCTCTAGGTCTTAGAGCCATAGGAACCTGCTTTTTCCAAACAACAACAGACACGTCCTCCCAGCACGAAAGCCAAGTACAGAAACACTCTTTGCTCAATTACATTGGAATGGACCTGATGCACCAGGAGCTCCAATGACTGGAAGAAGTTCACCCAGGAAGTCTGTGGCAGAGCTAAGGACATGACACAGACCTTCCAAACTCCTCCCTGCCCGAGTGGGATCTCTCAACATTTTCCCTCCTGCAATGTGTTCATTCCCAATCACACAGTACATTGATTCAGGAACAGATGCATTTGGAATTTTACTTCCATTCAGCTTAATTCATGTAGACAACAATGCAAAAAAACCCCCAAAACCTTCATATGTCATATTTGCATTTGATTCTTTGAGAACATGCCTCCAACTACTGAAGCATTGCAGAGGAAGAATTGTGCAGTGCTGCAAATTCATCTTCCTTTACAGTGAAAGGAGGTACTGAAGGAATTGTGGCAAATATTTGGAACATACTGGCACTTATTGTGCTGGATGCTGCTGCTGCTCTCAATCTACACTGATCTATTCAGGCCCAGGCTGGATGGGGAAGAAAGTTTTCGACTGATCACATATATTTTTGTTACTGTTAGTACTTTTCAGCTTTTTTTTTTTTCAAGTTGGTTTGCAGTTAAGTTGCGTTACTTTCACGTATCCTAAAAAAAATTAAGGGGGTGAATAATTATGGGTACACATAGGAATTACACAGCCAGACTGACAGAGAGGCAGAGCATTCTGGTCACCCTATGGAGGCTGTGTATTCCTTAGGGCCCCCATTCATCCTCTGCATGGGGATAAGGTCACATTTTTACTGCATTTTGAGATCTACTAATGAATAGCACCATACAGGAGCTATTGCTACCAGGAGCTCTTTCACGGCAGGCTGCTCTCCACTGTCCTTGTTGCTCAAGGGAGGATGGGTTTCCATCCATTCCTGCATCTACAGACTTCCACTGCCACCAAAAATAAAATTTCATCCCCAGAGCCCAGCTTAGTCACTACACAATTGCAGGTGTGATTGATAACAGCAGGGGGACAAATCTGAGCCAATGTAACTCGAAGTTAAGAGAGCTGCATTGGTTTATAGCAGATGGGAATCTGGGCCCAAATCTTGCAGTTGTATGGTATAATTCATTTTAGAAACTCAAAAGGGTTTTCTGTGGTTTTTAAGAGACACAATAGTGAGACAGACTGTGTCTCATTCTCAGTGAACCATCGAGAAAATAGACATAATTAAAGTGATTTCACAAAGCAATGCCAGCAGATTTCAAGGCAAGGGTCCTGGCCAAAGTGCCTGGCTTTCACCAGTGAGCAATGCTAAAAACATTGCTCCCAACTTCTCTGCCTTTACAAGAAAATTACCAAATTCTCACCTCTGTCACTCAGCGCCTGCCCAGGGCCACCAGCAGCAGCAGACCAGAGCACAACCCCAAGCACCTCCCTCCAGTAAATCTCCTGCCTCTGTCCCCCACAACCTGCCTCACCCCAGCGGCCACTCGCCTACAAACCCTCAAAGATCCCAAGGGAAAAATCTCATTTTCAACAAGTTTAGTTAATACACAACCCACAACTTTCTGTATTTGCCAAAGATACTCCTTTTGCAGAGCACAGCCTGCAAAAGTACAATAGAGGCTCTGAAGCAGGCAAATTCAGAGCAGATCTCCCTGCAGCTGCTACACAGGAAACAGCTCGGCACCTTTGCCAGGTTGGCTTCTGCCTTTTGGACACCTCCACAGCCACCAGCAGGAACCTCATCTCCAATGAGCCCAGAGGCAAAAGTGCTTCAGTTGTGTAGCTTTTCAAACAGAGACAAGCAGCTCCTTTAGCTAAAATAATGCATAAGCAAGAACATTTTGGAAATTCTCTAGGCTTGATGTCCACAGGTATGTGTAATTCCAAGTGGGAAAGAGGTGAGTTATTAAATAGCTGTTAAGAATGAAAATGATAAATGTTGCAGATCTTGCAGACTCAGGGGATTGTAAACTTGATTGCTGTTGTTGCAAGCAGGGAATAGTAATTGCAGTGCCCTGAAACAGAGTTTCTCAACTTTAATCTTTCCAGAGGAAAAGCATGAATATCAAATCCATGAATCTGCGAACAGCAAGATCCAAAAAGATTAACTTTCCCAATTTTGACACACAGAACCATTTGAAATAAAGCATTTCTGAGGACACTTTGACAAAACACATAGTTGAGTCCTACTCTCAGCAATAAAACTTAATTAACATTCTGCAAGAAAACAAAACAAGTCCAACTGGAAAGCTCTTCAGCTCAAACTCTCACAAAATGGGACAGTTGCTACACAAGTTTCTTTTCAAAAATATATTTGCTTAAGGCACAAATCACCACCCACTTAAGTCAATGGGTGTCACGTTCATAAATCTCAAGGCCAGAATTTATAAATGGATTCATAAATAATAAAGCAGTTTAGTGTGATGTTCTAGATAAGACAGGCCAAAGACTTTTTACCCAAGTGCCACTGCAGCCTCCCAAAAACTGTCTGCAGCAGGACTGGAACAGATCCATTACAATGGGTAGGAAACAGTCCAGGTGTTTGCTATGGTAAACAAGATGAAAAGATCCAGGCCACAGAAAACTACAGAAAAATATTTACCATATTAAAAAAAAAAGTTCAATATATTAATTTCATCTGAGTGGAAACTCAACATTTAGAGTAATTTCAAATTATCTTATAAAACCCCTGACTCTTCCCTTAGAAAGATGTTGTGCAGCAGCATTTCACATTCCAGAGGAGCGTGTGAACTACAGAGCACAAGCTGCAGGGCAGCAGGAGCCAGCCCTGGCCCAGGCCATTCCCACCTCCTGCTCCTCCCAGTGCCACCCACCTGCTCTGGCACAGCAGCCCCAGTGCCCACACAGCCACACCGTGGGCAGGTTCAGGGAACTCACCCCAAACCCCCCACCCTAGGAAGCTGTTCCCCTTGGCAGAACCTGGTGCCCCTGGTCTGCAGCCTCTGACATTTGCTACCACAGGGAAAGCAAGACCCCCAGCAGGTAAAAACTCCCACCTGAGAGAGAGCATCTCGCACACACTTCTTACTGTTCCACGCAACAGTTCATAACCCAAACCCAGCCACAGGTCTGGATTCGTGGCTTGGAAATCAGACAGGGTCCTTCTCTGCTAAATGCAAGCTTTATTCTAACAGGATGACCATAAGGGTGCAGGAAAACAAAAGGTTGCTGCAGCTGAGGCTTGTTTTTCTTTTCTTTTCTTTTCACATCCTATAGCCAGGCTTATTTAACCTTCTTTCTCTTACCCTGTACTGGAGAAATGAACCTGGAAAACAGTTTTTCAAATGAGAGCATGAAAACCTAATGAGAGATGAGCTTTCAATTTTATACTGCACTCAGTTGTAGGCTCCCAGCACAAGATGTCAACAAAGTGCAAGATGCAGTACAGAAACTAAAATAATTAATCCCTGGAGGAACAGGCTTATTAAGAAGGATTAAATCAAAGAATTAATGTGCACTATTTGTCTGTATGACAAAGACAAAGGGAGGCATATGATAACTCTCCAAGATCTGAAAGCATAGAAAGAATAAGAATTGCTGATGAGAAAAACTTGGACATACCAGGAAACAAACAAAAAAGAAACTCTGACAATAAATTTTAGCCTGCAATGTTATAGAGTCTTATGCAAAACCAGCTCAAAACTTGTCCTTAAAAATCTTTAAATTACCAAACTTTATTGTTTACACTGCACTAGTACCTACAGTTCAAGGACCAAGGTTTAGGTGTGGTACAATTGCAAAGACATTTTAGCGGACTTCGGCAGAGGAAAAAATAAAGAACATCAGCTGAGCCCAAAACAGGCTCAGGGAGCTCAGCAGTAGTTGCTGATCTATGTCCTTGGAAAAAAAAAAATCAAACGTGAGCTAGGTTAAGACGCCAAAGATAATCACTCACTACTGGCTGGTTTTGAAGACAAGATAAGGCCTCACATGGACATCTAATAAACACAGTGTGGCTCATGTGATTTTCTTTCCCTCATTTTGATCACCTCCATTTTTTTATGGTTTTTGCTGTTTGTGTTTTTCCAGATATTTTTCTCCTCTCTCCAAGGTTGCAGCTACTAATAAAACAATTTAATATTGTGTGAATTGAAGAATAAGAATGTTCCCTCTGTTGCTTAGACTATGGCTCCAGTAACCATAAACTTTTCACCATACTCCAAGAAGCACAAAAGGACTTAAATTACACAGACAAAACTCTAAAGGACAAAACCACAGTTAGATAATAACTGTAGAAACCTGAAAAAATAGCGACTGTTGCAGTAGCAGGTAGACTGGTAGTAATGTTTCATTTTGGAAAAGCACCTATACTCTTAATCAAAAGTTAAAAAAAAAAGTGTCTGTTTTCCCAAAATAAATAGAAATTAATATCCAGCAGCACTCAGGTAGCTGCAAGTTTGACATAACGTACATTGAGTCAAATGGAGCCTGTAAAGGAACATTAGAGAGTATGGAAAATAAAGGCAAAGCAAGAAGCATAAGTCAGCCTGTAAATCTTTCAGAACTACTAGAAATCAAATTGCACACCATATGTCAGTGGGCTAATGTATTCACACCAGAGGAGCTGGGTTAGCACCACCACACATTCTGGTAAGTTTACAACTGGTGTGTGTTTATTTGGACAATACTATTACTATAGAAGATATTAAGGAAGTTCTTCAAGAGGTGGCGTGGTTTCCATAATTTACATGCCTACTATAAAATGATGTGGCTTTCTTACTTGAAGTTGCCTTTAAAATCTCATGGGATTGTTTTATAAGTGAAGAGATATTATTAATTTAGATTACCAGGCAGAGAGAAAAAAACACAACAAAACAAAACAAAAATATTTGTAGTTCTTGGGCCAACAACAATGCTTAAAAACTTTTCAAAGTCAGCGGTCGAAGCACAGTTACAAGAACTACAAGCCAGGAATCTGGGTCAGAGGAAATATTCTAGTAAGGGTGCCAGTTATCCATGCCTATAAATGCAAAAATTGTTAGTTTTCAAAAGAAATTGTCAGATAATCTGTACCTACTCCACCACTCAAACTGAAGTCAGTTATTGCAATTGTCTCTTTAAGTCCTGTCTAGAGGAGGACCAAATATCCAGCGCAGGACAAAACAGCTGAGGGCACCAAGGGTGCTACTGAGGATAACCAGCAGTGACATGGGGGCATCCAGGGCCCGACAGGAAACATCCCTCATCCAGAACACAGAGGTTCCATCCAACTCATGCTTATCCCACAGACGGGTGAATTTACACACTGGCGGTGAGTTGTGGCCCTGTGAGCAGTGAGCCACTGAGCTTCACAATGAATTTCCAAATGTTTTTGAAAAATTACAAAGGAGGTCAACATAATCCTCACATTTCCACCTTGAATTTGCCACTAGCTACACAGTTTAGATTAGCGATAGCACTGTCAGGAGCCCAGGAGACAGAACTCTGGAAGATCAGGGAAGGAATTCACAGGAACCTGTCAAATGGAAGATAACACTGACAAAAAACTAAAATGCTTTGTTAGAAACATTTAACCAACCTACGCATCTTACCAAGTCCTAAATTAGCTACTTCCAACTCAGGTGAGGGATGGACGACTGTTGCAGCAAGTTCAATAAATATTTCCTTTCACTCTCACTCTACAAATTCAGCACCAAAACAGAAAAATTTTTAAAAGTATGTTTAAATATGGGATAAAAAAAGACAAGACAGATGGCATTGTTTTGTTGTTACACAAGTCAGTGCTATAGCTGCACTGAAAACACTGGATGCAGGATGCCTGCAAATACAACCAAACTGAAATGTTTCCAAAGCTGAATGGAAATGACCAGGATCTCAAAACCATCTTCATTTCAGCAGGGAGACTGAAAACATTAAATATTTGTTTTACCATGAATGAGAAGGACAGAGAAGCACAATTAATGGTGTAATAAGGACTACCTGAAAGTCATCTCTTCATTTCACAATGGAATATCAATTAGATTAAATATGCTTTCCCCTGTCTCCCCCTGCCTAAAACAAATCACAGAGTAACTCTATGGTTTTTATTCTCCAGCTGACATCTTGCAGCAAATTAAAGACCTTTAATACAAACAGCGAGGAGCCTCAGAAGCTCCAGAGTGCCCCAGAAAGAACAGAAGCAGGTCTGGGCTTTTTGGTCTTGGACTCCTGCCAGACCAAAAGACTTTATCAAATGAAAATGTCCAGAGGATCCTAAAGAGAAAATCTCTTTTAGTTTATTTGTTTAACTAGTGATATTGCTTCATATTTATGGGTTGAGTTTGTGCTAGTAGCTTTTTGTTTTTACAAGTCAGTGTTCCAGCTGACCCGGGTTTCACAGGACTTACACCTACTGTGACAGCTTTACAACCTGTTGTAGCTGCCCCACGCAACATGGCCAAAGACAAGCTGCTCTTTTGGTAACACTGTCAGGTTTCCAGCTCTCCTTCAACAGGTTTCAAATTCTATTTAGGTCCCTCATCTCTATGGAAACTGCCAACTCCTCGGAGCCTCACAGCAGCGTGCTGGAGGAAAGAAATCCCCCATTCCTCACTGGGGAAATGACATGAGGGTGAACTGGATGACTTGCCCAAGGACACGTAGGAACTCTGTGGCAGAGATGGGAAACCAAATGTTCTGAAGACCAAGTCCAGAGCATGATCCAAATGGTGCCCTTTTCACTCCTACCAGAAAAATCTCATGCTCCAGGCAGCTCTCAGCATGAGAGCCACTTTCAACCAGACCACGACTCTCAGTTTACAAAGCAGGAGAGGTGTGGGATACCTCCTTACCTGCTGTCCGTGTTCTACTCTGCTGCAAGGAGCTGGTTAACCCTCTCTGCCAACTGTTCACCACCAGCACAGCCACCAGCGTGGCCACCAGCCCTGTCCAGCCATGGCACTGCAACAAGGAGCTTAACACAATTAGACTTTCATGGGATTCATCTGAACTCTCAGGAAGCAGGAATTTCACAAAGTTATAAAGGTTGTTTTAAAAAGTTTTCCAGATTTTATCATTTTTCACACAGTCTGCAATTCTCCTTCCTGGCTTTTGAAAAACGACACACAGCTGCGCTTTGGATCACAGCTGCGACTTCTGGCAGCAGGTAGAGGAGGCCCGATGCTAGGCTGGGGTAGCCAGTGTCACTCTGAGCTGTCTGGGGCTTCTCATCAGCCAGGAGGGACCAGTCCCCCTCACTGGCATGGCAGGGTGAGGCGTTGTGGGCTCCTGCACTGTCACAGCATTTCTGAGCTGTGAAATACCCTCTGGATCTGCTCTCCTGAGTAGAATCACTGGGAAAAAATGGCCACATGTATGAAAGGCAGTGGGGAAGATACAAGAGAAAAATCCAATGAATGTTGCATTTTCTCCCACTTGAAGGCAGTTTTCTTTCTTGTGTTTGCTACTCCAAGTGTTTATTTTGTTGTATTTGGCCTGTTCTGGTGTTATCTAGGCTCCTAACAAATCTCAGCATCTTATTTTCACATCCATCTTTTCCACGGATCCTGAACATATTTTCTGCCTTTTCCAAAGAGCTCTCTGGGTTTCGTGTCGCTGCAGAACAGATGGCACAACGCTCAGATTTGCTTCAGTAAATGGACAAACGCGATCACTTTGTTCTGCTCTGCTCACAGCTGCTCGGTGAGTTGTACCTCTGCAAGCCAAGGACAGAAATGCTGTGGCCGTCAGCTGGCAGTGGGGCAGGACCAGGCACTCTCCAGATCCCCTGGAGCCAAACTGGCCCATGGGCAGCATGAATGGGCACAGACATGGCATCTCCCAGCTGACAGCAAAGGGATCAAACACCAATAGGCACCTTCCTCCCAGGTCCTCAAGAACAACAAACCTCGGGAAAGCATTAAAGTGCAAGGAGAGGGAGGGAGAACGAGAAGAACAAAAGAACGAGATATGCTGACTCTCCCAGAAGAGCCTGAGGATAAGTACTGTCATTTTTAGCCATATTTCAACTTCTTAAGCAGCCTCCCATCAGTCAGAATTACAGTTTGTGGAAGGAACCTGTTCCATCTTGGAAAGCCAGAGGCCACGTAGCCTCATGACAGAAGACTGGGATCACACAGCTTCTGAAGAGAGTACAAGCAGTGACAATTAACCCCTGACCTGCCAAGTGCTCTGCTGTGGTGGCAGACACCTGGGGCAAGCCATCCCTGAAAGTTGTGACTGGTGATGGATGAAACAGCCTTTAAATATCCTGCTGTGGCCAGGTCACATCATTGCTTATAGACAGGACCCACTCAATTCCTCAGGAGGGCTCTCAGGTGCCCACAAAGCACAGACACAAATGGCCCACAGTGGCAACTCTGAGGTGCTCCTCAGTTAGTGGTCCAGATTTCTTCTGGGCACAGGTGCCTCAAAAGAAAGAAGATGATGAGTTCACACTTCCAACTGATCACATCAGCAACCCGAGGTGTGTTTGAAGGAGCCTCTCCTCCTCCTGCACAAAGTCACCATCCCACTTCAGAGTGACCACAGGGAAATACTTCAGGGCACTTCAATTCAATAAGGAATTTTCAGACACACATTTTTGGTTTCCATTTGGGCTAATACCCATTAGAAACATGATAAATTACCATGGAGAAAGAGATGTCATTTTTCAACCCATGGAGATAATCCCAGAGGAGGAAGAGAGGAAATGTAAGGAAGGTTAATGAGCCCTGAGGTCTTGCTTTGGGAAAGAAACCTGTGTAGAAGAATGGGATTTTTAAAACACCTTTGTGTTCCCAGAGCTCAGACTCCTCCTGGATTTACATTGGACTTGTGATCCTCAAAGCATTACATTTGGGATGTCTTTGCTTTATCAGCCAATATTAATATAGACAAAACTTTAAATGTATTAATGCATCCCTGGTTATAAACACATCACTACGTTCATGGGAACCAAATTATTACAGCATGAACCAGCTTTTTCATCCACTCACTAACTCCTACACTCATTCACAAATGTGTTGTAACTGGTCACTAAAGGTAATGACACTTAGCAACAGCTCTGACAGAAACAGTCTTTGGGATCTACTTCCTACCTTGGGCAAAGAGGAGGTAGAAATGAGAGCAGAGTAGTAAAAGCTAACATTTTTCTACAAGATTTCAAGGGGTTTTTTAGAGAGTTTATGCTGATTTTTTTCAAGTTTATTGGAAGAAAAGGAAAAAAGTCATTTTAGTTCTGTCTCAGAGGAACTGAAAACTACTTATTTTTTATTTGACTCTCTCCAAGCCTCTTAATGTATCCCTCAAGAGTGAACAAAAGTTTGCTTTTTTCCACATCTTGTAGAGATTTTTTTAAAATTAGCATAATTCTTTAAAATTAATTGCATTTTTAAAATAAGAATAACTTCAGCTTTCTTGCAGGCAGCTAGCGAAGTGAAACACATGATTATGCAAACCACAACCAATATTTTGGTGCCAAAAATACAGCTCAGCAGAGAGATGTATAAATACTGGCCAAACCTTGGAAAGTTCGAGTTACAGAAGTAGATAACAGAACTCTCCTTTCATCAGCTCTTCAAATTTCCTTCCTTTTTAACTTCCTTGGAAAGGAATCAATTAGAAACCAAACATTAATGCAACTTCTGCGCCATCTTTTTTTATTGCTTCTGTCTCATGGGGTAAACTAAATCACACCTTAGAAATTGTCCTTAACATCTCCTTTCAAAGAGTAAAGTCACTCACTACGGCCAAAGCTCTCTGTGCTCAGCTCCTGTGCCTGAGCAGTCCTGGGGCTGTGAAAGCAAAACCTCAAAAACTACAAAATTAAGGTAGCAGAAACTGGGCTTTGGAACTGTGTTCTTCTCCAAGACTTGCACGTGACTCTGCAGCAACCAAGACACTTGGCACATGTGAAAGGTGTAGGCAAACAGAGGGGTTTCCTATTTTACAAGTGATTCATAGGGGAGAAATTGCTGAAAGACCCACTTACTTTCAAATTCCTTTTTGCTCTCAGCCAAGGCAAACTTGGGCATTTGTACATTTCTGAACAGTACTTGTACAAATTTTTTAGAGGGCTAAAATTAACATGCAGGTATTCTTAACCACACTTCATTGAAAAAGAGCTGAAATACAATTAAATATTTGTATGCATAAAAAAGTAACTTGCTTTTCAAACCTGAACTTAATCTTTCTTCAGTGAAGCACGCAGCCTAAGACCAGCCAGGTACCTGGCATGAGCATCTAAAACAATAGCCAGGGCCTAATTCCGGGAGGCCCCTGTGAATTTTATGGGGAAAAAAAAATCATTCCATTAGAATGTAAGTACCACAGGCCAACCTTGCAGTGCACAAACACCTAGAGATCAGCACGGACCATGTGATTGCATTATCTAATGTGACTACAATGTTTTCCAAAAGCATTGGATTCATATGGAAAACACGTGGATAGAGAAGCCTCTAAAGAAGCTCCCCCATCTGTCACCTTTCCCTCCACTCACTAGTCATGCTAAGCCTGCAAGTCTTCTCAGCAAGGAGAGGATTAACCTTACTCTCAATTCTCCCTGGAAAGGCCTAGCTCAGAATAGTTGCCACTCTTAATATCAGTATCCACGGCTGTAGCAAAGACCTTGGACGCTGTGCTTAAAAAAGCACATCCCTCCATGCAGAGCATACCTATGGGGATCTGGTCTCATTCTGCTGCCCTATGGAAGACAACGGGTGAGTTAATGGGCTGATTTTTTTCCATTTGTTCTCCACTGGTCTGTTCTGCATCTTTTTAGTTAAGTGATACAGATAAGACCTGGGTCCTCCTGAGTGAGCTAGTGCTCATTAATGATACACATAGGTTTACTGGAATTTGCTTTTCCTCTTTCCTTTGACCCAAGTGTAAGGAACTGCACACTGAAAAAAATACATAAATATTCAGAGGGTTTGTCTTTGTGTGCATTTCAAACAGCACATTGTGCCTTCCCTACACAACCATTTTAGGGATGTATAATATCAAATCTAAACAGGTTATGTTCATCTCATCTATTATTAACCAAGAATCTTCTGTACAGATTTGAGTATATGTTTACTCTGTGAAAACCTACGCAGTACAATCTACAGCTAAGAGCAATAGTAGACACCTACAGAATCAGAGAAAAAGAAGGAAGAATTCTGCAAAGCAAATGAAGAAAAGCTAAACAGATCCTATTATATTGCTCTGACTCTGTGGAAAAGGGAGAACAAATATTGAATGTGCAGTATTACCATTTATTTCAGCTGAAGTAGCTCAGGAGTAAAGAGGCGTTGTGTAAATACACAACCCACAAATTGCTGATGATCAAACTACAGCCCTGCACACAAGGATTAGATACAAAAAACAAACCAGGAGTGGGGTAAACACCAGGTAATCAGAAAGAATTACGATCTGCCAATACACAGCAGCTGCAGAGCTTGGATTTGCCGGAGCCAAACGCAGAGCTGCTGTTTGCACATGAAATCATAGAACCATCTAGGTTGGAAAAGACCTTTAAGATCATCAAGTCCAAGCGTAACAAGCGCGATCCAAAGCACAGAGCCCCAGGCACTGACTCCATATGGGAGGCACATGTCAGGCTGAGGGCATAAAACCATGCAAGAAATGATGAAAAAGCAACACAGGTTACAACAGATTGCCAGAGTTATCAATTCAAATGCGACAAACGATCCCTGTGGGCAATACTATTTCAAGAAGTGTCTACCTGGCAGGGGACCAGCTGACTCCAGGAGCGTGGGCTGCCAGCCTGTGCTTTCCTGAAGCTGCACTTTCAGGACTCCTCCAGCAACAGACAGTTGGGGTAAATTACACACATTTCTTCAAGTTCTTACGGGATTTTAAATTGCGTTTATAATGACAGCTTGATCACCAAGACAGACTAGAAGGAGAAGCAGCAAAGCAGGGTGTTTAACAAGGTCAACTTCGCTTCCCAGCCCAGCGCAGCGCAATAAAGTACAGCCTGAACCACTGCAGCCAGCAAACCTGGCACAGGGAATACACAGCACCTTGTCAAAGAAGCAGCAGTGTACATGTCTAATGCCTTTAATTTTGTGTATTGCAATCTGGTGCATTGATAAAGCCAGTCATAATGGGCACAAGAAAATCTGGAGCAATTTCTGCACATCAGTGTTACGTTAGCTCCCAGTTTAGAAAAAGTATAAAGATACATAGTTTTCATTAACTGACACGATTTGTGAAAATTATGGGGAAGATAGTTGAAGGGAACTAATTCTTGCTACTGTGCAACTGAGTCCATGTTTTTAAAACAAATAAAAAATAAGAATAAAAAAAAATAAAAATAAAAACAACCCACAAACCAATCTACTTACAGAAAATTTTATACTCTCTGAGCCTGACGTGGACTTGTTCTGACCCATTATTAGGAGCAGAATAACCCACAAAAAGTCAGAATTCTTCTTCATTCTTCAAGCTTAGGCCTGAGAAAGTCTGATAATGCTGCCATGGTGGAGATGGCCTTTGTATTGGTTACTCCAAAAATCAGAAGTTCAGTTTCAAAGTATGTAGAAGACAGGAACAAATGTGACAGTCTATTTTTAATAATGCAATTGCTTCATCTGCCTTATAATGAAATAATTTTTTGGCAGAATTGCTGGCTGAAACATGAAATTCTGGCAAATATTACAATATTCCCATAAACTTCTGAATCAGAATACTCTGGAATCTTAGTCAATTCTTTCAACAAAGCAAAACTCAGCAAGTTATGATAATCAAATAAAAAAATGGAATAATAAATCCTGGAATTTCTGTGTCCAGTGTAACACATGAGCTTCTAAACATCAACTGCTCACAACAAATCTCTTGTAAATGAGCTACAAAGTAAGGATTGCTGACAGAAATTATTTGGTGTATAACTTTAATTAACAACTAAATTCAAGTAAGTCATGCTTTATTCCCAGGCAATTCAAAATAGGAAGAGGTGACATTCATAAAATAAATTACTCTTTATGAATTATTCACCCAGCTCTAATATCTTTTTCAGACTTTCCAATCTGTTCACTAAACCCTACTGTGAAAAGCTCAATACCATATTCATTAAAATAAACTTAACTGAACCCTGAAGGAAAGCACACACTGATTGGTCATTACAACCAACTGTTCTGCATCTGAAATTCCTGTTTTACACAAATGCAGAACGTGGTCTCTCATCTGCAGTTTAAAAGACACAGCAACACCTGGATTACAAGTGCTATCCTTAAAAAGAAACTAAAGATAACTGGGCATGACCTACTGACCTACTTCCTAGACAATCACTGGCAGATTTAGAAGATGTTGCCTCTCACCTGACAGCGGTTGGATGTCATAAAACTCAGGATGAAGCCCCGATCACAGACCTTTTCCCTTGCCATGTGAGAGAACATGCTTAAGGTAAGGTGAGTCACGGGCTAAGAGAGTAAACTTTCCACATCCTGACCTTTCCCTTGCACTAAATCATCACTTGGGTCTGTCCAAGAGCAGGAGGGGGATACAGGCTCCTGAAACAGCAACTCTCTTGGTCCACACCGCCAGGATGCAATCACAGACCCTTTTAGTGACTCATGAACTTAAATCCTACAACAGAGGCCAGCAAACTAAACACACTCATTGACCTTTGCTTGGGGAACACAGTGTAGTGATGAATGAAGAGGAACTGGAGCTGCTGCCGTCTGCGTTACTCACCATGGAGAGTTCACTTCTCCCCTATTAGTAAATACAAAAATATGCAGTTTTATCATCAGCCAAATAGCCAGGCTGTGGTCTGCAGAGGATAATCTGGCAGTCATTGCTGCAAAGTTTCTCCATTTGGTTTGCTATTACGTTAAATAAGATGTCTCAGATCTCTCTCATAACAGTCATCTGGTGTGTTATCTCTCATGTATATTAGGAGGGCTGTTTTCCCGAAACCTGATGTATCATTGTAACCAGCATATGTCAGGGAATTGCAAATCAGCACATTACAGAGCACTGCTGTAGTCCCAGCCCTGAGAACAAAATGCAGCACCACACCAGAGGACAGGACCACACGTCTACAGAGAAGCCTCTGCTCTGCTGGGAAGCTGAGCACGTGCTGTTCTGGGCACACCAGGATCCCAAATGCCAGGCAGCACTGAAGGAAGGAGATTCACAATGCAAATCTAATATTTACATTCTTTCCCAGAATCTTAGCCAGATTTTCAATGGTTTGTTGGCAGCTCAAGTAAATATGGAAGTATGCAAAAGCAGGAAAAGAAACACAATTCTGCATTACAGGACAATAAACAAGAGGGGCCAGGACAGGTAGTGGTGCACCTCAGAGCAACTTCTGTCCCTCCAGGTTACCGTGACAGGGGGAAGCCTGTGCTCACTGAGGAGGGACTTGCAGCATCGGTGTGCTTGGTGCTGCTATGCACAGGGGATTGAGAAACAGAGGACAGCAGAGCCGGGGTGGCTCCTTGAAAGGCTATAAAGGGCCTCCCCATTCCCTTCCTGAGAAAAATGTCAGCATTAAATAAACTAACTCTGCTCTCAAATTCTCTGTTCTCATTTTCAGTGTCTGAGTTCTCTACAAATCCCAATGAAGTTGCTACTTCTCATTTTTGAAGGAAAATCTAAATCTTACATAGATATTTCTGTGCAAATTTAGGGCTTGGGAGGGTGAGGGAAAGTGTTCTTTTCAGAGGGAAAATGCGCTAAAGACTTCCAATTAACCCTAATGGATCTACAGCTGTTCTCCCTCTGCTACGTCACCACCCTGACCCTATGCAGCCACAGCCCCCTGTTTGCATCCAAGAAACATGACTAATGTGCAGGAGGAGCAATCTAATGACTCAAAATGCTGGACAGTGACCTCTCATGTCAACTCCGTACCAGCCTAAAACCCCAGAAAACATTTTCCTTGGAGTGTCAGATGACTTCCAGATGAAAACCACTTAAGGTAAATCCTCCATTTGCTGTGAGCAGGAAGGAAGATGGAATGGGATGATGCACAACTCAAAACACCAAAGGGAAGAAAGAAAAGAGAAAGATATGGCAAAGGTAGAATGGGAGAGAAAGCAGAGCCTGCAGTAAAGGGCATAAAGGTCCAAGAAGAAAAGGATGGAGTGGTGAGGAGGAGAACAGGGTTTCAACTGAAATGTCAGGAGTAGTTTGTTATGCTGCTGCCACCAGTGAATTTTTAGAAACAAGAAATTTATATCATAGGAAATATAAGTTGATGAAAACTGATCATGCCAAGAACATAATTCAAAGTTTCTTTCTCACCACATACATACCCGGAATTATTTCTTATTATTCTTATGTCTTTAAAGGAGAGAGAACCAAGCCCATCTCCCTGTTCTCAGAGATCACTCTCCGGCACTGCAACACAACACATCCATCAAGAATGACCCACAGCAAGGGAACACTCGTGTGCAGTTCAACAGCTGCACGTTGTTTTAAAGATGAACAGAAACAGACAGAATAGGTTTTGTGCTATTTTAATGTCTACATATTTAAACATATCTAGTAGGTAAAGGAAATCAAAATCCAAAGTGCTAGCAGACTGCCAAAACCAAAAAAAAAAAAAAAAACCCATGGTGTTGCTGTTGGCTTCAAATAAAATGGTTTGTCCACCTTCTTCCAAGAACATTAAAAGATAGCGATAGAAAGCAAAAGGAGGGGAGAAAAACATAGATCTAAAAGTAAGAAAATTACCATGTAAATGGAAACCATGTACTGGGTCCCATATGTGTACCACATACTTCTGCTCATGGTGTGTATCAGCCCTGTAACTCACAGCTTCGGGTCAATACTCTCCACTGTCACTGTTTTCTCTCTAGGACACAGCTGCTCTGGGCATTAACACACTCTGTGGCTTATTTGTTGTGTAAAGATAAAGAGAAAGACCATCTCTAAGTAACAGTCAGCTTACATCATTCATACAAAATGGCTTTCCATGGGGAGCTTCACAGATCAGAGATGAAGTTCTGATGTCCTCTCTGGCAATGAGTTTTGCACTACCTGAAGGAACAGGTGGGGAAGGCTTTGAACCCAGAGGAGCCTCTCACTTGTGATCAAGGAGAGAGGTGAGGGGCTGAGGTGATCCCATTCACAGCCATCAGCCACATCTGTGCCAGCATTTTTTGTAAACCAGATTATTTAGAAAGAGGACACTCCCCTGCACCATGTAGATGTTGCTGCAACTGATTGAGAAACAAGGCTGTGGGCACCAACCAGGAAAGCAGATCTCAAAATATGTGAAAGGGGAAAATTTGGATGATGAGCTGTGCATTTGAGAAATGTTTAAGGTGCTTGAGGCAGTTTGGAAAGAAATCCTAGCTTTGCAGGCTTCCTGCTAGATAGGGAAGCATCACGATGCAAAGCTAGAAGGATGAGCAGAACAAGCAGCAGTAAATGAATCAACTAGTTCCAGAAAGTTGATGCACATAAATTAAAGCTCACTAAGTGTTGGGGATTGTGTTCATCTGAAAGAGGAATTTGTTTGTCATAACTTAATCCTACTCAGATGAACATTCAGCAACTACACTCACTTCACTGCCAGACAAGACCATTCTGGCAGAGGCTTGAGATGCTCTAGCTATGTCCCATCCACTTCACAATTTTAGGGAGTTTTGACCAATTTTTTGTGTTTTTCAAATAAGCCATCCTCAAGTATCGTTAAAGAAATCTTAAGACTACTACACCGAGTAAATCAATCTTCCTGTTTCAGGGGGAAAAAAAAGCAACCACTCACAGCTTCAGAGTGGGATGACTTTACACCTGCTATTCATCTTCATGTACCTGTGGCTGGGACCTTTGGCTTTGGTCATTTTCAAGGCAGAAAAACCTGATTAATGGGAAAATAGATGGTAAGTGATATGATAAAACACTTATTCTTGACAGGCAGAAACAACACAATCACATTTACATCCAGTGCAACCAAATTCCCCCTGCCCTCCTCAGAAGTGCAATACGGCCATGGCTCCTGCTCCACAGCTGTGTTTCCTCAAGGAAGAAGAGAAGGATCAAGAATAAGAACACAGAGAATTCCCGTTGGTAGAGAGGCAACAAAAACAGGATTGTCCAGTATGTGAATTCAGACTGATAATCTAAGTTTTTGCCACCACTTTTCCTCTCGTTGCACAACCAAAATTAAACGAACCTGGAACAAGTTATAAATTGGCCTTTATAAAAACAGGATTTGTTGTCTTCAAATGCACAGAGCTCTGCCATCCCTCAATGCATGAATTCTGCAGCCTTTGCACTTTAAGGGACATTAATTCAAATGAATACAGTAGCAGACCACTGCCATATATTACACTCTGTTTTTACAGATGTGCATAGTTTTCCAATTGAAAGATAAAATAATGCAAACCTAGGCAGGGGAATTGGGCATGCAGGCAGAGTCAATGTACAGGTATGAAATACAAAACAGGACTGGCATGCTGACAGGACATTGCTATTCTCTAGGGAAATCTAACATTTAAAAAGGGTAAAGTGTGCGGCTTAAGAACATCTGAATGGCCAAACACAGCTTCCTGTTTACATAAATTAAAAGAAGATTAGTCTTTTCCAAACTTTGAGTTCAGCAAGTGACGTGTAAATTCCATGTGACTCACAAATCCTTTGCATATGGCCCAAGGACACACAGGATTTTCCCTCCCGATTCAACACTTGACTCCAGCGTTTTCCTGTAATGGTGATTTCTGGGAATGGAGATAGAAACTCTAAGATCTTTTTCTCAGTCCATCCTTCTAAAGATACGTGGTAACTTTGTTTTGCAGGAGCAAGCCTGGTCAAAATGCAGACCAGATGGACACACATGGCTACTGTGAGCCATCCGAAGAAACATTTAGCATGTTCTCAGTCTAAGGCAAACGTCCTGGTATTTCCCCTGCAGAATGGTGAGTGATCTCACCCACCTCATTCCCAACACAAGGGTTAGAATAAAAGTCCTCTACGATGTCAAATGGTCTACATGGTGACCTCAAGATGGTAACAGAGATGGAAAGCAAATTCTTACCATGTTGGGAATTGCATCTGTCTTCCTCACGGGGAATATTCAAATCCACCTCCACTGCATTTTCAAGCCTCATGAGTGCCACAAAAAACAAGCAAGATCTGAAAAGCCTGATGGCTTCGTTTTCCACCGAGGCCAAGTGCTATCTACTACAAAGAGGGACTGATGATTGCCCCACTGCCAGGGTGGGAAGGCACGCTCCCAGCGAGGACGGGCATCACACTCGCTCCACACTAATTGGAAGAATCGTCTGCTGCCTGTTTCAGCTGGCCTTGCAACCTCTTCACACGCAGTCCAGACACTCCTCGCGGGAAAGCTGGCAAAAGCCCCAGAGAATTACAAAATGATGAATTTTACTTGGACAAGAGAGATTGCCAGAGTTAATTATGAACCATTATTTAGACGTATTGGTGAGGGAGACACAACAATTCTCAATACTCAGACTTATTATGAGGCCTGCCAAATTCCCGCCTCTGGGTTCAACGCTGCACGTAGACCAAGACATTTCTTCGGAAATTGGCATTGACGAAATTTTATGAATAAGCAAAACATCCCATTAGCAAGGGGTCTCTGAACACCCATTAGTCAGAGCAGCAACAAAAGCATGGGATGGAGCAGCCTACATGGTCACTTCTCGCCCCGTCCCAATGACATGGATCGTGAGAAACGCGTTTTCAGCCACTGAAAGACCCAAGAATGTTGATAGCTTGGGAATAGGCTGAAATTTTGCTCTGTAAGTGGAGAGACTGGGGAAATGAATTTTCACATTGCCAAGAAATTAAATAAAATTTAATTTCCCATCTTGGGCTTTTTTCTATCTTCTCAACTTCTTGCAAATCAGTCATTATGCCAAGAAAATATCTTAAAAATATCACAACGAACACAAACCCCATACTGCTAAAGCAAATGGTGAGTTAGAAAAAGAAAACATTTTCTCCAGTGTCTGAAAAGCTTTGATGCCAACTAACAGAGGATGGGAGAAGTATCATAATAAGAAACTGAGAATTCAATACATGGAGAGTGATGGGATATTTGGACAATACAATATAGGAAAGCTATGAGAACTGCATTAACAGCAAAGCTCCAAGCCACTCCTAACTAATGAGATGTGCTGATGGGATTGTGGAGAAATATGGGGGGTTTTTTCATAATATATGATGCATAAGACCAAATGTCTGCCCTCACTGGGCCAAGACAGACACAGAGTTTCTCTGTCTAAACAGAGGATGATAGAGAAAGATATGAGAGCAGAGTTTGTGAGCCTACTGATTGCCAGGGAAGCCCCAAGGTTCCCCAGCTGCAATAAGAACAAATACTCTCAGTACTTCCAGACTCCCAAATGAAAGTTCAATATCCTGTTTCCAAAGGTGTCCTGTAACTGCTTCCTAAGAAACTATGTAAGACTAAGGCAAGCAAGCAGTGATGTTCTCCAGAATACACCTCCTACTTCCAGCAAAGTGCTAGTCTGGGATTTCCTGCAGCAGTGCTGGTGAATGGATACTTCCCAGCCCTTAATCAGCTTTCCTTCTGTGAATCTCTGATGACTTTTTGAACTCTTGCAGCACTTTACCATCCACAGCACCGCTCAGCAAGTAGCTCCATGGCTTTATTGTGCTGAGCTGGCTTCCTTGTGCTTGTCTGAAACTGCTTTCTCTTAAGTTTTACTTGATGTCTCTTAGTTGTCCCATAGGAAGAGACATGGGACCTTCTCCTGATCACTCACGATCTTATAGATCTTGATAACTCAGCATCGCTTTCCATCTCCCCTCCCCTGGAATTGTTCTGTCCTTTGCAGCACTCTTTAAACTGCCTTTGGGGACAGGTTCATCGCAGTCCCCATTCCACTCTCAGGGCCCAAGAACAGTTTCATTTCGTTCCCACACTGCCATACAAACAGTCTGGTCTTCCAGAGGCTCGGACGAGGAAGTTTTGGGCAAATGCTACATATTACCACTGCAATTCACTGGCTATTCGCTGTTCTTCCCTACATCCTCAGTTCTGTAATAGTGCCACATTCCATAGCTTTGTTTTATATTATTGTGGTATTACACATCATGCCTCCTGCAAACTTGCCACAGAGATCCCATCTACATGTTTAGTCTCAATTCAAGGTTAAGCTCCAATCCGAATAAAAGATTTGCAAGTTATAATTCAAGGTGACAGAACATGATTGTTGATGAAAAGCGACAGACAGCAAAATTAGTGGTTTATCCTCACACAACCACAGCTTCTACTATCCCAGGGAAGTCTGTTTTCTACCACTGTAAAGTTCAAGCAATTCATGCTTAGAGGAAAGAACTCATTTCACAATTTTATCACTGTTGTTATGATACCAGCAGGGGTTTCTTTTCAAGCCTGCTCTGGCAGGAGCATAACTCCCTGCAATTCTCTCCCTGCATTTAAAACAAAACAGCTTGAGCTGTTGTGGTTGCAAAGAAACGTTTGAACTTTAACACAATCTTAAAAGCTCAGGGGAGGCGGCAGATATAAACCCAAACATGATGAGAAATTAAACAACAAGTCTGAGGATTTTTCACCAAATCTCATTTTCTGAGCAATTGGATTTAGCGCATGAACCTCCCTGTACATTCTACGGATTATCCATCTGTTTCCTAACGTCATGCCTACAAGCTCATGCAAGTTTAAAACAGGTTCCTTGGGTATTCATTTCACCATGAAGTCCAGCTCAGGCTCATCACTCTTTTTGGGATGCAGGGAGGCTGCAGTTACAGGGTTTTTTGGAGGGGTTGTAGCCTCTCCCTCAAGATCTTGGTGTCTCAGCAACACTATAACCAATATTCAATTCAGCTAAAGCTACTGCATGTGGTCTACACAAGCTGCAGTCACACCTTTTGTCCAAGGACCATAGACTTAAACTGAGTTCAGAAGGACTCCAGGTTGGATTTAGCAGCTCAGAGCTTCACTCTGCTGCTTTCCACAGTTCAGAGTACAACTGAAACATCTTTTTCATTCTGCACATCACACTATGTTACAAAATAATACTCACATACTCGAAATTCATGTGGCGGTTTGTATCCAACTTCCATGTATTTATGTCTGTTTATATGAAATAGTTGCATATTTTAAGTCTTTACGTAAGATGGGAACCTAAAAATGGTAAAAGCTGCTCCAGGAAATTGGTATTCACTTACAGTTTGTTTACACTTGATTCAGAACTTCTTTTCAAAAGCTTCTCTGAATTATTATTAGCAGCTTTTATACAACGCTGAAAACATACAGATCATTTTACACACAATATGAAGAACATTCTCTGTCCTGAAAACTTAATCGTGGACTGAGTTAAATTGGAGTCAGATTCACAATTATCTTCTCAGTTTGAGAATATAAATGGCAATGTTTATAAGTATAAATATAAATGGCAATTGTCCTTGCCATGGCAGGAGGTTGGAACTAGATGATCTTTAAGGTCCTTTCCAACCCAAACCATTCTATGATTCATTCCATGAATGTGCCCTCATTTGAACAAAATGGCTCAGAAGTCAGCTAAATACATGTTTGGCTGAAAACAGCAGGCATTTATCTGACAATCTTGGCATGTACAAAGTTATTTACAGCAAATGAAAAAAATGGGGAGTTTGAAGATAGAAGGCTTCAAATACTGAATGTTGTAAAACTGTTCTACAATTGTTCTAGGCACGATCAGTGGAGGCTCACTAGCTACATTTTGTGCCCAGCTCTGGGACCTGATCCTACCCATCCCCCTTAATTTGTTTGTGGCCTTGGCCAACTCCGAGCCTGTCCATACTTCCCCAAGCACTGACGTGCTTCCCTCGGCCCTACATTCAAGCCTCTGGTTTCCAACCATGTCTGAACACATCCCCAAACAGTACTGGGAAATCCCCTCAGAAGGTGCCAGGTAGCTCTCTGAGGAAATATTCCAGCTGTGAGACGGCTAATTATTTATTTTCTCTTTCCCTCTTTTTATTTTTTAATACAGAGCACATTACATTGCTCCCACATCGCTTATTTTAGTTGTCTCCCATTTTAGCTACACTGAACTGGCAGAAGACAACTCTGCCTGGCTCCTATTCTCACACCAGGCTTTTACATTCCATATGTTCCACTAAAAACAAAGGTGCTTTTTTTTCCCCCCTCACTTTAAATATTGTGTGTTTGAACACACATCAGTGCCCTCTCAATGACCAGGCAGCTCAGACTCCAGAAATCCATGAGGAAACCACAGGCTACAACCATCTCTCGCCATCCATTCCCAGAGCCCTGAGTTCACATGGAAGTGTTTCCATGGGATGCCAAGGGGAAATCAGTATTTGAAAAGGGAAGTCTGCTCTACAATTTTACGACTTTTAAGCTTGTCTGGTCCTTCTGAAGGAGAATGTCATATTCATGGGGTTACTGGGTAGGAGAGGATAAGGACGGGAATATTGCTTCCTGAAGACCTTCTGATGTGCCCTTCTGATGGTACAAGAGGAAGAGTTCTCCCATCCATCTTCCAGAAATGTCAGCACCGACACTCCTATGAGTTCCGGCTTTGGTTTAAGTCTCACCATCTCATCACCTGGAAGCTCTTAGTAGCTGCACAAGCTGGAGCCAAAGCAGTCCAGGCCTCTGAGTGGGCAGCTGTGACTTGTGATCCCTGACAGTTTCCAGTCACTTCCATGAAAGTCTGAAAGTAAAAGAAAGAAATAACAAAGCCCCAAACCCTCATACACTCATGCCTTAAGAACCAGCCAGAATCCTGAGACAAGCAGTACCCCATTTATCTGGAGAATCTGACAACCACTCCTGACATGTAAAGCCAGACCTTCTAATCTAGCCAATTTGTAAAACTACAGGAATTCATTCCAGTGCTGCACAGCAGGCACGCTCCAGCAGAAAATCAATTCCAACGAGCAAAGGACTGTGGAAAGCACAGAATACTTATTTTAGTATTTGGTGGAGGCTGAGGTGGTTATTAATTTCTGTTTCACCATTATTATCAAGATATTTTCCAATGCATACATCTAACAATTTCCAGGGAAACAGGGCCTCAGATGATACAGAAATTGTCTTCCTGCTTACAGGTTTGGTGGGTTTAGTGCTATTGTGACCCTCCTCAAAACATATCGCAGATCCCAATGGATGATGGACTGCAGAGAGAAAAAGACACTTCCAGTGCATTCACAAAACCACACAATCCTAGACACAGAGCCTAACTTAGTGCTCTTTTATGGGATGTATCCAAGCATGAAGCCATTCCACTCTCCCACTATTAAGTCAGGTTTTGCTGGTTAATACACCGCTATTTCTCAAAATTTTACAAGGAAATCTTAGGCTTAAAATAGGACAGATCAGAATCACAGATCCCCAAGCTCCAGATCTCGAAGGCAACCAAAACCCTGTCAGACTGGATTCTCACCTCGAGCTCACAACGGGAACTGAAGCACTTATTCAATAGCAGATGGGTTTCTCTACCTCATTAAGTATTTAAACCACATATTGTGGTGGGATGTTTTGTGCATTGTCCATCCACAGCAAACAAATGAGAACTCAGGGAAAAAGCATGACACATCCTAAATATTTGCTGGCAGGCTGAGAAGTGCCACTGTCCATTGATGGGCTCTTTAAAAAGCACGTCTCTGGGACATTTGACCCATCACTGTGTCAGGGAAGACCTCCCACTGGAAGGACTCTGCCCGCGGGGTCGAGCACAGAGCCGTGGTGGGAGCAGACCCTGGAGATCACACTGAAGGAACTTCTACAGCCCTTACTGATTATTCAAATTACAGCAGCACGCTGAGGAACTGAGTATCAACCAGAGTGCTTGCTCCTCCAGCTCCCAGAGGGACCACGATACGGTACAGAAGGAATCTAATAGACTCCCAGACCTAAAATCAATTACTAACGTTTTTGAAATCTATTGCCTTTTTAATTGTAAGCAACTGTAAATTTACTCTCCTGGTTTTATCCAAAGCCCCACAGGATCAAGTTTCAGTTCCTGTCTTTAAACTTAGATGTTCATTATCATACAGTGGGCTTTTTAAAAAAAATTAAATAAAGAAGCAGTCACAACTTGTAAACAACAACTTAGTACAACCAAAAAGGTATGCTCAATATCAAGAAACAAAAAGAGAAGGTGAAAAACTAAAAAAAATTTTTTTTTTTTTTTTACATTATTCTGTACTTGCAGGTGGAAGGGCAGGATTGAGCCAGAATGCTTTAAATTGTCTTTACTGCAACACATCCCCAGGAGGATTTAAACCCAGCAAATGAGAGCAGAAGCCTTGGTGTTCAGCCCAGGAGCTGTCTGGATCAAAGGTTATAGAAGAAGTCATAAAGCCACATAAGCATTTGTACTTTGACATGCAGGACTTCTCCTAGAGCAGGTTCTGCCCGAATCCTCTGCAAAATAACTGCTAGCAGTAATGATATCTATAAACTGTGCTCACAAGGCAATGATATGGCAGGTTTTTGAGTTCTTCAAAGGGATTAGTGAATTTCACACTTGCCAGAAAAGCAGCTAAATCTTAATATTCCCCTTTGTTTTGCAACCAAATGATGACTGTTTAAGAATAGTTCTTATTCCTTTATGCTCTGCTTGAGTAATGGAATATTTTATGCACATGAAATTTGTCCCTGTCTGTGACCCCTGCTACCCCACGTAAAGAGCATATTTTAATAGAATATTTAATTATAGGCCAGTGATTACAGCACACCACAATGAGCTTATTCCACAATGCCCATTTGTGCTGCAATTTCGATCAGTTATTTTTCACACACGCTTGGTGACAAGGCTACAGCTCCAAGAACTCCATCAAATACACCTGCCAAGTCACAACAACTGCAAGCACTGAGAACGACATCAAACATCCTGTTTATAGCACGAAGTGTACATGTTTAATGGAGCCTAAATGGCAAAGCCTCGTGTCTCCCACATCCTTCCCCATAAAGTCAGGTAAGTGTTAGAAGTAGTTTGCTTGTCTGGAAGGGAAACATGCATTTTTCTACAGCTGCTTATCTTAAATTCAAGCTTTCCACCTTAAGGGGTAAATAGTGCGAGGATTTAAAAATAAATCTCAATGGAACACATGGAAGATTTACTACAGACAATTTGAAAATGTAAAAAGGAAAAAACATTCTGACAGAAAATTATTTAGGTCACTGGGATAATTCATTGTTACGTGCCCTAGAATTTATAGTGCCACTTGCTCACCGTAGTATTTATATGTATGCATTAACAGTTGCACTACACGTCATGATTGTGACACATGCACTTCACAAACACTTCTATACCAATAAACATCTTTCTATTGAGAAGACATTTTTCCTGTGTTTTTAAGGGCCAACAATCTTGACTCCTTTTCTCCACATCATCTCTAGTACTGATGAATGAAATCACAACAGTTTCAAACCGCTCTGTACAATTAGCCGCATAACCCTTCCACAAAGAAAAGGGCAGACACCCTGCAGAGTTTTTAATTCTCCTCATATCTCTCTACTTGCTGACTACACCAAACCTTTTCATTCCTCAGGACCACTTCCATCTTATTCAAAGGTATTTTGAGATCTGAACTGAAAATCCTGCCCTCTGCCTCCCAGTTCCACTGCCAATCAGCTCCACACACCCCTAGCGGAAAGAAAATGGTTCTGTATTTTTTCTATTAACATCCTTGGGATTTTGGAGTGCTTCAGACTTCCTAAAATCAGATCCAATGTCAACATTCATACCTTTGGAGACTAAGGAAATTCCTCTGGCCTGATCTATGCTACTCAAATGTTGTGCTGAGAGGTTAGCAATCTACTCGAAGCCTCAAATTAGGGTGAGAACCCTTCAGGAACTCTAACAATAATTTGGGTTGCTGTTAAAAGAGCATTTGCATGCTGGTAAACTAGCTGCAAAAAAGGAGTTGATCAGAAAAATTACTTACTAAATGCTTTGTAAAAATTTATTACCATTTCCAGCTGTTTTCCAAAGCTCTAGTAATGAACAAAAGACTTTCATCTCCTCCTTCTTTTGCACTTAAACTTGCTAATTATCCCCAGCCCATGAGGCAGCCTCCTAACTAAGAAGTACACTCTTGGCTGGAAAGGCCACCAGCCACTAACTACTACTGCATGTTCACTTTCATTATCCGCAACTTTCCATGATGTTTGTCAACGATTCCTTTGCCTTTGGATATTTATTCTTTGTTATTTTGCCAACGATGAGCTACATGTAGGGAAACTTCTCTTTCTCTTAGACTCCTGCAATGCACAGAGACTGTAAAATCAACACAGCACTGGGAGCAGTGTGATTCGGTTTCTGCAGTTTCTGAATTAGCAGGAAGCTCATAATGACTTGTGGCTACACGTCTATGAGACAGAACTCTATCCTCCAGCTCGACCAGCTTCCTAAACAGACACTAGATCATAACATGGGCCCTTAGGCTCTTTGTATTCATGTAAAAATTTCACTGACCACAAAGGAGTCAGTGCCCGTTTCCATCAGTGCACCGCAGGGAGTTGTACCTTCCAATATCTCCATCACAAAGCACTGAAGACCGTTTTCAGAGTAAAATTGTTTCATATATTTATCACAAAACGAATTTCAGTTGAATTATTCCATTTGCTTCAGAAATCTACAGTAAGAAAAATTATTGGCATTATCCCACGCTATTTGTAGTCTTCACGGTCATAACACACATAAGTGATCATAGAAACTGGCAGAACTGCTATGGAGACCTCTACACTTGGTGAATATTCTGTTTAGAGGGCAGCGTAGTGTAACTGCAAGACAAAACCCTGGCTTTGTGCTAACCCTGCCACTGACCCATCTGTGTAATTGCCACAGATTGCTGGTTTGTGAAATGGAGATGAGAAAGGGACAACCTCGCACACGCGCGGCACCCGCGCCAGTGGCGGAAGGCACACGGCAGAACAGGAGGTTTCTTCCACTCCATGCTCTTAAAAATCCTTAATTTACATAAAGTTCTTTGAGTTCCTTAAATAACTGAGGCTCTTTTCATAGGGCACATTGCATCAATTCCCTATGGGGCGTAAAGGAGAAGGAAATAATTTTTGGAAATACTAAGAATATAATCTGACCAACGTTCTTACTATTTTAACTTTATCCAGATTTACCTTGTTCAAAGCAGACCGATAAAAGATGTATTCTATTGCAGTGGAAAAGTGAAGGCATACAAAGTAAACTGTAACCTAAGTTCTAAAAACAAATCAAACCCCAAATCCAGGATGGATCTATCCATATCTGCAGCCTCCCATTAGTCCGAGCACCACTTCCAACCCATTGACAAGCCTTTCCCAAAATCAGTGGCTTCCAGTGAAGTTCCACTGCAGTAAGCTGAGCTACACAGAGAAGTTACAAATTAAAGAAAGTGGTGAATCCTATCCTTCAGATGCTCTCCTACAAAAGCCAGGCTCATCTTCAGCTTTGGTCGATCCAGTTCCAGAAGCTGTTGCAGTTCACAAGGAAACTTCCACTGCACAGAGCAATGTCATGCTGGAGGATGACACCAAACACGAGAGTACATTCTGTGCAGGGCAAGTAATCTGGACAGAGCGGATGTCAGCATTGGGATATGTGATTTGGCTATGAGAGCAGCTATTTCAAAATTCAGGAGCAAAGGAAAATACCTTGAGATTAAAGTCTTGGCAGGTACAATAAAACAGATAAATAAAATAGGTTGTGAAATCTCAGTTCATGATTCTTACTAATAGATTAAGTTCTTACTACTGGATTACAAATAAGCATTTAAAAAAGCATGTCTTTGGAGGGAAGGGGGGTTATTATTTTTTTATTTTGGAGGAGGATCAAAGGAGGAGGACTGGGATAGGAAACTGCCTGCAAATCTCAGTACAACAGGAAAGAAAGAAAGAAGAAAAACCTCACACAAAGCCAAGAAACAAACAGATAACTGGAGAGAAAAGAATCCTTCCCTCTTTCATCATCTTCTCCTAAGTTTCAGGCAGAATTTCTCTTAAATTGTAGGCTGGGAGCAGTGAAAAAAGAGATGGGGCATTTGTAATCACGATGGAAGCGAGGGAATATATCAAAACAGCTCTAGGCAGAAAGGCATTAGCTGGGACAGCAAGCCCACTGCCTAAGCCTGCTACCACAACTCCCTGCCCTGGCCATAAATTAGTCCCAACATAACAGGAAGCATCATCATCAGGGAAGAGGTAGACCTTGCCTCTGGGAGCCAAACAGCAAAATATGCCAAGAGGAGAGAGGAGAAGAAATTCCAGCACCGATCTCCAGCAGTGCTCTGCCGCCGGAGCCTCCGTGCAGGTCTCAGAGCTGGGACTCTCCAGCTCCTTCTGCTCCTGGCACAGATGCTCCACGTGGCCCCTGGCAATGGGAGGGACACAGGGATCTGGCAGTGCCTCACGGTGGTCTTTTTAATATCTTTTGTTTAAAGCCTTTCTGAAATTCCCTGTCAAACTATGGCAGAGCAAGGGAAGGGTAATTAAAAATAAAAGGAAGCTTTCATCTGTTTCATCGAATTCAAAGGAGAAGGTAAAGGACCGTGTGAGTCCTGAGGGACCTGTGCTCCCCACCACGGCAGCCAGCTATCGTCATAAGACATGGATCTGTATTTTTTTCAGACAGTTTTGCTTAACAGAACAGGCTAAGATGCATCATCTCATTTTCGTAAGGAGCCTCAGGAGACAGAGTAAAAACACCCACCCTGAACAAGTAAGAGCATTTAAATATAAAAGTAAGAGGGGAGAAAGAGGTAGAGCAGAACACAGAACACTCTGTCCAGCTACAGAGACTAATGAACGATGACCCAGGTTCATTTACCATCAGCTAACTGAACTTCCTTAGTGTAAGCAGGGCTTGGGATAAATTGGGACATTTATTTCAGCTGACAGGACCAGAGTAAACAAGTAGATGCTTTTTAATTTCTCCTTTTACTTAGGGGCCCATAAAAAGTCCATGGCAAAGAGACTACATAGAAGATTTAGATTAGCACGAGAAATTTAACATTGCCATCTGAGCAAAGGTTTGCCTTAAGAAATGAAGAGAAGCTTTTTAAGTTCAGAAGGGCTCATCCTTAAAGAAAAGGACAAAAACTTTTACTCCTGTACACATCCCTGCTCTCTTTTCTGCCTGCATGCTGGTGTCCTGAGCACCCCTTTTTCCTCTCTTCACAAAAGTAACAGTGGTTTGAAATCCTCTTGCATCTTGTGAGGAAAACAAAACAAAACAAACACCGTCACCACTAGTTAAACTAAAACCAGAACACTGAGCTGTAAGTTTGGCTCTCCAAATCCCTATCTGAGCACTTAAAAATGACCTAATTTTAAACACTCAACTTCCTTTCATTCCATTGAAATTGTGGAGCTGGATTAGCCATAATACTGACTGCAGCTGCCTGTATCATCAGCCCAAGGAAACTACAGCCCTGATGTTACACCTGAAGCAGCACTTCTAATTCAAAGACAATTAAATAAAGGGTTAAGAACACCTTAGGTGCTTTATCCCTGAGTAAAATAGCACCACCCTGTCTCACACAGAAAGGGCACACCAAGCAAAACCAGTTATCAGTATGCCATGCATGAGAGTATCTGCTAAGCAGGAACATACGGAAGAGTCTATCCCACCATCATTTAAGAAAATTGGGCAGTGCTGTGACACATGTGTAACGTAACCAGGACTTTGCACACGGTATCAAGTTGTGCTATCTATAGGAAGTGTTTCCTTTATTGAGGATAACGCCTTGGCTCTCACGAGTTATATTGGTTTTTCATCACGTTTTATCTCAGTTTTTATTGCTGTTGTTTAAGCCTTTAGGAATCAAAGTTTTTCCAAAACCTTTCCCTAATACAGAAAAAAAAGCCAGAAGCCTTAGCAGTCTGCTGTATACTCTACTTTCCTTGCAGCTATCTCTGTTGAAGACTTTTTTAATTACAGAATGGCTTTTGGAAGGCACAGGAGTGGTTCAGCAAATTACTGCCTAGAGCACAGCATAAAACCCAATGCCAACAAGGGGGCACGTTCAGAATTTCAGTCTTGAAGGTCAGAAATTCCAACTGTAATGAAAGACGGTTCGATTTCAAAGTGCTAAATGACAGCTGTGGTCCAGAGATTTTTTGTCAGATGTGCAGGAAAGCAAATCCTAAAGAGGAGAAACCGGCGCGTGCACATCTGGTAGAACACCATCCAGCGATTTCCGAGGGCATGATGAGGCATAATAAGGTTTTAAAAGGCAGGCTTCAAAAACGCACAAAAAAGGTATCAATACATATGAAACTTCTATATAAGCAGTTAAAAAATTCACTGTCTTGTTCTTGGATCCAGTCCATAGCCTGGAGACAACTGTGGAATGCCTCACTCAACATCAGGGATTGAGGTCTGAAGAGCTGCACTATAGTGAGAAAAAAATAGGAACTTTGCATAGAGCAATCTTTCAGATACATAGATTTAAATTTCATTTTTCACATGGGAGGAGGGGGAAGAGCTCTCTCACTTTGGAAGGACCTGAGCCAAAGATACATACTATTATTAAGAGTTATACTAATGCACTTGATTGATCCTGCAGAATTCTAGTCATCACAAGAAATAAGTAAAAAAAAAAAAAAAAGACAGTGGAGACTCTGGAACTTTACAGTATAAGTATATACTGCTTTTCAGACTGCTTTCCTCGATCATTTCGGATCATGACTAGATGTATGAAGAATTTCTGATAAGCGCAAAGCAATTTTTTCAAATTAAAAGTCATTATTTCATTCTAGATACAACTCAACACACATTTTGTGTTAGGAAATGCTGCCAAATTTTATCACTTAATTTGAAAAATTCTCATTTTCCTTAGTGTACAAATTGCTACATTCCAAGCACATCCTACACAGCCTGGCCAAATTAACATATTCTAATAAAGCTTAGCAGATATCATTTTCACTTGTCCTGCAAGTCAATATGACAAGAAGGAACGTCGCCTATGATGCTATTAGAAATATTTAGAAAAGAAGGTACAAAACATGGACGTGAATAACTCAGTGGTATAGGACTTGTCTATTTTTCTTCCCCCAAACTATATTCTTAGTCACCATTCTTTACTATCAGAGCCTATTGTCCAACAGATCAGGTGTAATTTTGGCGTTTTAATTGCGAGTTCATCTCTTTTGCATTTTCAGTCCATAGTTTTTCAGGGAGTTCAGCTCCAGTCTTTCCTCACCCTGGTTTACTCAGTTGCATAATACAACCTTATTAAAGATTACAGTCTGCTGCAAATGGCTCTCTTCTGCCTGGAACTACAGAGAGAACTGAACTAAGGCGGGCAGCATTTCAACAATAAGTCAGACTAATTCCAGCAAGGCAAACTAAATAATTTTCTGTCCCAATTACTTTGGATAATCTTGAATTTATTCTTATGCCATCTCTCTATGCAGTATTTTGCCATGAACTGGAGACTTGCTAACGCACCCTGACCTGCTTAATTGGAAGCTGAAGCATAATTGATATCAAAACAGATATCAGAGGAAAACGTTAGCCAGTTGACCAGATTTCCCATGCCCAAAAAACTTCAAATGACTCATTAAGAAATTACTTTAAGAAATGAGATATGGAAGAGCAGTGACATCCTAATTAACAGAACAGGAAACACATAATCAGCGGGAGAACTGCTTTGTGTAGTGGGTGCACTGTGAGATTTTTCAAGCAAATAAGGCAAATGCTGCGCCCAAATTCCCATTTCCCCACATTGATGGCGCAGTTTTCTCAATACCACATGCCACTGAGAGTTTAAATAAACCTGCCCAACAGTCAAGTCTTAGTAATCTGCCTATCAAAAATAGATCAGTTTAAAAGATGTTTGAAATCTTAACCTCATCTCTCGAGATTATATCTGCCTCCTGTCTGTTTCATTTATTTAAAAAAATACTTTTGCTCCATTGCAGAAGAATGTATTTTAACCAGAAATAGGCCAAGACCAAAAGATTTCTTCCAAGTCCTTAACAATTCAGGTGGGGCACCCATCCAAATCTGCTTTGGATGCAAGTCAGATGCAAAACTGGAGAAAAACTGTTCTCTTGTTCCAGTTCAAATATGGACAAAATCTCAAAATCTGTCTTGAGACAATGAACATGTGCCTCAGATGAAACATGATTAAAAATACTGTTCTCCTTCATCTCCTGTTTTAATTCTTTGTAGACAGTCCCACTTTGCCCTCTTGCACCATTTCACCCAGCACTGCTGATGGTCCACGTGACACTGAGGCAAAGCAATCTCCTCTTCCCAGCTGCAGACTTTCCACCACTTTCTCCTGTTCCAACCCAGATTTAACACTTTACCAAAATACGGTGTGATCCCTTCCATTTTCAAAGTAGATTCCCACAGATTAATACTCGTGGATTTATGAATCAACACATAGAAGATTTAACGCGAGAAGTTCCTCCTTTTCTGTAACCACACCCCATATTCTCAGGTACAGGAACTACATTGGAATAGAGTTATATCCAAAATCATTAATTAATGCCTTAATCCATCCCACAGGAAACTAGCAGAGGATTTATTTTCTGCAAAACCCTGCTATAAGGAAGGTTGATTCTACACTTACCACATGTTTAAAATCAGCAGCTTTTCCTCCTTTTTTAACCCTCATTCATTTTCACTTCCACCTCATAAAAAACACTTGCAAAAACCCCCAAAAATACCAGATTAATAAAAACAAAGCAAATCTGACTTGCACAGGGTTTCTTACATCACGACCACCTTCCTCACCCCAGCAGCTGCCTTGGAGTCTAAGCAGAGCAGACCACATGTGCGTGATGCCAGACACCTCCCTGCTTCCCACAGCCACCGCTTCCAACTCAGCCGAGCCACGTTCCGGGAGTGGAACAGGTAAAGAGGCACAGACCAAAGTCATTCCTCACCCAAATACATGAGCTGTACACAAAAGCACCGGTGAGCAACTTGTTATTTGGGTGGGAACCGACCTCTCCTGTAATGTTATAGGGAAAATGGGTAAGTTCAATTCCTTAAAAGCTCAGGAGTTCAGCGTAACATATAAGGAACACTTTTTTCCCTACAACAATCTGCTCTTTGGCACTGCCTCAGAATACTTTACTGCCACGTCTTACTTTGAAATGGGAGGATGCCAAGAATGAGATAAGTGCAGACATCCATGACTGGGAAACACAAGTAAAAGGCCTTCTCCAGGGCCAATTACAGCCTTCGATGCACAAGCACTCAAAAAACAAAAAAAAAACCCAAAACCTTAAACTAAACTAAACAAACAAAGTAAAAGCAACAGTAAATTTCTCTCTCTGCATTCAAGTAGAAACTCAACATTTATTTCTTTTGATTAAAAGGCTCTCTTTTTTTTTTCCTTAATTAAAAGCTTTGAAATATCCTGCCAAATTGAAATAAAACATTTGTTTCTTCAGAACATAAGTCTGAATTCTCAAAAAAATACAAATGCCCACATTATCACATTAAGAAGAGATTATTCTTTATCTGCTATTCAATGAATGGAAACCCAGATTACAGCTGAGACTTGCATGAGATATAACTGCTGGAGTGGCCAGATTTGTCTCCTAACAGTTCCATTTGGCTTTTGTTTTCCTTAAATGTCCGATAGCACTTTATAATGTAATTTTATCAGCAGTTTTTTCCACTACTAAATGTTGTAGTCAAGATGACAAAAAAATGACAACGTGACTACAGTCTTCATTTGAAACCTTTCAGTTTGGCATATTTCCTTTTGGAAAAGGAAGAGCTAACTTAAGTCAATTAGGGAAAACGTGGTATGAATACTTTATAAACCATCAGAGAAAAAAAACTGAGTGAAATTAAATAAGCCACAGCAAGTAATTGGCTATTTAGATTCAGCTTCATACACACTTAAACCTATCAAGGATCCCAAACTGACCCATTCTGCATCCACCATTCGTGCCTGATTAGAAAAGTCCAGGTGCACGAAGCCAGAAGCAGGGGAAGGTCCATATAACGGAGCGGCGACACCAAGGTACAAACTCACTCAAATGAAAGGAGCTCTGAAATCTCTAAAACCAAGCAAGTTCACGAGTGAATGTCTTTCAACCAGGCAGTCCAAATGAAACTGAAAATTACCTCCAAATAACAGAAGAAATGTGCTTTAGCTCCTCTTTCTCTTGCCTGACCTGTTCACATTGCCTCATCAAAGAGCTCTGGCAACTTCAAAGTCCTTAGTTCCACTCTTCCTTCTTTGCTAGTACAGTGATGCTCATCACTGCCATTGCAGAGGATAGATATAAATAATTTTAAAATATATATATATTTTTTTTTTTTTAAAGCATTGAAACAACCGCTAAACAAACCATTTTGAAAGGAGTTGGGGCCAAATTCAGAAGAGGACAGTGAAGCCCAGCACATGACTTCACCTCCTCAGGAGCCTATGAAGGAGATCCAACAAAAGCCAACAGTTCGGAAACTCAGCTGTGTGGGGTTGCATCTCCAAAGGTGGTCACCTACCAAAGAGGCAGGTGGGACCTGCAAAGCCCCAGCCCCAGTGAGTGAGACAGTAAAACCCATTGACATCAAGTTAATTCAGGCCGTAGCTCAGGTGAATGTGGAAGCTTCCCTAAGTGCCACGTATCTTTTTTAGTTCCCTACATAACTCTACAAAAACTCAGAAAACCCACCATAACCTTTGATATCAGTGGAAGTTTCAAACTCTTACTTTTCTGAGAAGGCTGATTTGGGTCTCAGCTACTTTCTTAGGCTGGCTGCAGCAAGAGTTCAGGAGATTTTGTGCTTTGTGTTGTACAAGAGATCGATCAGCAGCACCATAAACATTTTTGGTGATATTAGAAAGAAAAGGTGAAGGACCATAGCAATATTTTTGTGAACATGTGCAAAAGCACTCCAGAAGAAGCTAAGGCAGAGCCCTCACAGCTGCTGCAGCATTGGCACAGCGATGGGAAAGTGGCAGGAACCCTGATGAGAGGGAGAATCCAAAAAATGATTGAATTGGTTTTATTCAAAGTTTCCACACAGAGGAGAATTTACCTTTGGCCTAAAACCAGGAATGAAAAACTCTCAGTCCAAAAAAAATGCTTTGGCCAGGGCCACGTACAGCTTGAAAAGGGGGCTTCTTGTGAGAGCTGGAGCACTGTGGTTTGTCTGGCATGTGCTATCACGTGTTTTGCATTTTCCTTTCTTAATGACATTATGCTCCCTGTAAGTACTGAAAGTAACAGAGATTTACTTATTTTACCCATTTTTCCCATATGTTCTAGAGGTGCACTAGTATCATTTGCCAATCTATTCCATTTTATAAGTATTTAAGGGATTTTGAATGTACAATAGTCCAAACTATTCGGCACAAATTTCATTTCATCACTATTTTATGTTCATTTTCTGTGAGTTCCACAAAAAGAGTCAATTGTCTTTTGCAAAAGGTGGTACTTGGACCAATATACAATATAATGTTTCAAGCACAGTGAAATATAATGATATGCACAGACTACTCCAAGAAAACTCCCTTTTCCAGTATTTTCCATAAATCTTAACCCAGAAACTGAAAATATTTTTTTTTCTAAAGGAAAGAGCAATATGTACTTGGTAAGGTCTATGCAGAAGGTTAAAATATAGCATGTATAAAAAGAAAAACATGACTCTGATGCCTGATAAAAAGAAAATTATTGTTAAATTAACTTTCCATCTGTTGGCTTTTAATTGTACTGCCCCAAATAATTAAATAAATCTCGATTTCAAAATTGGTGCAACCGCTACATTATGAGAGCAAAGTAACACTACAATCACTCATTGCTGGACTCAGTCGAGCTGACCTCTTTCGAGCCACCACAGCATTACCACTTTCCCTGATTTCCTACAAATGGGAAAGAGAGGGATGTTTAACTGCCTGTTCCTCACATGGCTCGTGTCTATGGCCTGGGGAAGATTAAAAGAGGGAGATAAAACAGTCACTGAGGGAGGAGGCTGCATATGCCACAGTCTGACCACTTTCTCTTTATGATCCAAAAATTGTCTCTCCCCTATCCCCGACTTTACCCTCTCCTTATGCAGGGAGGCTGAACCAGAGCCTTTCAAAGAGCTGCCAGGCAAAAGGAACCTGGGAAACTGCAGCTCACCAGCAACTCAGAGTGGCAGTTCCAGCAAGGGAGAAGGGCAACAGACACAAGTATTAGGACAGTGAAGTCCCAAATTTCCCTCTCTCAGAAGCAATGGGCGATGCTGTATTTAGTTTGGGCCTCAACATGCAGAAGAGAATGAAATCAGATGGTGAATCAAGGAAGGGACAAACACTTTAGAGCTGTTCATGTAAGAACAACTCTGGACAATGGTAGCATTCCTTACAAACCAGGGGCAATAAAAGGCAATACTGAAACTCAGTAATTCCCTCAGCAGCAACAGAACAGAACTTTCCCAGTCTTCCAAAGAGGATTTGATGATGGCATTTATTGTTTTACACTCCAGTGAGCAAAAGATGCAGAAAACTAACAGAAGAGAGCAACAAGTGTATTTACACAGCTAGAATTTCAAGAGGAGCAGCTGTATTTTGAAAGGAAGGAAAGGCCACTTTCTTCTCTGAAACTGGATTTAAGGAACACAGAAAACACCGAGCTTTATGTTATTTATATTAAAGATTTGGTTGGTTCAGAAGCAAAATAGAAATTCTTTATCTGAAAATTAATGCATGCAAAGTGACCAGAAGGCTTCCATTCTTTTTCCAAAAAGAGGGTTTTTAATATGAATTATCTCATTTCCTGATTAGCAAATGAAAAGTATGAAATTGTTTTCCCTCTGGCTATATCCCAGCTGGATCAAAGCACTGGCCCAAGAACATACTGTACCAGATTAGTTAGGAAGAAAGTCCACAAGAAATTCAAGCATCTACTTCTCATCTCTCCTGATAAAGTTATCACCCCAGAATATAAACATGGGCTCTTCGTGCACTGTACTGACAGATACTTGCCCAGATAGTTTTATGCCTAGTTTTTGTTGCAGTTATTACCTCAGCACAAAGAGCATCTGCTCTGCTTTGGGAGCAGAGTTCATGCCCAGTCCTAGACAAAGCACTAAAGTTCATTCCAGCACCGCTTCTCTTCCCAGGTCTCACAGAGAAAGGCTTATTCCATACCTGGAAAAACCATCACCTCTAATGAGTACAGAGGGCCACAGCTCCCACAGGAATCGTGTGTGCCTGTGGGCCAGTGAATGGCACAGGGACACCCTGTAAGGAGCAGAGCATGGGGGGATGCTTCAGTACAGTTCCTAAGAGATAAACATCACTGTGATATCTATTTTCAGTGAAGACAGAGGAAAGAATCTACACCCACATCTTCTGAATGCACAGAGTCATCAATAAAAGCAGTCTCCTGCTCCAAGCCATAAAGTCATAAATTAAGGCAAAACAAAACATTGACCTGTTTTTATTCTTATGTAGAGATGCACCACTGCAGTGAGGGTTTAAGGCCATGACAAGTCCTGCTGCATAAATCAAGTCTCTCCCACGTAATCATGTGAAGGATAAATCCAAATACACACTGACAGCCAAAACAGGAGAGTGGTACTGTGGTGGGGGGCCACAGGCTGGATGCCAGATGCCCACCAAAGCCAGTCCATCACTCCCCTCCCCAGATGGACAGAGGAGATAAAACATAACAGAATACTCTAGGCTGAGATAAGGACAGGGAGAGATCACTCCCCAGTTACTGCCACGGGCAAAACTCGACTTGGGGAAAATTAATTTAATTTATTACCAATCAAATCACAGTACAGTAAGGAGAAATAAAACCAAATCTTAAAAACACCTTCCACCTCATCCCTCTGTTCTTCCTGAGCTCAGCTTCACTCCTGAATTCTCTGCCTCCTTCCCCACAATGGTGCAGTGGGATGGAGAATGGGGGCTGTGGTCAGTTCATCACACGTTTTCTCTGCTGCTCCTTCCTCCTCTCAGGGGGAGGACTCCTCACACTCTTGCCCAGCTCCAGTGTGGGGTCCTCCTGGGGCTGCAGGTGGATCTCTGCTCCCCCATGTTCCTCCATGGGCTGCATGGGGACGTCCTGCCTCACCACGGGGGATCTCTGCTCCAGCATCTGGAGCACCTCCTCCTTTTCTTCTGCGCTGACCTTGGGGTCTGCAGAGCTGCTGCTCTCACACGGTCTCACTCCTCTGACTGCAGCTGCAAGTTCTTTCCCCCTTCGTCTAAAATATGTTATCCCAGAGGCACAGCCACCATCAGTGATGGGCTCAGCCTTGGCCAGCAGCAAGTCTGTCTTGGAGCCAGTGGCAGGGGGGAACAAGGGGGAAGATTTTTAGAGGCTGCTCACGGAAGCCATCCCTGTAGTCCCCACACACACAGAATCAAAACCTTGCCTGGCAAACCCGATAGAGGTATTCCTCTCTGTTTGGAAAAGCAGAGCTATCCTTTAGGAGGGTGTCTGTATAAATACTACAAAGACTAAGAAGTGATTACAATCTTCCAGAGAGCAGTGTTAATACAGGCTTTAAAAAGAGATCAATAGGCATTTCTGTATTAGTCACATTTTTGGCAGCTTGTCCATATCTGCAAATACATATTTTAGAAGATCAAAATCAGCAGCCAACCCGTGCTACAGACAGAAAAAGAAAGGCAGTAAAAGCACATATCATACAATTATATTAGTGCTCCCTCCTAAAGAATATTTTACCATTATGTCTGGCTAGTCAAACCAATATCTCTTTACTGCTCACTGGAACAGCACCTCTTCTATTTCCTCCAGGTTGACTAGGGCTTTTCTGTTCCCCTCCTTCAGCTCTTTTATTTCCCAAATGTTTTGCAAATACACTGTCAGCTGGATTAGGCTGCACTTAACCTGAAAAGGGTTCACCATTCCCTGGGTTTAAAATGAAAAGCATCAGAGCAACAGAGAGAGGTCTGGTGTACATCACTGTCCAAAGCCTGCGCGTGTCCAGGGTCAGAACAACTCTGCTGAACACAGTACAGAGAAGCAGGTGCACCTGAGCAAAGTCAGACAGCCCAAAAACACGCAGTGCAGAGAATCAGACACAGAACCCACTGACAAACAGTCCCAGGGGAAAAACTAGACTTTGAGTTAGTTGTTGAACTTGGAGCTGGGAGCAGGAATCTGTGTCCCGTTGCCTGAGTTCAGTGAGAACTCAAAGAACTTCCTTACTCTTTGTAAACAAGTGGGAGGTACAAAGAATATCTGACTCCATCACCTTTCCCTAACTTCAACTGTCTGCAAGAACCAAGTTTTGGCAAATCTCACTCATGTCCAAAGAGGCAGCAGCACATGCAAATACTTTATAGTTTAAAATGTCATATGTTGATGCTGACAAGTTCAAGACATGAGAAGAGGTTGCTATGGAAACACATGCAGTATTGCCTGGAACATAAGGCAACATTTTACATTAAGAATTTTAAAAATAAAACAACCTTGGACCAACAAATTAGTTGGCTGCCAAATTAGGTTTACCATGGGGAAAAATGAGTTTGTCATTTGTTCTCAGACAGAAATATTTTTGTTTAGAAACAATAAAGCTAAATGTAATGAAAGCATTTGCATTAAATTCTGGATTATTTCCCTTTTCTCAGAGCAAAAAGTAATTTTATATTGAAAGACTTTCTTTTGAAGCTCATATACAGCAAATTCCTCTCTATATTCCCATGTGCTGGAGTCTCCCTCTAATTCTCTTTTTATAATTAAGGAAATCACTTTAATGAATGGTTGTGTTCTTTGAAGGGTTAAACCTTTAACTCATCTATAACCTTACTTCTCTGTGTACCCACATTGGCCAACAGAACTAATTTAGGAGTAGAACTGATCAGAAAAGAGCAGAATTCCATCCTTGGGTAGTCTGGCAGCTCTCAGTTGCTTCCTAAACCCTGTTTTATAACCTGTCACAGTTGCAAGGTGACACCTGCCCTTCTGGGGTATTGTTGTGCAGTGGCATTTTTCAGTGCCAATCTCTTCTGCTTCATTCCCTGCCTTCCCAACAAGCACAAGAACAATTTCGAATTCCCCAAACAACACTTTTATTCTGCAGGCCCTGTGAAAAGCCTGATTCTAAAACACAATTCCTACACGCCCATCTACTCAACGGAAAAAAAACCCCTCTCCACTTAATCTTTCTTACATAAAACATAAAGCCTTTTTCTGTTGAAAACTTTTTATTAGTTCTCCCCTGGATTTGAAAGAGAAGATTTATGAAAAGGGGACATGGGGTTCTACTTCTGACACTTTATTTTTGGAAGCACAGAAGAACATTTGAGCTGCTGGACCAAAGACTGATTCTTTTATCTTTTTCTATTTTGAGTATTCTAGAAAATTTCAGTCTACTAGAACATTTATTTGTTTGGGAGTTTGGGCCATCACAGAAGTGACAAATCTCCTAATGTACAATTCAACTCAAATTACTCTTCCATCTGCAGCTGCAGCTGACAAGACCTCATGATTCCTGCAAGTAGAAGTCCAAGACACGCTTATAAACACAAAAGATGGGGTCATGGCATAATCATGGCATGATCAATATTTTTGCTTGATAACTTTAGCAAAAACCAGAATCAAATTGCAGACATCATTTCTTCATAAATACCTGAGCAGTGAAGGTGGGAAAACCTCGTTTTTGCTAGGTTTAAGAGAGAGAGTACTAGGAAACCTGATGACAAGTATCTGAAATGGAAAAAACCTTGTGAACTGGCTTCAGAGCACTGTCCTTCAGCAAATGCAGCAGCAGGCAAACAATGCCAGCAAGCTGCTTTCACAAAACATCTCATTTAGGTTGTGTTGTCAAAGATGCCTAAAGAGAACTGACAGCCAAACACACATGTCCTCAAAACCTCAGCTTACATGGTTACAGTTGAATCCCAACACACCCAACTTGTTTAAAATGAGGGGTGTTTTCCAGCCATCCCACAGTCACAGGGAAATTCCCATAAATGCTTTTTGTGAGTGCTGACCTCCTGTCTCAGCAGGGCCGCAGGCTACTGAATTCAAGGGCCACTGCTGCCACCCAGGCAAAGTGGGTCACAGCAAGAGGAACGAGGAACAGCAGTTCCGAGTTTTAAATGCCAGATCCTTTTAACATCCATCCGGCAGCCCATATAAATTCATTTATTACTGTATTTTTAAGCTGTCTGTACATGATTGGGTTTTGGCTAGTTCCAGAACAGCCAATTTTAATTTTATTTTTTTTAAATGCAACCCACTTTTTACATAGATCTTCCAGACACATAAGATATTAACTTTTCCTTTACCTTCTACTTACAACATCAATAACAGTGAAAAGCTGTTTTTATTTTCTTTGGAATCTAGAAAATCTTTGTTCCCTAAGAATCTTACAAGAATATTCGGGCAAAGTAAGCACAAATTATTAGTTCCTGATTTCAATGTTGTTTAAAGCACAATTTTTTCTTCTGTCACACCTCGCTTCCATTTTTTTCTTATTATTGCCTTGAATAAAGTAATATTTATTGAATAAAGTCCATGAAAACGTGTAAATAGGCAGGATAAATGTAAGGATCTTTATAAATTCAGTTCTCTTAAAAATCCACAATGTATCTGTGTCAGAGGAACTGAGGCAGAGAAATATGGAAAAGCTCATCTGTAAAGATGCTGAGACTTTGGCTGCAGTTCACTCAGCTTCACAGGGTTCATCACAACAGTATTTGGCTCTGCTCTCTTCTGTTTTCTTCACTACTAATGGATACTTTATTATTTAATTAGTGCAGCATGATCCAAATCCCATCAAAGTCAATAAAACTCTTTTCATTTATGTTAACAGGCTTTGGACCAACTCCTGGTTTAATACCAGAATCAAATAAAACACCCCTAGGAAAAGAACAGATATACCAAGCTTACACTTTAAAGTAAAATCTTAAAACCTTCCTAAGGTTTTTACCCGCTTTAAAGTAAATCTCATTATTGAACATCTTATAAAAACAGCTGGACAGCTCTTCTTTTGCCAGTCTGATTAAAGTGTCAGAAGGCAGCTAAATGTGTGCAGAGCTTCACTGTGAGAAACCTTCCCACGGCAGAAGGACACACCTTCCTGAAGCTTTTCCTAGGGCTCCTGTGCTGTGCCAGGACACGAGGGTTCTCCCTGGGAGGACAGACCTGGCAACAGAACTGTTCAAAAGGTCCTGCCTCAAGCACTCGTTCCTCCTCTGGCACCGCCACAGCTGTGCCAACACTGAGTCTGTTGGGCTGCTCTGCAGAAAACTTCACCAGTGTGATTCACCCACTAAGGCTGTTTGGCCAGAGACACCCACAGCTGACCAGGTGGCACCAGGACAGCCAGGGTCCAGCTGAGGAGAGCTCTGCTCAGCAGAGCAGTCAGCTCCAGTGCAGCACAGCTGAACCTCCATAACCACTTTAATCAAATCAGCAGGAGAGAGCACCAGCTATTTTTGTCACACAGAGGAGAGGAGGCTTCCTGCTCTTAGACTACACTCCAGTCTCTGCAGAAAGCAATGAACCACAAAGCAAGCAAAATGACACTATGTAAACAGGGAGATTAAACCTTCCCCTGATACTTCTGACCCATTTTGGCAATACCAAGCAAGCCACACAAAGCCACCACATCATTTCTTGCATAGCAGCATGCTTTAATTGACTGGCACATTAAACATCAAAGTTCTGTGTCAAGTTTGACCACAGAAATCACGTTCAGAAATCACATCCAACCAGTGCTGACTCAGCAGCAGAGCCATGGGATCCATTTTTTAAATTCTCAAAAGCCCAAACAAAAAAACCAAACTTGTGCTGTTGGTTTCAATGGTTTTTTTCATATCACACTACTCCAACCGGGCAGCACAGTAGGCTGGAGGACAACTTTCCTTGAAAACAACTTTGGCAGAATGTTAATAGAGAAAGAAGAAAATTCAGGGTGAGGATGAGAAGTGCTTCAGTCCCTTCTGGGCTGGAGCTGTGACCCTTCCCAGGGAATCAATCACAGCAGCTCTGGAGGGGACTGTCCTGGTCCTGCAGCACACCAGAACACGTTGGTGATGCGTGCACGTGTCTCCAGCTCCCTGCTCCCATCTGTCCAGTGCCTCTGGGCAGCCCTGACTCACCTCGTACTGACACGTGCACTGGGTTGGGAGGTGCAGGAACCTCCGTTTGCTGTCCCACGGAGTCAGATTCCAGCCCTGCCCTGCAAGCTTGCACTGAGGATAAATGGGGACATCACTTCTTGCTTCATTCTCCCTTCTAGAGCTACTCATTAAAGGAGAATATTCACTGAGCAAGGATTCTGTTGTGAATTGCCAGGAAATACAGTGTTTTCTGCTCCTTCCTGATGCATGGGCTACTCACAGGCTATTCTCACCACCTCAGCACTCCAGTGCCAGTGCTCAGCATCTTGCCCTGCTGACACTGCACAGATGTCCCCAACTGCTCTTCCTTTTGGCCTTTTTTCTGACGCATCCCTTCCTCTCCCCCAAATCCCGCACAGAGATAGTCACCTCGCTGCTCCGAGCACTACACTTCTCCACAGGAACCACAGTGCATTTTTCCCCAGTGAAGAAAGTCTTTCCAGATCATGAAAAGGAGAGCAGAACTGCCCAGCAGCCCAGCAGCAGCCAGTGGGGAGAGAGGTAGACTTCCAAATAATCCGCGAGGCTTTGGAATTCAAACCCCTTCACTGTGGCGGAGCGAATTCACTACCTCTTGGCAGCAATTTCAAAGATGGCCATTTGCTCCACATTCCTCAGCAAAGGAGGGATGCTGACAAGGTCCCTGGCTCTGTGAAGGTGAGGAGTGAGAACCTACAGGCTCAGCCATCCCCTAGAACCAGCTTCAGGGAGGACATCATTACAAGGTGAAAGCTGCCTCCACACAGACTAGAAAACACAAGAATTAGGGCTAATCTAGCCAGCGCACCATGAGATATAGAGGATTAGATTTGACCTGATAGGTCTCTGACGTCAGTGAAAAGTGGTCTTAATATAAACAAATACAAAATGAAAAGAGAAAAAACCCAATGCTTTCCCACAGTGGGATAGCTAGAATCTACTGCAGAACTTGCAAGCAGTGATTCAATGCTCCAAAATTATATGCTTGGGTTAAAGACTGCGTGGAGCTCATTCTGGAAGTGCACTATAAAAGCGTTATCTGGGCACAAATATTTCTTAAACCCACAAGTCAAAGCAAACACCTCTTTGAATCACCCAAAAGGAACACAAAATTGCCAGAGGCAGCTAAATCCTTCAAAGACCTAATAAGTATATCCATCACGGATGAATTTCACATTACTAACATCGCATTTATTCAACAGTTTTCCTAGTCTTGTCATGATTTCTACAGGCTTGCATAATAACATGAAAATGTCACAAAAATTACGTCAGAATGGCAATCCAGAGGCAGGGAGCCACGAGGCCCTCAGTGAGCTATGCTTTGTGTGACAAGAAGCAGCGCCCGGAGCTGTGTCTTTAACCCATCTGCCCATTCAAGACCAAGGACCCTTCAAAAGATCCTGGGATTCCCGGTCTCCTTTTCCAATGCACTTTGCCATTTCCAAGTATGTAAACGAATCCTGAACATGTTACTTGGTGAAATCTCATGAAAGCATATACACATTCACAGATCTTGTGCGTCCTGCTGCCTCCCAAGGAGTGTATCTCTTTTCAAACCATGGAAGCCTGTAATCCAGACTGTCGGAGGAGGGCATATCACCACAAGAGTGTGAAAACATCTAATTACATAAGGCCAGGTCCTCAGCTAATGCAAAGTGACAAAGCTCCCAGAAATCCGTGGAGAAGCGATGATGCAGATTAACAGAGGTTTGGCTCATTATAATTGAATGGACCCAACTTCTAATTTTCCCATCTAGTGACAGATTGTTGGAATCCTGACCACCAGAACCTCAGAGTGCAATGGGGAGTTGAAAGGAGATAGCATCAGGGAAAGCAAACTCCAGTTTGGCTGAAAGCATATTTATGATCCAGGAGTTTCAATTAGCTGTTGCTGAGTTATCACAAAAGTCTGTTGAACAGATGTGCAATTAGAGTTTTTCTCATGTTGTTCTCTCTCGTGACTTGGGTGTTTTTGTTGAGGGGGTTGTATTTGGCATTTGGGTGGGGTTTTTTTGCAAGTGATGCTAGTTTTATTGAGGTCAAAGCTAACATCTTAGGCAGGCATAGAAAGCTCGTCCCACCACCACGCCTCCAGCAGCGCAGAAGCAAAGAAGGGCAGTCTCAGAAAGCAGGAAAATCTTTCTCCTTTCTGGCCTCATCTTCATAGGAAGACGGAGACAGAAAAGCTGTCAGAATGAGCCTGCAAATTCAAGGCAGCTGGAATTGCCTCATCCTCCTGGCATGGACTGGAGGGTTTCTCCTGATCCCTCCCCCTTACTTAATGCATCACCTCTTCTGTGGTGGGGATGTGGTGTGAGGCAGAAGGGGAAGAAGGTTTAGCAGAGCTATTTCAGGTTTAGAGGCACACAGTTCTGTCCTGTTCCATCCAGCACACGGGATATAAACAGCCATGGGAAAAGCTGCACTTGAGCCTCTCATCCTCACCTCCCTCCCCACCACCACTGCACCAGGGGACAGAGAACAAGGTGAAAGACAAGGTTATGATGTGGAATACTCCATGGCCTGCTTTTTGTCCCAAATACTCTGCTAATCAACCTGTCCACACAAAGCCAAACAGAGCCAGTGAAACTAAACACATTCACTTCAGCAGCTTTGGAACGGACCCAAAAATCAGCTACTTGCCGTGGGACCTCCCTGGCCCTTATGCAAAATGATGCTAGATCATGACACAAACATTGACAGATATGGGGTTTTTTCCTGTGTGATTTTCTGTTTAGATCAATGCAAGATTACACTGTGTTTTCATGGGTCCAGCATTTTTATTCTGTTTTATAAGATGCGTACGATTATTGTTGGCCTTAATTTGACTGCAGTGAATTAAGCACTTTATTTTCACAGAAATTCATTACACTCTCCTACTGAGGAGTTTAAATTAATATAAAACATCTTGTAATTTGTCTTGTCTTTCTCTGCTTGTCTATTACTTATCCAGACTGAGTTTCATATTCTTCTTTCAGAGTACTAAATCATCCTTTGATTAATCCCATTTTTACACTTGCTGCTTATGTCAGGCTTAATGTGCTGTAACTTTGCAAACAAATTTAATATTGACAGACACCTCTTAGCACTTATTTGGGAATTAAATATTTTGGTTTACTGATGAATGGTGGATTTGTCATTTTTACAATGAAACCTAAAACTATTAGAAAACTCTGATTTCAAGCTTGGCTATAAATCTGAAATCAATTCAAATTCATCTCTAAAACTTCTTCATCCCTGAGGTCCTCAGTGGTATTGAACAGAAGTGGCATAAAATTTCTGCTTCTGGGTTTTGGGGTGGCTTTTTTTTTTGTTGTTCCCAATAGGTAAAAGATTGTGACCTTATGTAGGTTCATGGCGTTCTACAGAGAGTGTTTTGAAGTCTGAAAAACGTCATTTTATCCAGCTATTACTTTAGGTATACAAAAATTTTTAGACATTTTCACCCTTGCAAGCTTCAAAGCCTGTCAGCTTCCAACAAAACTCCTGTCACGTGAGAGAGTGCTGGCACGTGAGAGACTCTTGGCCCAGCTCAGCTGTCTTCATCGTCAGGTAGTGATTTATTTCTCAAAGACTGTTTCTTAAATACATTCTGGTTTGCAGAATGCTTTCCAAACAACATCTCTCACATTCCTTCCACAGCTCCTCTGCTTAGAGAAAGAGAAAAGCCTCGCAATTTTAACACTCTGAAAAAGGAAGAAGTGTATTCTTCTGCATATGAGTTGGATGAACATGATTTGCCCAAAAGCCATGATTTAAAACAAATAAACCCACTATTAAAACAGTAACCACAGCCTGTGCTGCCACCTACCCTTGGTTAATCTCTGCATTTTCTGCAGGCTCTTTTTCCAAAGCATGGGCTCTGTCCTGGCAATGGGAAGGCCCTGCAGGTGATGTAATGGCCATGGGCACCAGCCCTGGTGCCAGCCTTGGGAGTCACACACTTCACCATGGGAGAAACGCAAGATGGAGCTGCTTAGGGCAGGTACTGGATCTTAGTCCTGCCTTTTGCATATGGGGGACAGAGCAGAGAAATTAGAATCACAGAAGCACAGAATCATTTAGGTTGGAAAAGACTTGGAAGATCTTTATGTCCAACTGTTAACACAGCGCTGTCAAGCCCACCACTAAACCACATCCCCAGGTGCCACATCTGTACTTCCCTGAGCAGCCTGTTCCAAGGCTTGACAGCCCTTTTGGTGAAGAAGTTTTTCCTAATAGCTAATCTAAAAATTTAGCAAGTGCTTGGAGTAAAATCTGTGCTTTCTCCTCTTCCTTTCTAAATTCTATCATTTTACTGTATTTGAATGAAAATGTAAATGGTTTATTACGATGCTTAGTTCTTGAAATAGTTTTTCTCCCAAGACAGAAAGCCTTTCTTTCCTGTTGGACTCGATGTATTATTTTGACTTTCTCTATTCTATACTCTACAATACTCATTAAATCATGCCAAAAAAGCACATGTTCAGAAACATAACTTGAAAGAGAAATCCTTCCCACAGACCAAACTGTGCAACGGTAGCCCTGAGTCTGCACCACCCTGGGTGCGCAGTGTGAGGGTGCCTTTGGATGGGTTTGCCTGAGGGGGCTGATGCACGTCCAGAGCTCCACTGGACATGCTGGAAGCTGCTGCTGCAGCTCAGCAGCCCCCAGGGCACAGAGGGAGGAGGCAGGTGTGAAAGAGGGACTGCCCACAACCTTGGGAAGCAGGCACAGCAGCAGGTTGAGAGAGCTGCACTCAGGGCTCCTGCAGAAATTTGCTGCATCATTCACAAAATCCGATCCCCCTTGCCATTTCATGGACTGCTTCTTGTCGGTGTTGTAAGTGATGGGGTAAAAGAAAAGAGCTTCTGGCCAGCCTGCTAATTAGCCAGCCTGCTCGTTAGCCATGCAGGTTCTTCTCCACACGTCCACTTCATTATTCTTACAGTGATAGTAAATCAGAAAACACGTTAATAAAGGCTTAAAAACTCAGGGCCTACATCAAGGTATGGCTCTGTGCTACCCTAAAACTCAGGGAGATATTTTGATTCTATGTTTTCCACAGAACAGTTTAAATGTTCACCATATGCCAGGTATTTCCTTCCAGTTTTCTTGCCTCGAAAAACTGTAGAAATCGTTCACCTTCATTAAAGGGCAATAAGAGCAAGCTATAGTCAACACACTCAGTGAAGAGAAATAACTTAAATGCATAAATTAGCTGTTTCTAGTTCCAGGGAGAAGGAGCTCTTCTTATCCACAGATACCAACGATGTCCACTGACTTTCTCATTACAGGATTAGTAGGCTTCACACTTAATTTCAGTGGAAAATAGATTGTAATTTGTCCCCTGAGGTCCACCAGGCTAGAGGTTAAATGCTGGGAAAAAGCAGTCTGACCATATAATGAAATTCAAACACAGAGGTGGCAACTACAGGAAAAGTTAAAGGGAATGACAGTCGGAAAGAAGTTAAAGTAGCCATATTTATAGCTCACCACATCAAAAGAAAAGTGGTAACATTGTACTTTGCAGGTGGAAGAGTCAGAAGGTACCAGGGACGCCGGGCAATTCCAACCTCTGAATTCTCCACAGAGAGCTGCATAAGTGAAGAATTAATCATGTCCTTATTTTGAAGATAAAGGTCACAAATGCAGCAATAATGGGGTAAAGTATTAAATTTTACATAAACCAATTTAAAAGGAAGAAAAAAAATATAAACTGGAAGATGACACTGAAAAATTTGAATACAGTTAGGATGCCAAGACCAAAAAGTAACAGCAAGTTGTACAAATGGGACTTCCATTTCAGCAGGGCAAAGATTTGGAAAACAAACAGATCGGTAGATACAGTCCCACAAGGAGCAGGAAGGGGGGAAAAAAGCAAGTACATAAATTAGTGGTGAGGGCAGGTTCTCTCTGTGGGATTAGAGACGATAAAATGACACTGAAGTTACCACGTTCAGTAAATGAACCTCCCCCACCTGGGGGGCAGCCAGCCCACGGAGCCCACACCAGTGCACAAAGTCTCTCAGAAGCACACGCAAGACAAAACACACAAGGTGTAAAGAGAAACTCATCTGTACTGTAAAACGACACCTTCAAAACAACATACTTGGGATGATTTGCACTGGCCTGGTGATTTTTGAGACTTCAACGAAGAGAACTGGCATCTCTGTCTTTTCCTTGAGGGAAACTCTTTCTTTAAAACACTCTTTTAAACAGAAAACAGTTACTTAGAAGAAAAAGCAGAAACATTAATGCTGAGATTCACGCTTACAACTCCAAGAACTCCAGATCTGAAGAAAGTACCAGACGTTTTGAGACCTGGGAATAACTCAGAAGATCTATAACAGAAGCTGTGATTTAGATATGAGGAAGCAACGTGCTCTTCTGCACTAGAAGAGGACACTCTTCTTTTCAATGTTACAGTTTAATAGAACAGCGCTGAAAATAGCGTGTGAAATGTGGGCCTTTCATTTGCAGACTATTAAAACTGGGAACCTGCTGTGTCAAGACTCTGCAAACAAAGATGAATTTAAAACACACTCGGATAAAGGGGCTAAAGGAACCAGATGTGATGTGTTAGAGAACTTACTGAAACTTTGGAAGAAAGAAGGCAATAAAGGGACACGGTGATCCGAAAAGGAGGGGGTGCACATCAGAGCAAGGTTGTGCAACCCTAAGACACTCAAGACCTGCTCCCTGGTTCTGTTTTAATCAGACCCAGTATGAGAAATGTCCTAGTGTGCCATTAAGTAATGGCATGACCTGCTTACAAAGCAACAGTCACCATAAATAAAAAGTGCTCAGAAGTAGGTCGAATAAAACAGTAGCGTGATCTCTGGAGAAAAGGTCCTGCTCCATGCAACAGCTGGAATTCTGGTTGATCCAAAAAAATATTTTTTAACCTTCTGTAGCAAAAAGTAAACATGTAACTATATTGAAATGCGACAATGCCTTGCCATTTGCAGGAGTCTCGAATTGTCAGGGAACACCCTCACCACACCACGAAGAAGCAGAGAGCTGGCAGGTACGTGAGCTAACAGCACTTTTTGAGGGTCACACCTTTGGAAGCTGAGGAGGGACGGACTTCTCAAAATAGATGTTCTGCTTACCTCAGAAATTAATTATGACCTTATCAAAATTAGTTCCTATATTTGGGTCTTTCAAGATGGAAAGCAGAAGGAGCCACTAGGCACCTTTACTTGGATGTACAGAGTCTAATATTCCGGTTGGAAAATTAGATCTTGTGTGGTCAAAGAGTATAGTACAGCTGAGACACTCCTACAATGAGCACAATGCAACACAAGGTCAAACAGGACATAAAGAAATACTTATATTTTATCCAAAGGCCTACAACGTACCACAAAGACACCAGTTTGGACTGCCTGAGGATACTCTGTCCAGATGGTGTCCACCTGTATGATGTAGGAAATGACTTGCTCTGCTCTCAGATAAAATGTAGGTGAGATGATCCATGCACAGAAGATGCAAAGAAAAAAAAATAGTATTTACTGATGACAAAGTCTCTTTTAAGGACAGCAGAGGATAATTTACTCCAGTCAGAGGCTGAATCATAGTGTTTACACTCTTTATGTTTCACACCATAACTTTTAAAAGGGAAAGCCTGTGCGATTCACACAGCAGAAGGGACTGTCCAACTAGGCTGTTTTAGGCCAGGAAAATGAACAGCAGAAACCCAGAGAAGGGGTTACAAAGCAAAGTCTCTGTCCTGTGAAAACATGGACATGCTGGAGTGTTGGGCATCAAAACAGCTCCATTGCTTTGCCAGGCAGCACAGGACTTTTGAATTATCTGTGTAGATGGGGAGGTGCAGTCGGGCTCTGATTGCTCTAGAATTCACATACATGCTTGGCTTACCCATGTGGAAACCCCAGCTGAATTCGAAATGCCCTTGAAAAAGGGTTAATGGTGACCCCACTGATCATCTGCAGAGGAAGGGCTGCTGTTTCCTTCATGAGAATGGCTTTTACATTTTGTTCTATACTGTGTCATAGAAATTATTTGCACTTCTTCCTCCACTGTATTACAGTTCTACGTATCAAAAAAAGCAAAAAGTCCACAGTGAGTTTTGCCACTACATAAAAAAATGGGGAAAGGAAAAAAAAACCCACAGATGGCAACTTTGGTTTGATTTCGGTTTAATTTAATGAGAAAATGCTCCCAAATGCAAAGATTATATATGCCCAATTTTGATCTCCTTAAAATGGATGCAACCCCACCATAATGTAAATGCTAAGAATTTAGCATACAGAAAAGGAATTACTGGAATTATTTGTAGCAGGCATCTGTTTTAACTGTCAGGCACTAGACCTGACCAGACTTTGAAGATAATATTGTGCTACCTTGAGCTCTGCTTTTTTCTACATCACAAACCAGTGTAATCCAAAAACCAGATCAAAAAGAAACACGACTAAATTGTAAATCCATATGAATGCAGGAGATGGATGCCTAAAAGGAAAAATAACACAGTTATGTAAGCATGTCTGCCTTCTCCTGGTATATTCATTGTGAGCAGCTCCTTCACCCTCTTATCCAGGTAAATTACATGTTCCACTTAAGGTGAGTAGATTTACCTTCAACTCTGTGGGCAGTTCCAAGAAAGGACCTCTGTCAGGACAGTATATGAGAATATAACCTTAAAATTCACTAACTTCAATGAGCTCAAGCTCATGCTCAGAGTGAAGAAGAACTATATCAAATAAGGCTAGACTTCACAAGGTGTCTAAATGTCTTCAGGAATGCAGGGAAGGTGGCAGGAGGAAGGGGAGAAAGGTAGGCATTTCACATGGGTAGCTGGAATTGCTCTTCGGAAACACCATTGACTGGATCTGAACCTGAGCTTCTACATTTACAACTTAGAAATCAGATTATATGAATACAACCCTGTAAAATAAAACCTGAGGGAAAAAGTTTTGTTCTCTAATTTAAAACAGGAAAGAAAACACTCATAATATAAACAATACATAACAAGGTCTTGGGACAACTGACAGATGTGCACTTCTATTGACAGCAGCCAAAGCACCAGTCAGTTCCTGAGGACCCATGACTGGTTGGGAAAGGGAAATGGATCACCACGAGCCCACCCAGCTCAGCCCAGGGCTACAGATACTGTAGCATTGGGCATGAGCCGAAAAAGCACTGCTGGTGTCCCAAGCATTTCTAGAAGAAAGAGCGTCTGGGCAAGCAGCCAGCCAGCCAGCAGGCGGCTCGCAAACAGTTTGGGAGGGTTAGCACAGAGCACAGCAAAGACTGAAATGTTGTAGAGCAAACCCTGCCTGGCTCATCACAAGAAGAAACAAGTCCACTGCACTTGTAAGGTGTCTGTGTCTTGGTACCCCCAGCCACGGAACGCTTACAGCTGATTAAGAAAACAAACAACCATGGATGCCTTCAAAAGCTCGGTTTCTAGAGATCTTCTTCTAATAACTTCCCATTTTAATGACAATACTGTGAATTTTTTGGACAGCTGATCTTTTAACTTTAAAAAAGGAAGAGGATTATACTAATGGAGCCAAACTAGGACATCATGATGTGTTACTGAAACTCATGTTCCTCTCCCTTTGCTTCAGCGGGTGCAATCAGATCACATTGATTGTTCATTACGAAGTTGTGCTCCTCAGTCTTCTCAGGCCTGTCAGTACATCTGACTCTGCACTGCAGCCTAAGTTAATCATGTGCTCATTATCCACCTCAGATGTGGTGTTGATATTGTGTTTCTCCTGTCTGAGTACACATTCTAGTTCACAAACTACAAATGTCATGAGGAGACTGGGAGGGAGTTTATGCCTCTGAATTTCCACAACCAAATAATGCCTTCCTGTCAACCTGAAGAAGACATTTGTGGCACATCTGCCTCAAGCACTGCAGAAGTATTTATCAAAAATCAGAAATCCAGATGCATAAAGAGTTCTTCTACAATGGCAGGTTCATCCGCTAAGGTGAAGAAAGGGAGTTCCCATAGTTCCAGCAATAATCTGAAAGGATCAACATAATCCTAACTTTTTGTTGGTTTATAGCATTTTTTTTACAGCCTCCAACCACTTCTCCTTCACAACCCTTGGAGAGGATAGCCAGCTCCCTCATCCTCCAACAGCATCCACAAGTAATAACCTGGCCAAGGACCAAGAACATACTCAAAGCACACCACCTTTCACCACAGCCTCCAGGCCATGGAGAGCTGACCATGCTTGTTCTGCCCACTCAGTGGAGAATTTGAATGCTGTCAGGCCAACCGAGATGATAACAAGTTGTCCAGAGTGTTTTTATCTTGAGCGGGAAAGCTTTCACAGTGCTTTTTTTTTTAATATGGTAAAAATCACATTCATAATTCAGAAAGCTGTTAAAAATCTATTGATTAGCTTCAACTTTGATTCTTCAACCATGATTTTTAATGACCCACTTCATCTCTGACAACACACCTAGATTGCATACTTCAGAAGTTCTCTTCATCTACCTCAGATTTGATTTTTAGGTCAATAAATTTTGTCGTTGACCTCTGATACAGAAAACTGTGAGTACCCAAACTAATGAGTACCCAAACAATCCTCAGTCGGGGCAGCAGATCATCATTTAGAGTACAGTTCAAAAGTCCCTTCACAGATCTACTATTTTCATGTAAATCCCTCCCAACAACTTCTCATTTGGCAATACCGATTCCACCAGCCAGACACTTCTCAGACAATAACTGGAAAATAAGACATAGTTGGCAATACAGTGCAAACCAAAAGGGATGTTCAAAGGAAATAACATCAGAAGTTGGCAAGGTGGCAGATGCATTTGCTGACTTAAACCAGATTCAGTCAAGAAAAGTTTGCAATGTAAAGATCAAAGTAGGACATTTCAACACCAGTATTGTTTCAGCCCTGATGGCTGATGCAAAAGACGGAAGACCACAAGAAGCACAGACAGATGTCAAAACACCTTCAAAAGCAAGCACTTCAAAAATAAATACTAGGAATTAAATTAATCGAGTTTATAATGTAAAATTCTAACACTTGACACTCGACAACTCAGTTGTAAGGGAGCTCCACCATCCCTATCTCCAGAATAACCTAGAAAAGGTGGTGGAAATACTTGGGTCCACTGAAGAAAACTAGGGGTGAAGTAAAAATTGAGCATAGAAAAACAGTTGAGAATAGCCTTGTCCATGTCTTTATTCACATCCAAAATGTCAATAAACCCAAGAAAAGCATACAACCCAGTGGTCTCTAAGTATGTCTTGCTGGCAACGCATTGCTCCCAGGACTCTTCGATACTCCTTGCAAAAACAAGAAATAAAAAGGTAAAGGGAGAGACAGATATATGCAGCATTCACTTCTGAGGTTACTTGCTTATTATTTCTGTCCACGGAGCAGTGGCTTTTGGAGAAACATTGGTATAATTTCTTGGAGTTTGTGTAATTCTATTGATAATCTGTTTTATACTCTCACCCTGCAAGAAAGAAAGAAACCGAGATGGTGGGAAAGGGTAGAGATGGAACATGGTACCCAAGGGACTGGAGTTCAATTTGTTGTTCCAAAACAGATTTACTGCACAATCTCAGGGAAATCTTTACAGTCTAAAGGTATTGAGGCAATGCTTCCTGCAGGAAGGCTTCAGTGACCCGGAGAAAGAAAATATGTCTTTGCCCTGCAACATCTACCATGTAGATACACCCTGGAGGAAGCAGTAATCCATTTCCAAATGTATTAGCAGAACCACAGAAGTTGTAATTCCATGTGAAAATCATCCAGATTAGAATGTGGCACCTCCCAGGCCAGACCAACTCTCCAGCTTCTTCTAATGAAAACAAGAACACTGGAAAAGGCAGGCACATGGTTGGGCATACAGGTGGAAAGCTACAATTCCTTTGGTAGCTTTCTGGATTCCAGTCATTTTTGAGTGCCACCGAATTGAGGCCTGGCTTCACTCCTTTGCATTTGAGAAGTTACAAATGCAAAAAGAGCAGTAATTTATAAAGTCTTTTCATTTAAATTTTCACTTCATTTTATAAACCATTCTCATTCATTGTCATTCTTACATGCAACATGAGCCTTGGACCTTTAGAGTCTCATCCATACTTTGGCTTTAACTCCTGGTCTATTTTATAACTCTTTTTTCTAAATATAAGGAGCCCACACTGAGGCAAACACTGGAAGGAAGCAGGAACAAGCTCCCCCCCTGCCCCTATAGTCAACACCTGTGCTGAGGAGAAGAGCACAAGGCAAGGAGTAGCCATCAACAGGATCTTCCTCCACCTTTCAGCACAGACGAACAAGGAAGAAGAGCTTTGGCTCTGCCCCAGTTCTAAAAGTAAAGAGCAAGTACATTTTGAGCAAGTAAATTTGCCTTTCACAAAATGATCTGTGCTTGATATAGGGAGAGCACAGAACTTTTGCTTCCCCCCCGAGGCAGAACTGCAGGCTCACACTCTGCTGTCTGCATGGCTCTTCTTGCTCAGTCCTGGTGCTTCTCTTACCCTCAGACAGCTGTCCACATCAAACAACTGCAACATTAAAACCTGCTTCTCAAAACAGGAATGCACATGGCTAGGAGAAACCACAGGAAAGGAAAGACTAAGGGGAAAAGTATTTGATTCCCTTCCATTCTCAGATAGCCAACATACTATCTCCATACATGTCATCTTCTTGGCACAGCAAACTAACAACTTCCTATGACTAAATAAATAGAAATACAAATGACTCCTGCTGGCTCTTTATGCAGAGGCAGAATGCATTACAATTAAGCAATCTCAGAATTACAAACTCTAAAGGCTATAGCAAGGAAATACATGCTGGATAAACTGGTCATTATAAAAAAAATACGGCCCTTTTCTCACTAAACAAATTGCTGAGCAGTAATTACTGCTCAAATGACAGTGTGACAGTTTAGGATGTCAGGGACAAACAGGGATAATCTGAGTGCTGAAAATGCACTCCAGAACAGAAAGCTGCAGCCAGTTTTAAAACACACAGCTTTGACAAATGTAACACAGGGGGCTGTTTTGCTCATAAAACCCAAAGTCTTCTGCAACTTTTCATCAATCACTTGATTAGGCAATGAAACTCACCAAGTGAAAAATCCAAGAAAACAGACTCTGAATAAATTAAAATTTTCCAGGACAAAACTATATTTTACCTATCCAATTTGTTTCCAGGGTAGTCCAGCCCATTATTTGGAGTTAACTCCTTCTAACATTTACCCTTGCAGGCTGGACGTGAGAAGTGGAAGGGGATGCTGAGAACTTGCCACTTAACCCTCTGGTTTAGAGCATCAGACCCCTCAAGTAACTTTACCGCAAATCAGCATAAATGCTGCTTTCAGCTGTTCTGTTCCAGAGTAGCTACCTCGGAGCATGTGCTCAAACTTCTAGTGCCACTGTCTGTAAAGCAGCGCCTGGTGCAGCGCAGCTATTCCCACACAAGGGAACATTAGTTAATTTGCATTCACAGTTACCATATGAGGTGTGAGTTTCTGACAGTCCACACATTTTATATTTAAAGACTGCAGGAAATTAATATAATTATCTTTGATATAATAACAAAAGTAACTTACCAGCCCATCGCAATTGCTGATAGCGACTGAAGCATTTGGCAGATCAGTGATATCCCCAACATAGAGGCAATTCCCATAGAGAGGTTCAATACGAGTCTCCTCAGAGTCCTCCTGCCACTCAACTGTTGCTCCAGGGGCCACGAGCCTGGAGTTTGGCCGCAACCTGAAGTGAAACTCTCTTCCAAAAACAGTGACATTGTAAAATATTTGCTCATTTGCTGCTTCACGTTGCAAGTCCTCCACAGCTCTCCTGAAGCGCGCTTTTGGCGGTCCAGACACCAAGTGGGATAGGAACCTGCCCTCTGAATCAGTGCTGGTGGGGATGACAAGGCTGTACTCCTCTATATTCCTCAGGATTGAATCTTTACAGGGAGAAAGCAAGAGAGGACAGAGATACTGGAACTAAGCATATCCTGATGCCGCGGGATTTTTATTCCATTATTCATTAGCACAGCAGACACTTACATAAGGCAGATGGACACTGCACTCTGTGCAGACACTTGGTTCACCTGCATGAAGTGTGCAGAGTTCACTCAAACTTGCCTTTTCCTCCCCAGAATACCAGACGGCAGCGTGGGCCTCCCCACCCCACTAGGACGCCGCACTCCTGCCCCTGCGGCGGGGTCCCGCTCCCCTTTGCCCATCCAGCCGGGACCCCGCACCCCTGCACACCCGGTCAGTGACCGGGTCGCCTCGAGGACTTTGGGGGTTCCCGGGTGGCCAGCGGTGAAGAGAGGACATTGATTCACTTCGGGACCCCTCGCAGGGGCAGGGGTAGAGGCTGGGTTTGCAGGTGGCAAGCCTGCAAGGCAGAGGCACGTCCCTCAAACTACCCCCGGTGCGGCGGGTTTGAGTCGAGCGGTGATGGGGACGCCACGGGCAGCGCTCGGGAGCGGTCTCGGCGGGAACCCCGGGAGTTTTGGACGGAGGCGATAGCCCGGGCAGGAGGAGGAGGAGGAGGAGGCAGACGAGCTGCCATGTGTTTCATCCCGCACGGGGAACCCCAGGCACCGCTCCCTGCCCGCCGGGGCTCGCCCGCTCCGCGGGGCAGGCAGCGGGCGGCGCGGGGCTGCGGGCAGCGG